>OW240912.1:116837949-116869614 GCA_933207985.1 Pelobates cultripes
CCCCTCTCAGCTCCCCAGTTTCAGAGGCTTCTTTGGAGGTGACCACAGAAAAGTATAGATTCTATTTACATAGTTACATAGCTGAAAAGAGACTTGCATCCATCAAGTTCAGCCTTCCTCACAAATGTTGTTGCTGTTGATCCAAAAAAAGGCAAAAAACCTGGTCTGAAGCGCTTCCAATTTTGCCACAAACTAGGAAAAAAAATCCTTCTTGACCCCAAAATAGCAGTCAGATGTCTCCTTGGATCAAGCAGCTATTACCCCACTAATTAGAAATTATATCCCTGTATGTTATGTTTTTGTAAGTATTTATCCAATTTCAGTTTAAACATCTGCATGGACTCTGACAAAACCCCCTCTTCAGGCAGAGAATTCCATATCCTTATTGTTCTTACTGTAAAAAAAACTTTTCTTTGCCTTAGATGAAATCTCCTTTCTTCCAGCCTAAATGTGTGACCTCGTGTCCTATGTATAGCCCTGTTTATGAATAGATTTCCAGATAAAGGTTTGTACTGGCCCCGAATATATTTGTATAAAGTTATCATATCCCCTCTCAGGCGCCGTTTTTCCAAACTAAACAGATTTAATTTTTTTAACCTTTCTTCATAACTAAAATGCTCCATTCCTTTTATCAATTTTGTAGCTCGTCTCTGGACCCTCTCCAGTGCCATGATATCCTTCTTTAGAACAGGCGCCCAAAATTGCACAGCATATTCAAGGTGTGGTCTTACCAGCGATTTATAAAGAGGCAGAATTATATTTTCATCCCGAGAATTTATGCCCCTATTTATACATGACAAAATCTTACTGGCCTTAGCAACTGCAGATTGACATTGCATATTGCTGCCTAATTTGTTGTCTATAACAATTCCCAAATCCTTCTCGTGTGTGGTTATCCCTAATTCACTACCATTTAGTGTGTAAGTTGCTTGTGCATTCTTAACCCCGAAGTGCATAACTTTGCATTTCTCTATGTTAAATTTCATCTGCCATTTTAGTGCCCAGTCCCCCAATATATCCAAATCTCTCTGCAGCAAAGCAATATCCTGCTCACATTTTATTACTTTACAAAGTTTTGTGTCATCTGCAAACACTGATACATGGCTTTCAATGCCTATTTCAAGATCATTTATAAATATGTTAAAAAGCAGTGGTCCCAAAACAGAACCCTGAGGGACACCACTTACCACTTTTGTCCAGCCTGAAAATTTACCATTAATTACAACTCGTTGTACTCTATCCTTAAGCCAATGTTCTACCCAAGAACAAGAATATTCATCTAGACCAATTTCTTTTAGTTTGAAGACTAACCTATTGAGAGGAACCGTATCAAATGCCTTGGCAAAATCCAAGTAGATCACATCCACTACAACACTCTGATATATACTTCTACTTACTTCTTCGTAGAATGCAATTAGGTTAGTTTGACATGACCGATGTTTCATAAAACCATGCTGATTATTGCTAATAACAAAGTTCTTCACAATGAATTCCTGAATATTATCCCTTAATAGCCCTTCAAATATTTTCCCAGTTACAGAAGTTAAGCTCACAGGTCTATAATTTCCAGGCAAGGATTCTATAAAATAGATGTGAGGGGGCTTTGGACAGTAAAGTCACCTTAATTATACTTTTCATATAGCAGATATGTGATATGCAATGTGATTGTATATATCAGAGCATTATCACTTTAATTGACACTGCATTTTCTTTTATGCATTATTATTTATGTTTCTTAAATTTTTATGTCTGTTTAGAATATTGCAGGCTTTGCAATATCACATTAATTTTGCATTATATATATTCACAATGCTCTTACAATATATTATTAAAATTAACCTCTTTCAGCATTAGCACTATCACCCACTGGAATTAGTGTAGATTATGGTCATGTGGTGGTACTGAATCCCCATATATGAGTTTTGAAAGTGTATTTTTATTTCTAAGCTGTTCCCTATTCTGTATTTATATATATAATTGAGGCAGCATATAGCTTTTATAGAAGCAGTTATTTTATCCATCATGTGTTTGTGGTTTACCTATCACTGTGGGGTTTTCTCTAGATTTTTAACCCCTTAAGGACCAAACTTCTGGAATAAAAGGGAATCATAACATGTCACACTTTTTTTCTTTTTTTAATAAATCAGTTCCTGGCTCTGAGACAGCATGTAAATGCTCTTATTGCCTAGTATATATACATGTGTCTGATCTGATTACAGTCAGTAGTACAATATCATTGTTCTAATTTTCTTACTGCTAGTCCTACAGGTACAGTGAGATAGTACCACTGATTTAAGTAAGCTTTCCCTTTTAAAATTGGTGTACCTGAGTAAGCAAAGTCATTATGTGCATGTCACTTATTCATCCGCTTATAGAAATGTGGTTAATGACATTTACTGTCCACACAGGAAAAGTTGTGCCGAGCAGCAACCTAATCCACAGAAGGTTTAATGCTGAGCAGTAATTGTGCAAATGAAACCTGGTCTCATGTATTCATCCGCTTATAGAAAAGTGGTTAATGACATTTACTGTCCACACAGGAAAAGTTGTGCCGAGCAGCAACCTAATCCACAGAAGGGTTAATGCTGAGCAGCAATTATGCAAATGAAACCTGGTAACTGACTTTGGGGTCAAAGGCCGGTTACAGCCTATCAGAAAGAAAGGAGGGGTATTTAGGCCCAGTTCTCAGCCTGCTCAGTGCCCTGTCGTGGTTTCCCTTGTGGTTGTCCGAGAGCGCGTTCCTGTTTATAGTTTTCTACCTGGTTTTTGACTTTGGCTTTGTTTATTGACTTCTCTACATTCTGGTATCCTGACTCCTGGCTTTCCACATCGCTGTGTCCCTTTCTGTGTTCCCTGACCTCGGCTAGTATTTTTGACTATTCTTTGTACGTTAAATCCGGCCATTCTAAGGACCAGTAATACGTTACTTATTTGTCATCCGTGCTGTACAGTTCTACGTGCTCGATCAAACTGTAATCCTGACATTACGACATGGCCATAGATCCTGTAGAACTGTGTCAGCACATAGCTGCTTGCAAGAGGAAATTAGAGGAGAATGATCACCGCATGGATCAATTCGCTCAGGCTTTCAGTACGCTTCTCGCTAGAACGGAGCATCTGCAGCCTGCAGCATCTCCTCCTATTGCACCTCTACCCTGTGTACCTCCACCCACTGTTAATAGGACTCCTAGCATCTCCTTATCACCATCCCTACAGTTTGATGGCAATATCCAGGAATGCAGGGGTTTTCTTAATCAGGTGGAGTACCATTTTGAGGCCTCACCAGGGTCCTTCCCCACGGACAGAGCAAGAATTGGTTATCTAATGAATCAATTAAAGGGCAAGGCCCTTGCCTGGGCTAATCCGTTGTGGGAGAGTAATCGGAGCATAGCTCATAATTACCAGGAATTCCTTGCCGAATTCAAGCTCACGTTTGAGCCATTGGGTAGAGAGGATGACGCCTCCACTGCCCTAATGCACATCAGACAAGGTAACCGGTCTATCTCGGATTATGCTATTGAATTCTGTACCTTAGCTTCCGAGGTAGACTGGACTAACAATGGATTAATCTCAGCATTCAAAAAGGGTCTCTCAGAGACTATACTAGATGAGATAGCCGCTAAAGAATTACCTAAGAGTCTTAACGAATTTATTACATTTGTCATGCATATTGATAATAGGTTAAGACTCAGAGAAGTCACCAGAAGCAAGACCAGACGTACGGCTATGTCCCTAGCACCTCAATTCTCTAAACCTGTTTTGTCTAACCTCCCTGTACAGTCCGAACCCGAACCTATGCAGTTGGGGGTCACTAGACTGTCAGAGGCCGAAAAACAGTATAGGAGAAGGGAGGGGTTATGCCTATATTGCGGTAGAAAGGGACATATGATAACTAATTGTCCAGTGCGTCCGGAAAACTTCCGCACCTAAGAACCTTAAGGGGACAGATCTTAGGTGTGATGGAGTTGTCCTTTAACAAAAACAAAAGTAGATTCCTCCTTGAGGTATCTATTTCCCTTGATAACAAGAAGTTTTCTTGCAGTGCCCTAATGGACTCAGGTGCTGCTGGAAATTTTATTGATGCCCAGTTTATTAGGGCTAATGAGATACCGGTCAGGGAGAGACATACGCCGCTAGCTGTAGAGGCTATTGACGGTAGACCACTCACACAACCGCTTATAACCCACGAAACTGTCCCTATTACGATCTCCATTGGGGCCTCCCATAGGGAGGAGATGACGTTTCAGGTTATTACTTCTCCATCATGTCCTATCATATTAGGGTTTCCGTGGCTGAGTAAGCACAATCCCTATATTGACTAGGCTAATGGGGAGATATTAGAATGGGGTAAAGAGTGTATGGGGAGATGTATAAAACCAGTACTAAAGAGATTGGATACTATTGACCTTCCCACTACCACTCCCCAAACTCCTGGAGTTCCCATACAATACCGAGAACTTCAGGAGGTGTTTAACAAGGCTCAATCCGATGTATTGCCTCCCCACAGAGCATATGACTGTGCCATTAACCTGTTTCCAGGCGCTATGCCACCTAAGGGGGCAGTTTATGCCTTATCTCCCCAGGAGAGTAAAATAATGGAGGAATACATCAAAGAATCCTTGAGCAAAGGGCACATAAGAAAGTCATCCTCACCAGCTGGTGCAGGATTCTTTTTTGTTGAGAAAAAGGGTGGTGAGTTACGCCCTTGCATAGACTACAGGGCACTTAATAAAATCACTGTAAAAAATGCATACCCTATCCCACTCATTTCCGAATTGTTCGATAGACTTCAGGGAGCTAAAGTATTTACTAAGCTTGACCTTAGGAGCGCTTACAATTTGGTTAGAATTAAAGAGAATCATGAGTGGAAGACGGCATTTAATACCCGTAGTGGACACTATGAATATCTGGTAATGCCATTTGGGTTATGCAACGCCCCGGCCGTATTCCAAGACTTTATAAATGATGTACTCAGGGAATTCATTTACTCATTTGTCTTGGTTTATTTGGACGATATTTTGGTGTATTCCCCTGATCTTCAAACTCACCACTCCCATGTGAAACAGGTTCTGCAGACGTTGTTGAAAAATAAACTTTATTGTAAATTAGAAAAGTGCATATTTGACCAGCCTGAAGTCCACTTTTTGGGTTACAACATCTCTGCATCGGGATTTCAAATGGATCCTAAAAAACTAGAGGCTGTACTACACTGGCCATTACCCTCTGGTTTAAAAGCCATTCAAAGGTTTATTGGTTTTGCCAACTATTACAGAAGATTCATCAAGGGATTTTCTTCTGTAATAGCCCCAATCACAAATATGACTCGCAAAGGGGTTAGTAGCACGGTATGGTCCAAAGAGGCTGTAAATGCTTTTGAGACTCTCAAACAAAGATTTGCCTCTGCGGACATACTAAAACATCCCGACACTAGTAAACCTTTTATATTGGAGGTTGATGCATCCGAGACAGCGGTAGGGCTGTTCTCTCTCAGAGAGAAAGCCAGGGAACACCATTGCATCCTTGTGGCTACTTCTCCAGAAAGATGTCTCCTGCTGAGTGCAACTACGATATTGGCAATAGAGAACTGTTGGCCATTATTCTTGCCCTCAAGGAGTGGCGACATCTTTTGGAGGGTTCCAAGGACCCCCTGTTGATCATAACTGACCACAAAAATCTGGCACACAAATCTGACCACAAAAATCTGTCTGGATGCCAAACGTTTGTCTTCCAGACAGGCTAGATGGTCACTGTTCCTTTCACGTTTTAACTTTCTCATTACTTATAGACCTGGTTCTAAAAATACCAAGGCTGATGCCTTGTCCAGGCAATTTGATAATGAGTCAGCTCTGGAACAGGTGACATCTCCTATTATTGCACCAGAGTGTATTATTGCTACTACTGTCCTCTCACTGTCTTCTCCACTGCTTGGCACCATACTGGAGGCCCAGCCTCAGGCGCCCAGTGGTAAACCGTGTGATAAACTGTTCGTTCCCCTATGTGAAAGGGTTAATATCATGAAAGTGTTCCATGACAATATAACTGCTGGACACCGGGCATCAATAAGTCCACTGCCGCGATCACTAGATCATTTTGGTGGGATTCACTCAGGAAAGATGTAAAGGAGTATGTGCAGGCATGTTCTGTGTGTGCAGTTTCTAAGGTGACTCATGCACTTCCTTGTGGCCTGTTGCAGCCTCTTCCTGTTCCTGAGATTCCATGGTCCCACTTATCTATGGACTTTATTGTTGAGCTTCCTAGCTCTGCTGGGTTCACTACCATTCTCATGGTTGTAGACCGATTTTCTAAGATGGCTCACTTCATTCCTCTCAAGAAGTTGCCATCTTCGCAAGATTTGGTCCTAATTTTCATACGTGAAATTGTCCGTTTGCATGGCATCCCCACAATATTGTGTCTGATAGGGGCTCTCAGTTTGTGTCCAGGTTCTGGAGGGCGTTCAGTAAACAACTGGGGATTGATCTCTCCTTCTCCTCCTCCTACCATCCACAGACCAATGGTACAGCTGAGAGGGCTAACCAGTCATTAGAAGTTTATTTGCGTTGTTTTATTAATAGCACACAAGACAATTGGTCCGAACTACTCCCGTGGGCCGAGTTCGCTAGAAACAATGCTGTTCATGACTCCTCTGGGCACAGTCCATTTTTTGTCAATAATGGTAGGCATCCTACGGTTCTCCCTGCGGTATTTTCTGATACTACCATTCCTGCTCTGGATGAGCGTCTGGCCTCCATTCGGGATACCTGGGTTAAGGTTCAAACTGCTCTAGGGGCTGCTGCTGAACGCTTCAAACATTTTGCTGATAAGCGTAGGAGTGCCAACCCGGTGTACCAAGTGGGGGACCGGGTTTGGTTGTCATCTCGCAACATCAAGCTTAAGGTCCCTAGCATGAAGTTTGCCCCCAGATTCCTTGGTCCCTATAGAGTGCTTCGTAGGATCAATCCAGTATCTTACTCTCTGGCTCTTCCTGCATCTTTAGGGATTACCAACACTTTTCATGTGTCCTTACTTAAACCTCTTGTCTGCAATAGATATACTGTTCCTTGTGTTCCTCCCCCTCCGGTGGTGGTGGGTGGTCAGGAAGAGTATGAGGTATCTTCTATCATGGATTCTAGGTTTTCTCGGGGCACTTTACAGTACTTGGTTGTTTGGAAAGGATACGGTCCTGCTGATGGTTCTTGGGTTTCGGCTCCTGACCTGCATGCGGGCCGTAAGATCCGCGCTTTTCACGCTAAATTTCCTCTCACAGACAGCCATACTGAAACACACAGACACTGAGACTCACAGACACAGACATACTGACACACTGACAGACATACTGGCACACAGACAGACATTCTGGCACACAGACAGACATACTGGCACACAGACAGACATTCTGGCACACAGACAGACAGACAAACATGCTGAAACACACATACACACAGACACTGACAGACAAACACACATCCAGACATTTTGACATACACAGACAGCCATACTGAAACACACATACACACTGAACCACAGACACTGACAGACTCACACACAGACATACTGACACACTGACAGACATACTGAACCACACACAGACATACTGAACCACACAGACACTGACAGACTCTCACACACACAGACATACAGATACACTGACAGACTTTGATAACCACCCTCCAGTTTCTTACCTTTTCCTGGAGGGTGGCTTCCCTGGGGTCCAGTGGGCTGGCTGGGGTGGCTGGGAGTTAAGCTCCCGACCTGGCCCCCTCCGGAACAGCTGGTCCGCCTTCCTCCCGCGCGGCTCCTGTTTCTGTGGGAGGAAGTGACGCACGGCTGTCACTTCCTCCCAGTGCTGCCGAAAAGCAAGGGCCCGGTCGCGCTGTTAAAGCGCCACAGCGCCCGACCGGGCCCCTGCTGACACAGGCCCACCGGGTGGCCCTAAGTGCATGGGCCACCCGATGGGCCCCCATTGTTTGCGGGCAGAGGGCAAACAGGGTAGTTACCTCAGGCCCCCCAGCAGGGACAGGGCCCGGGGCAGCTGCCCCGTTTGCCCCGCGTTAAAGACGGCCCTGACTGTCCACACAGGAAAAGTTGTGCTGAGCAGCAACCTAATCCACAGAAGGTTTAATGCTGAGCAGTAATTGTGCAAATGAAACCTGGTCTCATGTATTCATCCGCTTATAGAAAAGTGGTTAATGACATTTACTGTCCACACAGGAAAAGTTGTGCCGAGCAGCAACCTAATCCACAGAAGGGTTAATGCTGAGCAGCAATTATGCAAATGAAACCTGGTAACTGACTTTGGGGTCAAAGGCCGGTTACAGCCTATCAGAAAGAAAGGAGGGGTATTTAGGCCCAGTTCTCAGCCTGCTCAGTGCCCTGTCGTGGTTTCCCTTGTGGTTGTCCGAGAGCACGTTCCTGTTTATAGTTTCCTACCTGGTTTTTGACTTTGGCTTTGTTTATTGACTTCTCTACATTCTGGTATCCTGACTCCTGGCTTTCCTCATCGCTGTGTCCCTTTCTGTGTTCCCTGACCTCGGCTAGTATTTTTGACTATTCTTTGTACGTTAAATCCGGCCATTCTAAGGACCGGTAATATGTTACTTATTTGTCATCCGTGCTGTACAGTTCTACGTGCTGGATCAAACAGTAATCCTGACAGTGCAGGAATTGTGCACTTTAAATAATAGAATACTTATGCTATTCTAGTGAATTGGGCTGGCTGCTTAACACATCATTTAGTGTCTGTTGGTCACATTTAAAGCTGTTAATGTATTTAACATTTTATTTAAATAAACCTTTCAACAATTTTAGTTTAAAAGTTATCAGAGATCCTGTATATTTACAACTTTATTTTGCCCTGATTTATCTTATATATAAATTATTTTTAATTATTTTTTAAATATTTATTTTTGCAGAGCATTTAGAGAAGCAAAGGATGTATAACCCATTGTACAGCGCTACATAAGTAATAAAATAATAATAAAATAATGATAACGTGTTGCTCTTCTGTTATATTTTTGATATTAACAGATTTTCTAAGCGAGTAGTATAATTTCAACTCTGTTTAGGAAATAATATAAGCTAGTTAACATATATTAAATAAAATATATGCTGCAGTGTACTGCATTGTACTGCACTGAATGTATTTAAAAGCCATATCTTTCTCTTTATGGCTGTATGTAATAAAGTTGTTCATAATTTGGAATATAAAAAAAAAAGCGACCTCTCAATTCCTTGGAATGGAAGCAATGTTTACATGTCTCTGTATCTCTGCAACCTTGGCTGGAAACTCCAGACTCCAAAAATAGTTATGCAGTTATAATTCCTGATTTTTAATCAACAGCTAGTGTAAATGACAATATGGAAATTATCACTGTTTTATAAAACATTTCATATATAGTGGATATTATACTCCAGAAGGCAGTAATGCAATAATTAAAAATCCTGTCTGTCTGTTGCTTCTGTGGCATGAATGTTTTCATTAAGCCATAGTGCAATTTTCTTTGCGTTCTTGGAATTAGACTTTCGAAATCTATTAGTAATATAATAGCAAGTCTTTCATCGCTTTGTCTTATCACTTTTCTTTTGACAACATCTTGCATTAATCTTTTTTTCTGCGCATGCAAACTATGCAGCTACAAAGAGAACATGGTCCCATGCCTACAACCCACTGTCCTGGAACTAATGGACCATGCTATGCTGGTGTATTAGGCATATTAGGAAGTTTACCAAATATGTATATTTGTTCTCTTATGATATTAAGATCCACAATTTCAGCATTGTATGCTAATTACAATGTACCTGGCACCTGAACTTAAAGTGCCTTGTACAAGTTCACATTAAAATCATCTCTTCATGATGAAGATCTCTCTCTGAGTCTGGGCTACAAATAGCTCATTAGATTCTTGATATTTCAAGACTTGTGCCATGACAAAGTATTGTGTCTTCTCTTACCTATAAGAGGTTACCTAGTTATTTTTTAAGTTATAGTTAATGCTTCCAATTACAAGCCCCACGTTGGGCGCCAATTGTAACCAAGGCTAGTTCCCTTATTTACCACTATAACGTTTTAAAGCATAGAACTTAGCAGGGCTAACCATACAGATATCTTAGCTATAATTGTATATAGTTAGTAAGAGATCCTCTATTTAACATATATAAATAATTGAGAATAAAATATAAAATAAGGATTTTATTAAATGACAGGAGGCTTCCTATTTTGCATAACTTTCTTTACTTATGCCTCCAGCAGCACAAGTCAATCAATCAAAAAACTTTAAACCAGAAAACTTTAGAAGTATAGATCATGGTGTTCCACACAATAGATTAGTGTTCAAATTCAAGGAAATTGGTCTAGATGAAAATGCTTGTTCTTGGGTAGAACATTGGCTTAAAAATAGAGTACAAAGAGTTGTCATTAATGGTACATTTTCAAGCTGGACAGAGGTGGCAAGTGGTGTCCCTCAGGGGTTTGTTCTGGGACCCCTTCTATTTAACATGTCTATAAATGATCTTGAAGAAAGCATTGAAAGTCATGTATCAGTGTCTGCAGATGACACAAAACGCTGTAAAATAATACAACGTGAGCAAGATATTACTTTGCTGCAGAGGGATTTAGATAGACTGGGGGACTGGGCACTCAAATGGCAGATTAAATTTAATGTTGAAAAATGCAAAGTTATGCACTTCGACGTAAAGAATACACAAGCAATGTACATCCTTAATGAAAGCGAATTAGGGATAACAACACACGAAAAGAACTTAGGAATTGTTATAGACAACTATGCAACAATGTGCAATGTCAATCAGTACTGGCCAAGGCCTGTAAGGTATTGTC
Organism: Pelobates cultripes; assembly: GCA_933207985.1. NCBI lineage: Eukaryota > Metazoa > Chordata > Amphibia > Anura > Pelobatidae > Pelobates > Pelobates cultripes. The sequence goes on from OW240912.1 coordinate 116,848,781, forward strand.
ATGCATGAAAAAGGGCATTCATTCTCGAGACGAGAATATAATTGTGCCTCTTTATAAATCACTGGTAAAACCACATACTGAATATGCTGTGCAATTTTGGGCACCTGTTCTGAAGAAGGATATTATGGCACTAGAAAAAGTGCAGAGACGGGCTACACAATTAATACCAGGAATGGAACATATCAGCTATGAAGAAAGGTTAACAAATTTAAACCTATCTAGTTTAGAAAAACGTTGTCTGAGAGGGGATGTGATAACATTATACAAATATATTCGGGGTCAATACAAACCATTGTGTGGAAGTCTATTCACAAACCGGACTTTACATAGGACACGAGGTCATGCGTTTAGACTGGAAGAAAAAAGATTTCATCTAAGGCAAAGGAAGGATGAAGGATGCTCCTAGCGCTTTCTCAGGGCTCCAAGCACTCCAGCAGACACCATAACCACCATAGATTCCTCCAGAGAGCAAGGCAGGAACAAGCTCTTACAAGAGCTTAGTGTAACGGATCACCTGGCACCCCGACTGGGTACCTCAGTTGAAGGATGCTCCTAGCGCTTCCTGAGGGTTCCAAGCACTGCAGCAGACACCAAAACCACCGAACCGGAGAAGCATACGAATGTTCTCAAGCAGACACCATAACCACCATAGATTCCCCCAGAGAGCAAGGCAGGAACAAGCTCTTACAAGAGCTAAGTAGTGATTTAGCAAGGGAGTATGACAAGCATAGCAATCCCTTGTAGCAGATTCCCCCAATAAGAGACGGCACTCCAAATTGAGGGTGAAGTAGAACTGACTGTACTGGCCCATACAGCCTCTTTTATTCACATTCTACAAACATAGTACTGACCACAGGGTTTTGAAGAACAACCAATAAACACGTACAATACACTCAGACACTCCCACACAAAATCCTCCTTTCTGCCTGTGATACAATTATCTTACACAATGGGTTAATATAATTATCACAGGCAGGAAAACACACAGTTTTACACAATATTCATAACTTTAAAGGTATGCATCACATTCACATAAACTTACATTTTCAGAATCAGCATACTCCAAATACCAACATACTGCAAAATCATACAAATTGGTCCAGTGTGTCAAAAGTTAGATCAATGTCCAAGGACAGAGGCAAAACTCCATTAGCCACATGGTAGCAAAATACAATAAAATACATAAAAATATATAACTGTGCAGCTATTGCATAAAACAGGTACATTCAACATATCTATATAAAAATGTAGACCACCCAGGTGCAGCATAAAAAATTATAATAAAGGTTATTACTTCCCTTATAAATCAGGTAGTAACAAGAGGGTTCCTCAAAGGTCCTCAAAATGCAAATATAGAAATATAGAATATAAGAATATAAGATACACCTAAAAAATCAGGACAGAGAAAAATTCATAGGGCAACACTATAAAGTCAAAGATGTGGCCCCTGCCCTGTGGAGCCCATTCGTATAAAGAAAGACTATGTGAAAGACTTTGGCTCCATGGCAATTGAACTGTATGTAATCTGTGCGCCATTCAGTAATAATGTGCGCTCAGATCTAAGCTATCTGGGGATATGTTGAATTTGGCCCCTTTAAGTAAATGTTGCACTCACAAGATGTTGTAATGTTAAAAGCCCATCAGAATGTCTTTCAGTTGGTGGCTAAATATTTAAAGACATTCTGATGGGCTTTTAACATTACAACATCTTGTGAGTACAACATTTACTTAAAGGGGCCACATTCAACATATCCCCAGATAGCTTAGATCTGAGCGCACATTATTACTGAATGGCGCACAGATCACATACATACAGTTCAATTGCCATGGAGCCAAAGTCTTTCACATAGTCTTTCTTTATACGAATGGGCTCCATTGCATAGCTATCTGGGGTAACACTGCTCACATAGGAAAAGTACCGAATGACCTGGCTTTCGGGTCTTTGCAGGGGAAAATCAAGCATTTCAAAATGGGGCCATAGTCACAGGGCAGGAGGCTGGAAATCAGTCTTCTCCAATGCCCAGTGGCGAGGCTGGTTCCGCCACAATTGAAGATTATGCTAGCTTTAGTGTACCTATAATCTTAATTTTAGTAATGACAGGAGGCGAGTATTTTGCATTAAACTCTCTTTACTAACTCACACAGCAGTAAAGAAAAGTGAAAACATTAACCAATCAAAATGCAATAGGAAGCATAGTATTCACAGAGATAAGGCTCCTCCCCCTCTTTCTAATGCGACATCATGAATACAGGTCCAAAGAGTCCAGAGTTCCATAACAGGCGCCAACGGGCGATTATCCAAAAATGAAGGTTGAGCAGGCGAAGTCGTAGTTGAGTCCGTCCTGAAAATGAGCTGTAAGGCCACGGAATTACACTGAAAGAGAACGTGAAATAGGTTAGGAACCGGTCTGGAGACTGGTTGAATTAAAGGTAACAGCCCATGATTAGATACAGGGATAATATATAACTGAAAATAATGATAACAGAATACCAAGTAAGAAAACGATCAAGGTTATCTCCAATAAAGTGTAGAACAAGCAAACACAAACAGAGACTGAAGCATACAGAGTCAGACATACTTACGTGAGCCTTATCTCCCAAGGGAGGGATGGGCGGGAAAATACTCGCCTCCTGTCATTACTAAAATTAAGATTATAGGTACACTAAAGCTAGCATAATCTTCAATTTTACCACATGACAGGAGGCTTCATATTTTGCATTTTTAACGCTGGTGAAGGAGAGATGAGGCTGCTCCCGAGTTCGGGCGGAAGTAAAATGTCCGAAAGGTAGATTCTCGCGACCAATCCGCCGAGCGTAGGATATCTGTCAGAGAAGCACCCGCCGAGAAGGCCGAAGAAGCCGCCGCTCCACGGACGGAGTGGGCTCCGAAAGTCTCGTCCACTCCTGCCAATGATAGAATCCATCTTATCCATCTGGCGAGGGTAGTGACTGAGACTGGCACGTGTGGCCTAACATAAGATACTAACAGTTGACCCGAGGGGACGACCCTGAGAGGGGATGTGACCTCCACATACCGACGTAGGGTAGCCACCACGCAGAGCTGTGGGTCAGACGGGAAAAACGGATAAAAGACCGACGTAGAGTCCGACTTCGTCCGACGTGAAACCCGAAAGGTAACTCCCTCTGGAGAGACCGAAAAGGCGTTGAAGTCGAAAGCGCGGACGTCCGAGACCCGGCGGAACGAGACAAGGCAGAGTAGCAGTGTTAGCTTTGCCGAGAGTTGTCGTAGGGATAGTCTGCCGTTGTCCGGCCAATCCCTTAGGAATTGTAGGACGACTTCGACGTCCCATAAGCGAGAGTATTTGGGTTGAGGGGGTCTCTGCAACCGGACGCCCCTCAGGAGTCTGCAGACCATGGGGTCTTTGCCTACAGGGATTCCCATGACCGGGTCGTGCGCCGCCGAAATCGCGGAGCGGACAACGTTGAGAGAGCGATAAGAACGGCCCGTGGAAAAAAGAAAGGAAAGAAAATTCAAAATGGCCGTCACAGGGGCAGTAAAGGGATCGATGTTCCGTTCACTGCACCAAGAGGACCAGGAGGACCAAACTGATAGGTAACATCGCCTGGTACCTGGAGCCCATGAGTCCCATATGAGATCTCTAGCTGCCTGCGATAACTCGCTGGTTTGCCAGGCACCCCTGAAAGAGTCCAAGCCACTAGGGCGAGACGGTCTTCCAGAACGAGAGGATGGGGGTTGTCTTTCGGGTCCGTGAGGAGTGTTGGGTAGGATGGTATGAGGAGCGGATCCATGAAGGACGATGCCAGGAGGTCCGGGAACCAGGGTTGGCTCTGCCATAGGGGAGCGATGAGGAGAAGAGACCCTCGTTGGGTCTTCAGGTACTGAATCGTCCTCGCTATCATGGCGAACGGGGGAAAGGCGTAAGCTCCTCTGGGCGGCCATGGTTGGAGGAATGCGTCCACTGCCATGCTCTCCGGGTCCGGGAGCCAGCTGAAGTAGTTGGTCGTCTGCCTGTTGGTGCGTGACGCAAACAGATCCAGGTGAAAGGGACCCCTCCTGCACGATAGACACTGGAATATCTGCGGGTCCAGTCTCCAGTCGCTGCTGTCTCGCCAGTGGCGTGAGAACCAATCTGCCGTCAGGTTCGTTTCTCCCGGGAGATACTCTGCAATGAGGGAGATGTTGCGTGGTAGGCAGAAGTCGAAGATCCCTTTCGTTATTTCCGAGAGGAGTCGGGATCGTGCACCTCCCAGGCGGTTGATGTAGCGGACCGCAGATATGTTGTCCATCCGGAGGAGGATGCAACAGTTCGACTTGTTTCCTGCTAGGCTGCGGATCGCGAACGACCCGGCCAGGAGTTCCAGACAATTTATGTGGAGGTTGAGGTCTTGGGAACTCCAGGCACCGCCTGTTGACCTGCCTTCGCAAGTTGCGCCCCAGCCCCAGAGGCTCGCGTCCGACTCCAGGACTGTGTCGGGTGAGCTCCCGAAAATGGCACGGCCGTTCCATGCCTCCATGCTGTCCAACCACCAGCTGAGTTCTTGTTTGACTTCCTCCGTTATCGGGATGGTCTGATCGTAGGAAGGGTTCCGGCGAAGGAAGGACGTCTTCAGGCGTTGCATTGCTCTGTAGTGGAGCGGTCCCGGGAAAATTGCCTGGATGGAAGCGGATAGTAGACCTACAATTCGCGCCAAGGTGCGGAGTGGAATGGAGTGGCAACGGAGGACCCGGCGTAGCTCCTTCTTGATGGCTGTGATTTTTGACATTGGCAGTCGCAGGGTGCTGGACGTGGAGTCTATCTCGAAGCCCAAGAATTGTATGGTCTGGGTTGGAGATATTGCCGACTTCTGGTGATTCACAACGAATCCTAGGGACGTCAGGAAACGGATGGTATATTGCGTGTGTAGAGTCAGTCTGGACTTGTCTGAGCAAAACAGTAGCAGGTCGTCCAGGTAGATAATGCAACGAATGCCTTGTGTGCGTAGATGTGCAACTACCGGCTTTAGCAGCTTGGTGAAGCACCATGGGGCTGAGCTGAGGCCGAATGGAAGGCATGTGAACTGCCACGGTAGGCCGTTCCAATGAAACCTGAGGAACTGTCGGCAAGAGACGTGGACGGGTACTGACAAGTACGCGTCCTTGAGGTCCAATCTCGTGAACCAGTCCCCGTCTTGAAGGAGGTCTCTTAGAAGGTGGATGCCTTCCATTTTGAAATGTCGGTACATCACGTATGCGTTTAGCTGCCTTAGATTTATGACTGGTCTGAAATCTCCCGTTTTCTTTTTGACCAGGAAGATATTGCTGAAGAAACCCCCTCCGTTTGGAGCGGATTCGATCGCCCCTTTCGTTCGGAGGTCCTGCAGTTCGCTGTCGATGAGTCGGCGGTCCTCCGCTGAGTCGTGTAGCGTGTGGGGAAAAATTCTGGCGCGGGATGTCCACGAAATCGATGATGTATCCTCGCACCGTCTGGTGGATCCAAGCGTCCGCGGAGATGGTGGTCCAGGTCTGAAAATATAGAGCGATACGACCAGCAGTACGTGGGGAAAAGGGGGAATTCAAAAGGCTGCTTACCTGTGGGGAAGCGTGCTCTGCCACGACCACGTGGTCCTCTGCCTCGGTCAGCTCCTCTGGTATAGGAGAAGGGTTGTCTGAAGCCGACTTCTGGGTAGAAGGGCTGAGGTCTGTGGGCACGGGGGCCTGTAGGCCAGAAGCGGCTGGCAGCACGGCCCCTCTGGCGGCCAGCCCGTCCAAAAACACCCCGACTGGGGTAGCCCCTGAAGACTCGCTTCATTGAAGACTGAGCTTTATTCAGGGATGTGAATATGTTAACGTGTTTGTTTAGTTCTTTCAAGAAAGCTTCGCCAAACAACTTGCCCTGTGCCAGCGGTCCTAACTCCTTGGTGCCCAATTCCACCAGCTTACCGTCAATGCGGAGCAATGCTGCTTTACGCCTCTCAGAGGAGAGGGCAATGTTGGTGTTACCAACAAAACAGAAGCACCTGTGTGCCCATTCCCTTATATCATGAGCCCATTCTTTTACCATGCTGGTATCAAACTGGTCAGCTCGTTGAAAGGCGTCATCCGCCAAATACATGATGCGGGCAAGTGGGCCAATGGAGTCCAGCAACTTGTCCTGGACTCCGTGGAATCCTTTTTCCACGCCTCTTCGGGGGTCACGGCCGCCTCGAGACATGAATGTGGTCATGACCTGGTCGAATTCGGGTGTCTGAGCCACATGATCGGGGAGCGAAGGGCGAGGACATTCGGAGCGAAGGCGGTTGCGCACCGTCTTGTCCAGTGGTTTGCGGAGCCACCGGTGCATAAATTTGGAGAGGTGGTCAGGCGGAGTCCAGTCCGCCGAGCGTGGGTGTCGTATGTTACGAGGGTCAAAGAGGCGTTGTCCAGTAGGGTCGAGGATGGCCTCTCCTTCTTCCTGGGCAGATGCGAGGTCATCTGGTAGTTGGATGTCATCCAGGAACGTGCCTCTTAAGAAACCGGTACGGGAACCGGTGTCCGAGCCCCACTCGTCATCATGTGAGTCGGAGTCTGCCGCTTTCCACTCGTCCAGTATAGCCAAGGAGTGCGAGGGGTCTTCCCCTTCATCCGAGGAGTAACCGTGTTGAGGGGTGGGGGCAGGTCGGGTTGGCTTATGGCGTTTGGTAGGAGCCTTGCCTTTGCCCGGGACAACGGTCCCCTTTTCGCCCTTCCAGTGGCGTTTAATAGGCCGTGGGTCGGCTTGTGTCTGCGATTCAGAAGCCTCAGAATCGTAGTCATGGGGTGTGGCTTTAGAGGAAGACATGGTTAGATCGGCTGATGCCGTCATGACCCTGGAAAGTGCTTTCTCCATAGATGCGGAGATGGCCTCAGAGATCATGGCCTGAAAATCTGCAGGGTTTTGGGAAGATTCCATAGTATTTTAGGAGTAGGACCGTATAGGTAGTCTTGAGGCACAGGGTAGGGCTAGGGGTCAGGCTGTGGTGTTGCACACAGGAAATATGGTATCAGTGGTACCAATAGAACCCCAGCAGGGTATAAGTATATAATTTAGCTCTGTAGGCACCCCAGCAGGGTGGACCTGTACAGGTCAGGTATGTGGTATAGGAATACCAGCTTCCCCAGCAGGGTAGATTGGGATTTTTTACTGGGCTACACCCAGGTATGTGTATGTATGAGGATGGCACAAAATCCACCTATTACCATGCTTAAAATGACAATATACACATATAGGTGGCACAAAATCCACCTGAAAGCAGCAATACTTAAAGGGCCTCACCCAGTTATATATAGGTATAGGAAAGGTGGCACAAAATCCACCTAATATTAGTGGACTGATAGTGGTCCACAATGTATGGGACTGGCAGTCCTTATGGGAGGTTAGATGGGCGATGTACTAACCTGCTGACCCCTGCCTGAATAGTGTGTGGCAAACGCGGTCGGGAGCCGAAAAAACGGAGACCGTGGGTCTCCCAAGATGGCGGCCGTAACTCTCGCGAGACGCGAGACCCAATATGGCCGCCGGAGGGACGGGAAAGAGGTTTCCCGCCGTGTCGGCTAGTGAGAGCGGCTGAGAAGCCGTGCGGCGGACAAATAGAGAGGAGGGTGAGCGTTACCCTCGAGGAGGAATCAACGATCCGATCTCCCAAGCAGGGAGATCGGAACGCGGAAAAACAAATCAATAACACAGAACAAAAGGGGGAAACATAAAATAAATAATAACAAAGACAAGAAAGCAATAAATAAGGGAATTAAAACAGAAGGTACCAATCTAAGTCCCTGATGGTAGGGGGGAAATCCTGAGAGGGACAGTATAAGGCAGAAGGACAGAAGTCCTAGAAAACAAATAGGGAAATAATAATATATAAAGCATCAAAGATAAACAAACAGTATGAACCATGAAAAGTAAGGGAAGAGCCAAAAACTCTGACCTGTCTGCTGATGGAGCAGTAAAGAAAGAGAGGGGGAGGAGCCTTATCTCTGTGAATACTATGCTTCCTATTGCATTTTGATTGGTTAATGTTTTTCACTTTTCTTTACTGCTGTGTGAGTTAGTAAAGAGAGTTTAATGCAAAATATGAAGCCTCCTGTCATGTGGTAAAATTGTGTTTTATTTAGTTTTTGGCACACAAACTTATAACAAAGAACTTCTTGTGTGTATTTTGTAAAGTTGGTGTGTGCTATTCCTGTACAAAGTTTTATTTTGTGTTCAGTTACATCTGCTGAATAAAATGACACCCCCATTGTATGTCTTTGGCACTATTCCATGAAGCTACAGTGCCATATAGGAGACCTGTCCTTTTCAGTACTCACAGTAGAATTTTGAGAGATGGATTTAATGAGCCTATGCTTCCGTTTGGGGTATTATAACAGTTTGACTGTTCAAAAAAAAAACCACAAAGGCCTACCATTTGTAAAAGTAGACACTCCAGGGTATCTCATAAGGTGCATATTGTGCCTTAACATGCCCCCATTTTTTCACCAATAAATGCCAAAATATGTGGTAAAAAAGAATTTTGTGCGTTTTTTTAAATATGGATTGCATTTTTGCTGGGCATTTCATATTTTTCACATGTGCCACTAAGTTCAAACCCCCCAAATTATGTTCAGCTAAGTCTTCTGAGTAAAAGGACACCCCCATTGTATGTCTTTGGCACTATTTCGGGATGCTAAAGTGCCATATAGGAGACCAAGCCATTTCAGTTTTTAACCGAATTTGAATTTTGACGCTGGGCCTATGTGCAATTTCCAAGCATCTTAGCATTCAATTCAAACTACCCCACAAAGGCCTACCATTTCTTAAAGTAGATACCCCAGGGTATTTCAAAAGGTATATTCTAAACCTTAGTGTAGGATAATTTTTTTATTAGTTTGTACCTAGTCTAGTTGCAATTAGCATTTTTTCTGCCTTTTTGACACACACTTGGAGATGTTACTGTATATTTTGCTATCCTTATGTGTGCTACGACAGTATAACACCTAATATGTTGCTCAGCTATGTCATCTTAGTTATACAATAACCCCATGTGTACCTTTTTCAGAGTTATGTGGATGTTGAAGGGGCACATTGGAGACCAAGTCATATCAGTTTTTACCGAACTTTGAATTTTGACGCTGGGTCTTTGTGCAATTTCCAAGCATCTTAGCAGGCTTTAAATTCAAACTATCCCACAAAGGCCTACCATTTCTTAAAGTAGATACCCCATGGTATTTCCAAAGGTATATTCTAAACCTTAGTGTAGGATAATTTTTTTGTTAGTTTGTACCAAGTCTAGTTGCAATTAGCATTGTTTCTGCCTTTTTGACACACACTTGGAGATGTTACTGTATATTTTGCTATCCTTATATGTGCTAAGGCAGTGTAACACCTAATATGTTGCTCAGCTATGTCATGTTAGTGCAACGATAACCTAATGTGTACCTTTCTCAGGGTTATGTGGATGTTGAAGCGGCACATTGGAGACACACCACTTCCATATTTTTCAAAAGTGGATGCTGTGCCCAAGTCTCATTGTAGCAGCTCAGGACTGCAAATTGCATCTCAAAGGCCACATAGATTTTTAAGTATAAGCAGCTCATCAATTCAAATTATGAACAAGTGCATACTATTTGCTGTGAAAAGGGGGAATAGTTGGGGTAAACTTATCCGGGGGTAGTACCCAGTCATCTGCATCCCAGACAAAGCTGTCATGGATTCCAAAACCAAAACACAGACAAGCAGACCACAAAGAGAGAGAACACAGAGAGAAACTTGTAATACTGGTCCTTAGAATGGCTGGGCTATACAAGCAGAGAATTGTCAAGGTACAAGCCGAGGTCAAAGGAGTAAAGAGAAATGGAACAACGATAGGACAAGCCGAGGTCAAGGAACAGAGAAGACAGGATAAGCGGGAGACAAAGCCAAGATTCAGTTACCAATCAGACAGATGACTAAAAAAAAAAAAAAAAATCACAACCCAAAACTGGTCTACTTATTCAGCTTGGGTGTGAAAAAATTTAAAACAGTGGCCAATGCATAGGCCGGGCTGAGAGGGGCAATCGGGGCAGTAATAGCTGGTCTCAGCTCTTACACCCCTCTTGTAACACACCCTGCACCTTTTCTGGGGGTTTTGTTTTTTAGGGGTTGGTGGAATCTTAAAGCAGAAGTGACCTGCCTCCATTCTTCTGCTAGGCTCCACTGATGGTCTCCTTGTGTGGCACTCAAGTAGCCCAGTAATGAGGTTAAACTGGAACGAAAGAAAGGATATATTCAGCCCAGCTTTTGCCTTTTTGAAAATGACAAATGCATTGTGTATTGCCATCTGCATCAGGTATATGGCCACTTTTTTATACCATGCCCTGGTCTTACGCATGATCAAATACGGCTGCATCAGTTGATCGGACAGGTCAACGCCCCCCATATGCCGATTATATTGCCGTATGCAGACTGGCACTCGTTTGCATTCCTCTCTGCCACGAACTGCGACCCTCCGAGAGTTTTCACCATGAATGGTGGTTAAGATGAAAACATCCTTTTTGTTCCTGTATTTGAGTGCCAGCAGTTCATTCTGGCAGAGAGCTGCTGTTTCCCCCCTTTTCATTTTTTTGTTTGCCAGAGCCTTTGGGAAACCTGTGCGAGTTTTTCGAATAGTGCCACAGGCCACAGTCTCAAAGCAGTATAACATTTTTAACAGTGGGATACTATTGTAAAAGTTATCAATGTATAAGTGATAACCGTAGTTAAGTAAGGGCATTATTAAATCCCAGACAATTTTCCCACTTGTCCCTACTATATCTGGGCAACCTGGGGGATCAAGGTGGATATCCCTTCCTTCGTATACACGGAAGGTGTATACGTAGCCACTGCCACTTTCACACAGTTTATAAAATTTGATCCCATATCGGGATCTTTTGGATGGGATATATTGTTTAAATCCCAGTCTTCCCTTGAATTTCATGAGGGACTTATCAATGGAAATGTTTTTATTGGGGGTATATAAAGTGGCAAATTTATGGTTAATGTGGGCAATTAAAGTCCGGATTTTATAAAGAAGATCATACTGCGGATCACCTTTTGGGGGGCACTTGCTATTATCACTAAAGTGCATAAATCGCAGTATGTCTTCATATCTTTCCCTCGGCATTGTCTCGGCAAAAATGGGGGTATTACAAATAGGATGTTTGGACCAATACATCCTAATTGTGGGCTTTTTAAATAGCCCCATTAACATGGTCAGTGCCCAGAATTGTTTCAATTCTGGCACACTGGTTGGGTTCCATCTCTCTTTCCTGGAGATAAGAGAGTCTGGATTGCGTGCCAGATACTGCTCCGCATAGAGATTAGTCTGGGTGACTATCTCCTCAAAAATCTCATCCCCCAAGAAGAGCTGCATAACATCCAGCGCACTATAGCCAGACAGGTCAGCCTGTATGCCAGGATTGGCTGTAAACACTGGGATGTCTGGGGAAAAATTATTAGGGGGTACTCAGTCATCTGCGCCATGTTCAGCATTAGGGGAATCAGCGCCATGTTCAGCATCATGGTCCTGCAGTATCTGGCACATAGTCCCCTGCGTCCCTCTCTGAGGCAGTGTCTGTCGCCTCTGAGTCCGCCACTAACAGGGCATAAGCCTCCTCTGCGCTATACTTACTAAACATTTTTAAATACAGTTAACAAAGCTAACAAAACTTTAAATAACTAAAAAATTTTTTTTTTTTATTCCATAATTCCCACTAAATTCCACCCACACAAGTAACTAAATCGTACACTAATAAAATCAAATAATAAAATTTAACCCCTTAGGGTTAAACCCCCCCCCCAAAACTTAACCCTTAAAAGTAAAAAAAAAAAAAATATCACAGTAAAGTACTGTGACCTGTATATTGATCAACTGCTAGCAGTGATCAAACAGCAGGGAAAGGGTTAATTTATTTTTTTTAGACAGGGGAAAGGGGTAGGAAATTTTTATTACAACTTAGCTAATATTCAGGGAAACAATGTAGCACCGATCCGTCTCTCTCCACTTCACAAACCCACAAGAGGTTGAGGGAGGCGGATCAGATGTCCCAGCAGCATTGTGACCGCTGTGACTGGCTGTCACAGCGATCACATGTGCTGGGACATCGCAATTTGCTGTTGCTGGTCTGCCCCTGACTCGGAGGCACCCAGCAACAGCATTAACCCCACGATCGCCGGCACCGCGGCGATCCAGGGTTAATTTTAACGCGTGACGGACGAGGTCCGTCACTCGTCATTAACGCTTTCCCCTGAGTGATGGACCTCGTCCGTCACTCGTCCTTAAGGGGTTAAAATACACCTACCATTAAAATTATAGACTGATTTTTTTTTTGGTCAGTGGGCAAATGTTCAAAATCAGCAGGGGATCAAATACTTTTTTCCCTTGCTGTAAGTATAAAATAATAGGTAATCTATTTTTTTGTCAATCTTTATTTTATTGAGAAATTATATCAATTCATGCAGAAAAGAAAAGGAGTTCAAGCAAGGCTTCATATCAATAATGCATTTGTTTTATATACATATAAAGAATGCTCAAAATAATGGAGTAACATACTAGGTAAACTACATAAAGAAATATGTAGAAACATAAAGTACAGTAGAAAGGAACCACATCAATGTTTAATATCAATGGCATCATAATCAGTTTCTCAGCCTACACCACTTGAGGACCATAACGGTAAGTTCATCTCTGTATCATATGTCAGGCATCCCTCTACCCCCTCAGGACTTGTGAGGAATGCTGGTTCACCAGGTAATGAGTAGGACCAAGTCTGTAGAGCTTCAACGGCACAGGTCTTTGAGCCTGGACTTGAATGGGAGCCCCTTTCCTGTTTCCATGGGTCCCCCTGCTACATGTGGTAGGACTGTGGTCCCTCAGGAGCTCCGATTCTTGCATGTGACTCTGGGTATATGGATGTTGGGTTGGATAGCAATCCAGATGGACCCCTGGCTCAGAAGAAGAAAGGGCAATGTCAGCTTCAACGTTGGTCTGGGGTAGGGCATGTTCATAAGGTCAGCTTGTAGTGCACTGGGTACCTGGTATGCAGCCATTTTTTGCACCCCCTGGGTTACCCTTGGGTTAGTTGCTGCTTCGCTCCTGGTTTACTGGCTTCTGCAGGTGTTGTTCCAGCTTTCACCAGAAGTTTGTGAAATGTGCATCCAGCTTAGCAGTGAAGTCAGATCGGTCATTGGTGAAGGCTGTGCGACCCAGAGTGCTCTTCTGGAGTTGCGGCGAGTTGCTTGTAACCATCATCGTAAAGACGCCCTCTGGCTGCAGAGGGTTCCATCATGGGAGTGTGGTAAGTGACACCAGTGAGGTTTTTCATGCACTGCATTCAATACCTTTTTAAGTCAGTCTTTGGGTTCAGTTATTAATTCAATGTTCATTTTCAACATCAGTTAGGATGGAGTATAGAGAGTCCTTTATTTCTAACTTAAATAGTGTGCAATTGAAGAGGTAATGTCACAGAAAGAGTGATCAGTCACAAGAATTGCATCTACAGAATATTTGGTTTTGAAAGGTCCACAAGAAACCTTGGATTTGAACCATAATTTGTAAGTTGGCATGCTGAATAGAAAGAGAGTGAGATGCTAATAAATGTTCTATTGTCAGCTTTATTTACTAAAGCAGAAATTATCAGGAAACTGAAAAAATAGCCAAGTTAGAGGTTTTCAAGTTTGGCTATTACTGCTTTAAAATAACTACTAGTTACATACAGAGATGTAACTTACCATCCAGCATTAGTGTCCAATCTATCTTTGGCCATAGCGAGTATTTTTAAAATGATCATAATCTATATTTTACAATGTTACTTATGGAAATGAGTAAAAAAGTCAAGTTAAACGTACCGTATATATGAAAGACTTTTTACCCATCAACACATAAAGACAGTGGTCCTACCACACACACCACAATTTCAGTTAGGCCAGCTGGGTTTTAACCCCTTAAGGACACATGACATGTGTGACATGTCATGATTCCCTTTTATCCAAGAAGTTTGGTCCTTAAGGGGTTAAGAGTCTGCTACCTAAGAAATGTCATGTCAAACCTTTCAATGTGTTAAATGCAACACAGCTTGCAATCTCCCATCCCTTGCATCTCACCCATGGGTTGTGTATGGCTATGAAGTTGCATCAGCCTGCTTCTATGCATGATTTAAAAGAACACTATAGTCACCAAAACAACTTTAGCTTAATGAAGCAGTTTTGGTGTATATATCATGTCCCCGCAGGCTCACTGCTCAATTATCTGCCATTTAGCAGTTTAATCACTTTGCTTATTTAGCCCTAGCCACACCTCCCCTGCATGTAATGTGCACAACCTTCCTAAAAACATTCTGAAAAGTGAGATCTACTGTTTATACTTCAGTATATTTAATTTAGAATCTCATATCTCGTGCACTATTTATAGTTTGCTAGAGTCTTCTGTTAGTGATTAAAGTTCAACTTACAGACCACGAGATAAAGGTAAGTTAACATCTTGGTAAAACTTAAACCATTTTTTTCATGCAGCCTTTGTGAATCACAGCCAGGGGAGGTGTGACTAGTGCTACCTGGACAGAAATAAAAGTGATTTTAAAAAGTAAGCAGGGGGGTAACTGTGATACCTGTTAAAAAAGAAATTATATTACCATCAGAATTATTCTTTTTTCTAATTTTTATGATTTTCAGCCCCAAAATATAAAAACAAAAATAATGCATAAATCCCTACCTTGTAGACATGCCCCGTCCTGCTGCATGGCAAGTGGGTGCATAGGGAGTTAATCCTCCTTAATTGTAATATGTGGGTCCTAGTTTTATTTAATTATTTTTATGTCTCGACTGGCTAGAAGGCCTCCAACTAATTAACCCTCTCAGAGTCCAGTGTTATTTAACTATTTGCCCACTGCTGGCTTGCATGAAGCAAGTAAACCATAAATTGCAAATTTTTTAAAAAAAATGTGAAATTTAAAAATATCAATAATTAACATTGCAGGGTTATGGGGACAGGGACACGGCAATGACCTGAAGTGGTCTGGATGCTTATGGTGTCCCTTTAACTATGACTGATTTACTGAGAGCTCAGTACACTCAGCACTCATAACTCTTAGCACAGATATCCTTATCATGATTGTGAGCGCATTCTAAATAACTGGAAATAAATGAATAAAAGAAATAAAATAAATATTATTTTTTTTTAAGTTATTCAGAATGAGCTCACATTAATGAGATGGATATCTCTGCTAAGAGTTATGAATACCTTGGTAACAAAAAACTAAATTTTAATAACAAAAAAAACAAATAAAATGATTTTGTAAAAGGAAAACAGCACTATTTGTTTTGTGTTTACGCACATGAATATTTTATCCGTTAGTACCATGGTTTTTCCCTTCTTGTTGATGAGAATGATCACAGGGAAAGAAGCGTATGTTTTGGCTCTGCTGTGCTTACCTGCGGAACATCTGTTCTGCTAAATGCTTTCTTGCTGGCTTTGTTTGTTCTTGAATAATTTTGGCAATTAGCAGTGATTCTGTAAACTAAGCTTTTTTAGAAAAAAAAAACACAACACAAAAGCTCTTCCTTGTGCTAAGGCTTTTTAAAAGGCAGTGCAAAAATGTAAATTCAGACCATGATGAGGTGCAGCAGTGTTAAACTTCACTGAGCATCCATAACATTAAAGCCACTGACAGGTGAAGTGAATAACATTGATTATATTGTTACAATGGTACCTGTTAAAGGATGGGTTGTATTAGGCAGCAAGCGAACAGTCAGTTCTTAAATTCTGTTGGTAGCAGAAAAAATTAATGACTTTGTCAAGGGCTAAATTGTGATGGCTACACAACTGTCATAGCATCCCTAAAATGGCAAGTCTTGTGGAGTGTTCCCGGTATGCAGTGGTTCATACCTGCCAAAAGTGGTGCAAGAAAGGACAACTGGTGGACTGTTGTCAGGGTTGTGGATGCTTAAGGCTCATTAATGCTCATGGGTAGCGAAGGTTAGCTCGTCTGGTTCGATCCCACAGAAAAGCTACTATAGCTAGGATTGCTGAAAAACTCATGGCTGCAATCATAGAAAATTGTCAGAACACACAGTGCATGGCAATTTGCTGAGTATGAAGCTGCACAGCTTCAGATTGGTAAGCGTGTCCATGATTACCCCTGGCCACTGTTGAAAGTGCCTTTGATGGGGACGTCAGTATTGTAGCTTTGAGCAAAGGAAGAAAGTTACCTGGTCTGATGAATCGTGTTTTTTTTAGATAAGGAGTATTGCTCAATATGTGTGCATTTTTTACCTGTGAGGATATGGCAGCATTACCTGTGAGGATATGGCAGCAATCGGTAGTCAGCAGTCCTAAGAAGACAATGTTATGCTATGAACAATGTTCTACTGGGAAACCTTGGATCCTGGCATTCATGTGGATGTTACTTTGCTATGTACCACCTGCCTAATGTTGGAGACCACGTACAACACTTTATGACAATGGTGTTCCCTGATGGCAGTGGCCTTTTTCAGCAGGAATAGCAAATCAGATTCATGGAGGACCCACATCGCAATTTGTAGTACTTTATGAATATGCTGCTAATGTCTTCGTGCCAGATACCACAGGGCATGTTCAGAGGTCTTGTGAATAGTCCATTTCTCAACACATCAGAGTGGTTTTGGAAGCACCACCTACATTATTTGAGGAAAACAGTTTTAATGTTGTGGCTGATCAGTGTATAATTGAGCATGTTTTAGTCATTTGAGGGACCACCAGAAATAAGTACTGCTGCTGTAAAATAATGTCATTGCATATTCAGTGTAGATGTGCATGGTAGAGTAAACCCTTAGAGCTGTTAGAGAGCCAGGAGAATGGCCATCTCTAAAGAAGAATATAAAAATAATTATGGTGGCAGTGGCAGAGCTAATGTAGAGAAGACCCTCTCTACATCAAGTGTGGCCAAAAGGTAGATCCTCATCTGTCCTACAACACCCACAAGCTATGCCAGCTGGGGATTTACTATTTGTGAGTGTTTGTGAGTTTAAATGTAATCATGTTTTTTGTATGGAGTATGTGTGTGTCTATGTAGGAGTATATGTGTATGTACTGTTGCCATTGAAATGCAGTGGTGTAGTTATATGTAAAGTTTGTGTTTGAATACATAGATTTGTTTATATGTAGTGTTATCTTTTTTATGCAAGTGTGCCTTTGTATGTATTATTGGTGTTTGAATTTAGGAGTGGTTTTGTACATAATTTTGGAGTTTTACTGCAGGGGTATGTTTACATGTGATGTTTGTGTTTGATTACAGCGCTACGGAATTTGCTGGCGCTATATAAATAATAAAATAATAATAATAATTACAAGGTGTTTTTGTGTTTTCTTGTAGTGTTGGCGTTTAATTGCTGGGATGTATGCACACATGCACAAACATAAATACTTACACAGATACACATGCACACACACATAGATACACACACTGACACAAATATACTTGCTGACACATATATACATACTGACACACACATAGATACACTCACTGATACATATACAGATACACAGTGACACATACACACACTGACATATCCACTTCTCTCACCTCCACCCAGCACCCAGCATTACAGTTTACCTGCACACTTACGGTCACACTATTCGCCCCTGAGCATGCGGGCCCTGGTGCAGCTGCACCGGCTAAACCGGCAGTAGTTCTGCCTCTCTATGGTGGGCAAGTAAAACTTTATTTAGATTCCTCACTAAAACTATATTTCAGATTCATTGTGACATAATCAGATGAAACTCAACTGGTCAAAACATAATGACACTATTAAATCTCACAATCTTTTTCAATCTCTGGAGAGCTTCTAATAAACTAGACAATACCACTCATAGCACATATAGCCATAATAGATTCTTAATAGATTAATCTCTCCTATAAATTGCTTAGTCTACTGCTTTTGGACTAATTTTACGGTCTGACCATGCTCCTATTACAGTTTCATTATTTGAGGCCTTCCCATTAAAAAGGATAGTACATGGATGATAAATTAAAGCTTATAAAATGATCAGCAAATTGTGGCATCACTCAAACAAGATTTGTTACATTATTTTCCCAATTTTCTATCCAAGACATATCAATAGAAATGTTATGAACAACACTTAAAGTGATTAACAGAGGATTACTTTGAAAACATTCTACTAAAAACAAAATCACATTTCACGATATTATATGACCCAATGAAATATACTTAAAACAGTAACTAGAGTACCCAATTTACAAACTGTTCTTTACATAAAAGTATGAAAATAAAGCACAAACTTCATATTAAACAAACTATTGCTATAAATGATTTAGTAGATTCTACATCTATGTTAACAAAGCTGAAAGATAATTAGCTGCTTAATTACATAAGAAGGTCTATTAAATTAGCTTATTTGATAGATACAAACCGCTTGTACCCAAAATATATCAGGGGAACATTCTCTATTTACTACCATTGCCTATAGAGTTTGAAATAAAGTCTAGCCCCTTTTTTCCCCATCACAACCACAAACAGATTATTATTTTTTTTTCTATTTTCTTTTTCTTTTCTGGTTTTATAGACCTATATCTAAAATGTTACAGCCAGGGCTGCCATCAGAAATTTTGTGGTCCCTTGCACAGGCTGTCCTCGCGTCCACCCACAAGGAAAGTGTGTGTGCAAAGTGGATCCAGTTTGTGCATAAAGTGAATCCAGTGTGTGTGTAAAAGGGATGCAGTGTGTGTGTAATGGTGATGCAGTGTGTGTGTGTATGTGAAATAGATTCAGTATTTGTGTTCAGCAATACTCTGACAGCAGGGGCTCGTAAGGGTTGGAGAGAGGACCTTGCAGGTGGAGGAGTCTAAGACCCCTATTCACTATAAAAGCCAGGAGTGGCACAGACTATATATGACACGTAATTGTAACCAGACAAGTTGGATGCACAGGAACAGAGGGGTTGAGGGCCCTGCTCAATCAACTTAGATTCTAGAGGGAGTGTGGCATAGTGACACAAAAGGTAAGGGTAGGGTAGAAAAGTAGGTTACTAGAAATGTATTCACTGAGGGCTCAGTGTTGTTTTTTTTTTTTTTTTTAAGTTGAAGAGGAGGGGTCAGGATGTGGGGGCTAAGCTATTAACAGTTTCATTGATATGCCATCCTGAAGAAGTGTGCGTTCAATTATCTTTTGAAAGAATGGAGACTGGGTGAACGTCTAAAGGAGTAGGGAAGGATGTTCCACAGAAACGGTGCAGCCCTAGAGATGATCATTTCAAAACACAACTTTTCCATAAAAAAGACTACAGCACTCCTAGGCATACAATACATGTATCTTCTCACTTGCACCCAACACAAGAAAGAAATACATTTATAATTAGGACATCTCTGGCCACATACGGATGAATAATATCTCTGGATGAAATCTTTGTATCAATAGGTAATGTAGAGTAGGGTAAGTGTGAGAAATCCTGAGCTATTCAGATATTTGCCAGAAGTCAGAGGATGAGAATCAGAAAAGAGGATCAAGGTCGCTGTCAACTTAGGGAATAAAATATTTGAAAGTATTCCAATGGGTTTATATAAATGTGTGTAAAGTAAATGTATTATCAGTTATTATAATGAAAGTAGATGTACATATCAGAAAATATATAATATAAAACAAAATATAAATTGTTGCTCTGATTTAGATCAAAGCAAACTTTGATTATTTGTCTATCTACTCCTTCCAAATTGATTAATTAATGCGTGCATGCTCTTGCTAGAAGTAATTCACACCGGAGACAAAGTTTCTGATTAGTGAAAAACCAGAGGAATCCTTTATTCCCCGGAGTGGGAGCCCCTTTTAAAGCAGAAATACGTCATGTACAGAGTCACAGTTAACATACAGTATTCATTCAACAATTGGTTAACAGTCTAAGGGGTCTTGTCTAAACCCCCCCTACAGGATGTAGTGTCGTCATTACAGAGTTCTCCCACCCATATTCCAGCTCCATCTTGGTTACACGATGGGAGGGGGAGTGAGTAGTAGTTACTGAACAGAGAGGGGCTGAAGAGGAAACAGTTACTTTAACAGCGATTCTCCATTTTGTTACACGTGGCACATAGCTTTTAATTTGCACAAAGGAAGTGGGGGAGGAGTTTAATAAAGGAAGCTGTTCTTTTAACACATGAATTTGTTACAAGGGGGAGGCTAGCAGGATGGGAGGAATTGGCAGAGAAAATAGTTACTGAACACACTGTAGGGGGGAAGGGAAGGTTTACTCTAGCAGCCAGTTTAACATAGTGAACACAGAATAAATAGACATTAGTAAATAGCCATTTTATTTTAATTCTTTTGTCCATAACAGTCCCCCCTTAAAATGACTATTTTACTAGCAACTACTATCTCTCACTCTAATACTGTCCTTATATAAAAATAACAAAAAGGCTATCTTGCACATCTGTCTGAACAGGCCTCGAATGCTTCACTGCGCGGGTGACCCGTAGCAGCTTGTCCACTACTTCTTCCCGCGACAGACTTCTGCCCATAGAGACAGACGCTATCCCTGAATGTCCTTAAGAGGAAGTAGCTGTTGATTTAATGCGGTGGGACTGTAAGGGTGTATGTGGTGTATCACAGTTTATGTCGTCAATCTCTTGGTGAAGGAAGGTCGGGGTGGTCTGGTCGATTGTCTGATCAACTGTCTTTTGTTGGCATTTCTTAAGACAGGGTAACACACAACAAACTAGAAGAGCGAGGATGATTATTGTTATTAAAATGGCAACACTTATTTGGGCCAGAGCACCTTGCCATCCAGTCATCCATCCAAACCATCTTTCCCATGGATCTGTGGCCCCAGAATTCCGTTTCAGCTCATTGGACAAACTCTTTAACTTTTCTATTGCCAAT
>OW240912.1:116879342-117059793 GCA_933207985.1 Pelobates cultripes
GCACACATAAGGATAGCAAAATATACAGTAACATCTCCAAATGTGTGTCAAAAAGGCAGAAACAATGCTAATTGCAACTAGACTTGGTACAAACTAACAAAAAAATTATCCTACACTAAGGTTTAGAATATACCTTTTGAAATACCCTGGGGTATCTACTTTAAGAAATGGTAGGCCTTTGTGGGGTAGTTTGAATTTAAAACCTGCTAAGATGCTTGGAAATTGCACATAGGCCCAGCATCAAAATTCAAATTCGGTTAAAACTGAAATGGCTTGGTCTCCTATATGGCACTTTAGCATCCCGAAATAGTGCCAAAGACATACAATGGGGGTGTCCTTTTACTCAGAAGACTTAGCTGAACATAATTTGGGGGGTTTGAACTTAGTGGCACATGTGAAAAATATGAAATGCCCAGCAAAAATGCAATCCATATTTAAAAAAACGCACAAAATTCTTTTTTACCACATATTTTGGCATTTATTGGTGAAAAAATGGGGGCATGTTAAGGCACAATATGCACCTTATGAGATACCCTGGAGTGTCTACTTTTACAAATGGTAGGCCTTTGTGGTTTTTTTTTTGAACAGTCAAACTGTTATAATACCCCAAACGGAAGCATAGGCTCATTAAATCCATCTCTCAAAATTCTACTGTGAGTACTGAAAAGGACAGGTCTCCTATATGGCACTGTAGCTTCATGGAATAGTGCCAAAGACATACAATGGGGGTGTCATTTTATTCAGCAGATGTAACTGAACACAAAATAAAACTTTGTACAGGAATAGCACACACCAACTTTACAAAATACACACAAGAAGTTCTTTGTTATAAGTTTGTGTGCCAAAAACTAAATAAAACACAATTTTACCACATGACAGGAGGCTTCATATTTTGCATTAAACTCTCTTTACTAACTCACACAGCAGTAAAGAAAAGTGAAAAACATTAACCAATCAAAATGCAATAGGAAGCATAGTATTCACAGAGATAAGGCTCCTCCCCCTCTCTTTCTTTACTGCTCCATCAGCAGACAGGTCAGAGTTTTTGGCTCTTCCCTTACTTTTCATGGTTCATACTGTTTGTTTATCTTTGATGCTTTATATATTATTATTTCCCTATTTGTTTTCTAGGACTTCTGTCCTTCTGCCTTATACTGTCCCTCTCAGGATTTCCCCCCTACCATCAGGGACTTAGATTGGTACCTTCTGTTTTAATTCCCTTATTTATTGCTTTCTTGTCTTTGTTATTATTTATTTTATGTTTCCCCCTTTTGTTCTGTGTTATTGATTTGTTTTTCCGCGTTCCGATCTCCCTGCTTGGGAGATCGGATCGTTGATTCCTCCTCGAGGGTAACGCTCACCCTCCTCTCTATTTGTCCGCCGCGCGGCTTCTCAGCCGCTCTCACTAGCCGACACGGCGGGAAACCTCTTTCCCGTCCCTCCGGCGGCCATATTGGATCTCGCGTCTCGCGAGAGTTACGGCCGCCATCTTGGGAGACCCACGGTCTCCGTTTTTTCGGCTCCCGACCGCGTTTGCCACACACTATTCAGGCAGGGGTCAGCAGGTTAGTACATCGCCCATCTAACCTCCCATAAGGACTGCCAGTCCCATACATTGTGGACCACTATCAGTCCACTAATATTAGGTGGATTTTGTGCCACCTTTCCTATACCTATATATAACTGGGTGAGGCCCTTTAAGTATTGCTGCTTTCAGGTGGATTTTGTGCCACCTATATGTGTATATTGTCATTTTAAGCATGGTAATAGGTGGATTTTGTGCCATCCTCATACATACACATACCTGGGTGTAGCCCAGTAAAAAATCCCAATCTACCCTGCTGGGGAAGCTGGTATTCCTATACCACATACCTGACCTGTACAGGTCCACCCTGCTGGGGTGCCTACAGAGCTAAATTATATACTTATACCCTGCTGGGGTTCTATTGGTACCACTGATACCATATTTCCTGTGTGCAACACCACAGCCTGACCCCTAGCCCTACCCTGTGCCTCAAGACTACCTATACGGTCCTACTCCTAAAATACTATGGAATCTTCCCAAAACCCTGCAGATTTTCAGGCCATGATCTCTGAGGCCATCTCCGCATCTATGGAGAAAGCACTTTCCAGGGTCATGACGGCATCAGCCGATCTAACCATGTCTTCCTCTAAAGCCACACCCCATGACTACGATTCTGAGGCTTCTGAATCGCAGACACAAGCCGACCCACGGCCTATTAAACGCCACTGGAAGGGCGAAAAGGGGACCGTTGTCCCGGGCAAAGGCAAGGCTCCTACCAAACGCCATAAGCCAACCCGACCTGCCCCCACCCCTCAACACGGTTACTCCTCGGATGAAGGGGAAGACCCCTCGCACTCCTTGGCTATACTGGACGAGTGGAAAGCGGCAGACTCCGACTCACATGATGACGAGTGGGGCTCGGACACCGGTTCCCGTACCGGTTTCTTAAGAGGCACGTTCCTGGATGACATCCAACTACCAGATGACCTCGCATCTGCCCAGGAAGAAGGAGAGGCCATCCTCGACCCTACTGGACAACGCCTCTTTGACCCTCGTAACATACGACACCCACGCTCGGCGGACTGGACTCCGCCTGACCACCTCTCCAAATTTATGCACCGGTGGCTCCGCAAACCACTGGACAAGACGGTGCGCAACCGCCTTCGCTCCGAATGTCCTCGCCCTTCGCTCCCCGATCAGGTGGCTCAGACACCCGAATTCGACCAGGTCATGACCACATTCATGTCTCGGGGCGGCCGTGACCCCCGAAGAGGCGTGGAAAAAGGATTCCACGGAGTCCAGGACAAGTTGGACTCCATTGGCCCACTTGCCCGCATCATGTATTTGGCGGACGATGCCTTTCAACGAGCTGACCAGTTTGATACCAGCATGGTAAAAGAATGGGCTCATGATATAAGGGAATGGGCACACAGGTGCTTCTGTTTTGTTGGTAACACCAACGTTGCCCTCTCCTCTGAGAGGCGTAAAGCAGCATTGCTCCGCATTGACGGTAAGCTGGTGGAATTGGGCACCAAGGAGTTAGGACCGCTGGCACAGGGCAAGTTGTTTGGCGAAGCTTTCTTGAAAGAACTAAACAAACACGTTAACATATTCACATCCCTGAATAAAGCTCAGTCTTCAATGAAGCGAGTCTTCAGGGGCTACCCCAGTTGGGGTGTTTTTGGACGGGCTGGCCGCCAGAGGGGCCGTGCTGCCAGCCGCTTCTGGCCTACAGGCCCCCGTGCCCACAGACCTCAGCCCTTCTACCCAGAAGTCGGCTTCAGACAACCCTTCTCCTATACCAGAGGAGCTGACCGAGGCAGAGGACCACGTGGTCGTGGCAGAGCACGCTTCCCCACAGGTAAGCAGCCTTTTGAATTCCCCC
This sequence comes from Pelobates cultripes, assembly GCA_933207985.1. Classification (NCBI taxonomy): domain Eukaryota; kingdom Metazoa; phylum Chordata; class Amphibia; order Anura; family Pelobatidae; genus Pelobates; species Pelobates cultripes. The sequence continues at coordinate 116,882,753 of OW240912.1, forward strand.
TTTTCCCCACGTACTGCTGGTCGTATCGCTCTATATTTTCAGACCTGGACCACCATCTCCGCGGACGCTTGGATCCACCAGACGGTGCGAGGATACATCATCGATTTCGTGGACATCCCGCGCCAGAATTTTTCCCCACACGCTACTCAGCGGAGGACCGCCGACTCATCGACAGCGAACTGCAGGACCTCCGAACGAAAGGGGCGATCGAATCTGCTCCAAACGGAGGGGGTTTCTTCAGCAATATCTTCCTGGTCAAAAAGAAAACGGGAGATTTCAGACCAGTCATAAATCTAAGGCAGCTAAACGCATACGTGATGTACCGACATTTCAAAATGGAAGGCATCCACCTTCTAAGAGACCTCCTTCAAGACGGGGACTGGTTCACGAGATTGGACCTCAAGGACGCGTACTTGTCAGTACCCGTCCACGTCTCTTGCCGACAGTTCCTCAGGTTTCATTGGAACGGCCTACCGTGGCAGTTCACATGCCTTCCATTCGGCCTCAGCTCAGCCCCATGGTGCTTCACCAAGCTGCTAAAGCCGGTAGTTGCACATCTACGCACACAAGGCATTCGTTGCATTATCTACCTGGACGACCTGCTACTGTTTTGCTCAGACAAGTCCAGACTGACTCTACACACGCAATATACCATCCGTTTCCTGACGTCCCTAGGATTCGTTGTGAATCACCAGAAGTCGGCAATATCTCCAACCCAGACCATACAATTCTTGGGCTTCGAGATAGACTCCACGTCCAGCACCCTGCGACTGCCAATGTCAAAAATCACAGCCATCAAGAAGGAGCTACGCCGGGTCCTCCGTTGCCACTCCATTCCACTCCGCACCTTGGCGCGAATTGTAGGTCTACTATCCGCTTCCATCCAGGCAATTTTCCCGGGACCGCTCCACTACAGAGCAATGCAACGCCTGAAGACGTCCTTCCTTCGCCGGAACCCTTCCTACGATCAGACCATCCCGATAACGGAGGAAGTCAAACAAGAACTCAGCTGGTGGTTGGACAGCATGGAGGCATGGAACGGCCGTGCCATTTTCGGGAGCTCACCCGACACAGTCCTGGAGTCGGACGCGAGCCTCTGGGGCTGGGGCGCAACTTGCGAAGGCAGGTCAACAGGCGGTGCCTGGAGTTCCCAAGACCTCAACCTCCACATAAATTGTCTGGAACTCCTGGCCGGGTCGTTCGCGATCCGCAGCCTAGCAGGAAACAAGTCGAACTGTTGCATCCTCCTCCGGATGGACAACATATCTGCGGTCCGCTACATCAACCGCCTGGGAGGTGCACGATCCCGACTCCTCTCGGAAATAACGAAAGGGATCTTCGACTTCTGTCTACCACGCAACATCTCCCTCATTGCAGAGTATCTCCCGGGAGAAACGAACCTGACGGCAGATTGGTTCTCACGCCACTGGCGAGACAGCAGCGACTGGAGACTGGACCCGCAGATATTCCAGTGTCTGTCGTGCAGGAGGGGTCCCTTTCACCTGGATCTGTTTGCGTCACGCACCAACAGGCAGACGACCAACTACTTCAGCTGGCTCCCGGACCCGGAGAGCATGGCAGTGGACGCATTCCTCCAACCATGGCCGCCCAGAGGAGCTTACGCCTTTCCCCCGTTCGCCATGATAGCGAGGACGATTCAGTACCTGAAGACCCAACGAGGGTCTCTTCTCCTCATCGCTCCCCTATGGCAGAGCCAACCCTGGTTCCCGGACCTCCTGGCATCGTCCTTCATGGATCCGCTCCTCATACCATCCTACCCAACACTCCTCACGGACCCGAAAGACAACCCCCATCCTCTCGTTCTGGAAGACCGTCTCGCCCTAGTGGCCTGGACTCTTTCAGGGGTGCCTGGCAAACCAGCGAGTTATCGCAGGCAGCTAGAGATCTCATATGGGACTCATGCTCTCCAGGTACCAGGCGATGTTACCTATCAGCTTGGTCCTCCTGGTCCTCTTGGTGCAGTGAACGGAACATCGATCCCTTTACTGCCCCTGTGACGGCCATTTTGAATTTTCTTTCCTTTCTTTTTTCCACGGGCCGTTCTTATCGCTCTCTCAACGTTGTCCGCTCCGCGATTTCGGCGGCGCACGACCCGGTCATGGGAATCCCTGTAGGCAAAGACCCCATGGTCTGCAGACTCCTGAGGGGCGTTCGGTTGCAGAGACCCCCTCGACCCAAATACTCCCGCTTATGGGACGTCGAAGTCGTCCTACAATTCCTAAGGGATTGGCCGGACAACGGCAGACTATCCCTACGACAACTCTCGGCAAAGCTAACACTGCTACTCTGCCTTGTCTCGTTCCGCCGGGTCTCGGACGTCCGCGCTTTCGACTTCGACGCCTTTTCGGTCTCTCCAGAGGGAGTTACCTTTCGGGTTTCACGTCGGACGAAGTCGGACTCTACGTCGGTCTTTTATCCGTTTTTCCCGTCTGACCCACAGCTCTGCGTGGTGGCTACCCTACGTCGGTATGTGGAGGTCACATCCCCTCTCAGGGTCGTCCCCTCGGGTCAACTGTTAGTATCTTATGTTAGGCCACACGTGCCAGTCTCAGTCACTACCCTCGCCAGATGGATAAGATGGATTCTATCATTGGCAGGAGTGGACGAGACTTTCGGAGCCCACTCCGTCCGTGGAGCGGCGGCTTCTTCGGCCTTCTCGGCGGGTGCTTCTCTGACAGATATCCTACGCTCGGCGGATTGGTCGCGAGAATCTACCTTTCGGACATTTTACTTCCGCCCGAACTCGGGAGCAGCCTCATCTCTCCTTCACCAGCGTTAAAAAATGCAAAATATGAAGCCTCCTGTCATGTGGTAAAATTGAAGATTATGCTAGCTTTAGTGTACCTATAATCTTAATTTTAGTAATGACAGGAGGCGAGTATTTTCCCGCCCATCCCTCCCTTGGGAGATAAGGCTCACGTAAGTATGTCTGACTCTGTATGCTTCAGTCTCTGTTTGTGTTTACTTGTTCTACACTTTATTGGAGATAACCTTGATCGTTTTCTTACTTGGTATTCTGTTATCATTATTTTCAGTTATATATTATCCCTGTATCTAATCATGGGCTGTTACCTTTAATTCAACCAGTCTCCAGACCGGTTCCTAACCTATTTCACGTTCTCTTTCAGTGTAATTCCGTGGCCTTACAGCTCATTTTCAGGACGGACTCAACTACGACTTCGCCTGCTCAACCTTCATTTTTGGATAATCGCCCGTTGGCGCCTGTTATGGAACTCTGGACTCTTTGGACCTGTATTCATGATGTCGCATTAGAAAGAGGGGGAGGAGCCTTATCTCTGTGAATACTATGCTTCCTATTGCATTTTGATTGGTTAATGTTTTCACTTTTCTTTACTGCTGTGTGAGTTAGTAAAGAGAGTTTAATGCAAAATACTCGCCTCCTGTCATTACTAAAATTAAGATTATAGGTACACTAAAGCTAGCATAATCTTCAATTTTACTCCAATATTTAGCAGAGGTTTGCGGTGAAATGGCTACGTAGAAAGTGTCAAAACAACCCTAGGTAAATAGCCTGTGATGTCTACTTTCTATAAATATATACTTTTGTGTGACAATTTTGTTTTCTTTTATGGCTATGAAGCTTACAAGACAAACATACCAAATTCTAAAATCGCTCCACATTAAAAGTTTATTTTACTCCTTATGCTTTGTGACCTGTAACTACCAAAAAAAACTTTAAATCCCAGACACATTATATATTCTGTAAATCAGGACAACTAAATGAATTTATTTTTAATTACTTTCCTTAACCTGCACTAATTATGAACACATTATTATTGCAAAAACTGTAAAAAAAAACACAAAAAGTTTAATTTTTTTGCATATTTCTGTATTTGTTTTTATAATAAATAACATATATATATGTATATGTGTGTGTGTTACATCAAATTAAAGCCCTTTCTGTCCTTTAAAAAATGATATATATGTGTCGGTGCAATAAATTAGTAAAATGCAAATTGCAGTTGAACGCAAACAGCAAAAAATGCAAAAAATGCTGTTGTCATAAAGTGAAGGACAAGCTTCTGAAGTTCTGTCCTTAAGGGGTTAACAGTGAGACAGAATAACAAAACAAAACAAAAAATCCAGAAAAATTTGTGAAATAAGTATTTGACCCCTTCGACTTAGTACTTGGTGGAAAAACCCTTGCTGGCAATCACAGAGGTCAGACGTTTCTTGTAGTTGGCCACCAGGTTTGCACACATCTTAGGAGGGATTTTGTCCCACCCCTCTTTGCAGATCCTCTCCAAGTCATTAAGGTTTCGAGGCTGACGTTTGGTAATTCGAACCTTTAGCTCCCTCCACAGATTTTCTATGGGATTAAGGTTTGGAGACTGGCTAGGCTACTCCAGGACCTTACTGTGCTTCTTTTTGAGCTACTCCTTTGTTGCCTTGGCTGTGTGTTTTGGGTCATTGTCATGCTGGAATACCCATCCACAACCCATTTTCAATGCCATGGCTGAGGGAAGGAGGTTCTCACCCAAGATTTGATAGAACATGGCCCTGTCCATCATCTCTTTAGCAGAAAAACACCCCCAAAGCATAATGTTTTCTCCTCCATGTTTGAAGGATTCCTCATCCTCCAAACACGGCGAGTTGAGTTGATGCGAAAGAGCTTGATTTTGGTCTCATCTTACCTCACCACTTTCACCCAGTTCTCCACTGAATCATTCAGATGTTCATGGGCAAACTTCAGATGGGCCTGTACATGTGCTTTTTTTGAGCAGGGCGACCTTGCGGGCACTGCAGGATTTCAGTCCTTCACGGCGTAGTGTGTCACCAATTGTTTTATTATAGTCCCAGCTGCCTTAAAATCATTAACAAGATCCTCCCGTGTAGTTCTGGGCTAATTACTCACCGTTCTCATGAATGTTGAAACTCCATGAGGTGAGATTTTGCATGGAGCACCAGACCGAGGGAGACTGACAGTTATTTTGTTTCTTCCATTTGCGAATAATCACACCAACTGTTGTAACCTTCTCACTAAGCTGCTTGACGATGGTCTTGTAGCCCATTCCAGCCTTATGTAGGTCTACAATCTTGTCCCTGACATCCTTGGACAGCTCTTTGGTCTTGGCCATGGTGGAGAGTTTAGAATCTGATTGATTGCTTCTGTGGACAGGTGTCTTTTATACAGGTAACGAGCTGCGATTAGAAGCTCTCCCTTTAAGAGAGTGTTTCTAATCTCAGCTTGTTACCTGTATAATAGACGCCTGGGAGCCAGAAATCTTGCCAATTGATAGGGGATCAAATATTTATTTCACTGATTGACATACAAATTTATAACTTTATGAGATTTTCTGGACTTTTTTTTGTTATTCTGTCTGTCACTGTTAAAATACACCTACCATTAAATGTATAGACTGATCATTTCAAATCAAATACTTTTTTCCCTCACTGTATGCTTATTTTAAAATGAGCATAGATTTTCTCTGTTTATAGCTTATGCACAATGTGTAATTGTAAGCTTATCCACAGGACTTAGTTTAATATGACGGAAATCTCAATATATCTTTCCTGAAAAATGTTTTTTATAAATAAATAAATGAAAATGAAATAAACAACAATAAAATAGTAAATGTATGCAAACTTGCAATTAAGGGATTTGACATTATTTTTTTTTTTTTTTTTTTTCCAGTAGTGGGCACTGTGCAGCTTCCTATTTTAGTCTTATTTATTTATATATTGTGATGTGTGGGCATTATTTAATTTCCACTAATGTCAGAGGCCTTATATTTAAAAATAACTCTGACCAAAAAATACAAAAATGTTTGGATGCAGCCTGCACATTCAGGTATACAACAGATGTTCCATTTGCTCTAGAAATGTGATTTGGAACAGTACGGAGAATCACAGATAATTTCATAGATTTTAAGCATGCTGTCATATTTGTATTCTCCACTGTTCTCAGCCTGCGAGATGAGTCATTGTACTGAGCGAACCTGGGAAAGAAGAGTGTTTGTACAGCGGCACATCTCACAGGTGTGCGTTGCAGACAGAGGTGGTTAGACAGACAGCAGCTGTTCCGCATGTCAGCTGAAAATCAAACAAACAATGAAGGGGATTTGTTCAATTTACAGTAGAAATAGAAAATTAATTCAGAGATAGCATTGGATTAAGGATGATTTTGCCAGGCTGGGAAACTTTCTCTGTCTTAATTTCCTTGTAAAACATGTTTGTTATACAAAGCAAAGTAAAAACAAGAAACAGAAAAGCACAACTTTTTTGTTACAGCTCATTACAGCGTCACAGAACAGGATTACAAGGAAGACGTATTCTACAGAAGATGAAAAAGTCACCGCAATGCTAACTGTTACTTAGTATCTAGTGATAAGGGCATTTAACCTCACAGGTGTCATTTAAATACAGCAATAGCATCCTTCTGCCTCTAAGACTTTAGAATAAAATACACTGACATCATCACTTCATATTGTGAATGCTAAGGTGGCTTCAATTGTGGGATGACACTGTTGAACTGCAGATCTTCTGAATGTTGTGTTAACCTTGACTTATTTAAAAGCAACATCTCACTAGAAGAAATTACAGCACAATGCATTAAGATCACACGAGAAAGAAAGGGTAGCAACATTGTAGGATGACCCTATTGAACTGGAGTTAAAGATCCTTTTATGTGCTTGTAAATAGTGGCTGCTTTAACAGAAACATCTCACTGGAAACCACTACTGTATAAAGCATTGACATGAGACAAAGAGTAGAAAGGTGACTTCCATTGCAGGGTAAACATAATGACTTTTTTTCTTTTTGTACTCCAACTTTTTTTAAAAGAATCTCAGGTGAAGACAGAAAGAAACTCATATGGGAATAAAATGGCATTTGTTTTTTTAGATACATACCATGTAATGCCATATGGGGAGCCTCCAGAAGGGAAGCGTAGGTCCAAGAGTCATCTACTTCCAGTTGTAACGACAGATTAATCTGTATATGGAATGAATAAAGCAGAAGCTAACTAGATGACAGTTGCCTCATATACTGCCACAAACTACTGGTGTTAAAGGCACACTCCGAACGCCTAAAGCACTTTAGATTGCTGAAATACTTTATTTGTGAAAAGGGAATTGGTTTTTTTTTTCTCATTTTACAAAAAATTGGGATTTCAATAGAAATTCACACTTTTATAATTTCACCTTGTTGCATCCACAGTTTTCATGCAGACAACTAGTTCTGTTACTTCATGGTTTGGTTAGCTCAGTGGAGCTAAACTAAAGAGGCAGCAATTGTCCATAACATCAAAGACTTCTCATAGAGCTGCATTGGGAAGTCTGTGATTGGACAGCCACAGAAAGTCTGGGCAGGGCTAGAAGAGGACAGCTTGCAAAGGCTTCAGACAAGTGATATATGACATTTGCAACCTGTTGTAGATATATTATCAATGAAAAAATGCGTAATTAAATAATGGTGACTTCTGTAGCTTATATAATGGTGAAAGATATTTTTTTTTCTCATAGATTTGAATAAAAAAAAAATTAAAAAAAACTTATTCAATATATTTAGGCCTTAATTTAATAATTTTGGATAAGTAATGTGTATACATGGGCAGTCTAGTATAGTCCATTATGCCTAATTAGTAACATGGTTGGCTTTGGAAATAGTAAATGTAACATGTGACATATTGTAATCTACACTGTATGGTGAACTTTATTTTGGTAATTTAGTAGGAGTTTAGTCAAGGCTCTTTACACACACTTATGGTTATACAAAAAAGGAGACAGAGTAAACTGCGCCCAAAATGTAAGTACAAGCAGTTATACGTACATAGATTTCCAAAGTATTGGTACAGTGAACCTCAAAGAGAAACAAAAAAAACAAGATAATAGTACAATACAGTACAATACAGTAAGTAAAAAGTGTTTAATGTCGCTACCACTCACATTTGTATGAGCTAACTCAGAGCTCTGCTGCTTTGTGCATGGACAGAACAATCCCCATCTAAGGATATATGTTGTTATGGTCACCACCGGTCTGTCAGATAATAAAGTGCAATGTGCAGGACACATGTGGAGGCAAATGCAAAAAAAAATCTCCAATGGTGAAGTAAGTACAAATTTGTGAAACAGATAAATAAAAAAAGTATTGTACTCACATTTGCTAGAGCAGAACTTGCTTTAGTACAACCAGCATGGATGGTATAATCCCCACCTAAGGATGTGTTGGTGCCACATTTTTTTGTGTGTGTTTTGTGTTTTTATCTATATTCATTGATGTCAATTAATATACTTTCTACCTTATAAAGCTTATCCTGTCTTAATCTGTATATAACATTGCCTAATTTTTCAACTGTATAGACTCATCTATTTATGTATTCCCATCTCACACATACTCCTTTTCACTTCTCCTGCCCTGATGTAATATCGATGCCCAGCCACTTCTGGGAGAAAGAACATATCAGAAACACTTGCATTGCATCACTTCCCCCGTGATACAACACCCCTCTCATTATGTCATGGATTACCACAACTACCTCTCTGAATAGGTAGGACTTAAAGAATGCATATGGCATGGACTTTTTGCTATCCCACTGTGGATAGAATTGTATGTTAACTCGAACGGAAATGCATTGCTGCCATCTTGGTGACATATGCGTTCCACCGTGGAACGCGTACAATAATTAACCAATACCATGCAAGGAACCCACCGCGTCACTTAAGGTATTACGTGTGTGTTCCAAAATGGTGACAGGAAACCGGAAATGAGCAACACCAGCAAGCAATTTTGATTTATGAACACCTTATATAATCAGAACATTAAAGGACTCTACCACACTTCCGAAGAAGCCCTTTTAGTGGCCAAACGCGTAAAGTGGGACTCCTTAATCTATCTATACATCTATATATTGTTTTTATTATCTTTTGGTAAATTAAAGTTTATTTTATATATATTACTTTCTTTTGCACTAACTGCTTCCTGGCACCAACACATCCTTAGGTGGAGATTATACTACCCATGCTGGTTATACTAGAACAAGTTCTGCTCTAACAAATGTGAGTACAATACCTTTTTTTTTTTTTTATCTGTTTCACAAATTTGTACTTAATTCACTATTGGAGGTTTATTTGCATTTGCCTCCACATATGTCCTGCACATTGCACTTTATTATCTGACGGACCGGTGGTGACCATAACAACATATATCCTTAGATGGGGATTGTGCCATCCATGCGCAAAGCAGCAGAGCTCTGATTAGCTCATACAAATGTTAGTGGTAGCGACATTAAATTATCCACCACCTACACTTTATACTTACTGTATTGCACTATTATCTTTGAGGTCCACTGTACCATATATTTGGAAATCTATGTACGTATAACTGCCTGTACTTACATTTTGGATGCGGTTAACTCTATCTCCTTTTTTTTTTATTGCATGTACCAACAAGGTCCGGAAATATTTGTATTTTTTTTACTGCTGCCTGATCTACATCTTCTGTTTAATATTATAGTGAGCGCCTATTATCCCCTCTTTTCTACACTTATGGTTATAGATTTCTTTATTAATTTGGCGCTGTTCACTTTTGATTTTACTACTATCTTGTTACTATGGTAACCCCTCCTATGGCTAGACATGCACAACACTGTGATTGTTCACAAATTCTAACTTGCACAAATAGAAATAAGTGGTGAGTACACTTGGGCTATGGGTACATTGTGTATGTATAGAGGTATAGGTGTTTCTTTATTTTTCTCATGTAGCTTTGTCCTGATGGAATCTAAAACATTTTGAATAAAAGTTCCATTTTCTTTTCTTACTTAAATCCTTGAGTGCTAAAGTGCTATTATTTCTATATATTTATTTATTTTAATTTTCCCCAAGGGATAAAGTGATAAATGCTACTTTTATAGAAACAATCTCTATATATTTCTCCAGTTTTCTATCACTGTCCATAAAATATCATGTCCATTTATTTTTAGATGAAATGTTTGTTTGCAATTTTTCTTTGGCTTGTCTTGCCAAATTCCTCATTGATTTGCTTCCTGCAGATCTATAGTGAATTTGCATGTTTTATGTGACAATCAAGAATTGTAAATTAATTTCTAACGAGGCTACACTCAGCTTATTACATTCTCATTTGACTGCCATGAGCTGTGTCCTTCAAGAGGCACAATATTCTCCCCTAGAGGCTTGCACTGGACATGTGAAATGTAAAAATGCTGTAATGCATAATAACACATAGTGCAGACACAGTAAAATAAATATGCTTATGCATTAAACATAAACGTTAATTTGACAGGAGATACAAATCATGTGATCTGCCTTTGTGGTCAGCCAATTTCCAATAGCGAAAAATTATACTGTACCAAAAATAAACAGGTCATCAATGATCTTTAAGCAAATCACAAGTTATTTAAACAAATATAAATAAAAATAACATATGAAAGTTTTAATATATGTGTGCGGACTGACGGGCACATAGATAAAGCACTGGGGCACACATAGAAGCTTGTTACACACCCAGGTAGTAGCTATATTCAGTTGCCACTATTATATCAGGCTCTGTCCCATTAATGATGTGCTCAAAGAAGGTCTCTGAAGAAAGAAATTATCCATAACCATTTGTATTGTATATCAGTATCAAGGGTGAGGATGCATTAAGCACAGTGAATGTGTAATTTGTGTAAGTTAATTTCTCAACCAGAGTTCATACTTGTAGAGATTCTGCCATAATGTTAAAAGAGCTCTAGTCCTATTTACTGGGGGAGAGGGTCTTTGGGGGCTGAAGGCGTGGTTGTGGTGGGACTATTTCTCCACGGATATCTATAGTTAGTTGAGTGTGCAGTAAAATATTCACGCCAAAATCAAAGGGTTAAAAACCTTTTAAACCCTTACCCCATTCTAGTGCCGAAATCCCTGTCTCTCTCTCTCCACCCCCTCCGCCGACATCATCAGGGGGAACCTAATGCGGCTAATGCGCTAACTACTAAATTACAGAAAATTGAGCAGTGAGACTTCAGAGGCATGATCTGTACACCAAAACTGTTTCATTAAGCTAAAGCTGTTTTGGTGGCTTTAGTGTCCCTTTAACTTATGTGCATCTGCTGATTATTATAAAGCCAAAGTTAAAGTGGACTGTCAGAAAAAAATATTTCTATATTTTTGAGTGCAATAACATTGGCATTGATGTTATTCTAATGGCATTATATTATTAAACATAGTAACCTATAAGGAACGTTTTCCACCAATAAGGAAGTACATTACTGATGGATCTTACAGATACAATTAATTATTATAATGGGACATTTTAAAACATGTTTTGAGATTATTTTGAAAAGATATTTAACAACTGCAAAATATAATGTAGACACTTGCAAATATGTTTAGATATTTGAAAAATAGAGAAAATGAAAGAAAATATATATTTTTTTTTTTTTAAAAAGAGGGCAAAATGCTTATCGTGGTAGTATAATTCAAGACTTTCCTAATTTTATTGTCAGAAAATATAGATTTTATTAAAGACAGAAGGCGAGTCTTAACTTGCATTAACTTTCTTTTCTAAACTCCATCAGCAAAGACATTTTAATAAAGTTTAGTGAAACAATATAAGAAAAAACTATCAAGTAACTGAAATGGAATATTCAGTAGCCAATCAGCATCTGCTTTAGTGTATATAAGGAATGACCCCCAAACTCTGAACTGGATCAAGCTGAAATACAAATAATAGTGTGTGATTTCATTGCAAACGGTGAAAATGCATAATTGTCTCAATTTTTCCAGCATTGAAGAACTGCATCTTGGTCTAATGCTTCTGGATCTGGACGCCAGCTGAAATGTTTTTCTTATTGGCGATTGACACATGATGCAAAATGGTTGTATTGCAATGGGCCCATAAGGAAAAAAGGTGCCGAAAAATGATTGTATCCAGCATCCAGTCCCTGTAATCCACTAGGAAATGGGAATTCCAATCTGTTATCGTATTTGCCAGACCAGGAAGATATTCTGCTCATAAAACTATGTTTCAATTGTGACGAGACCAATCTCGCCACATTGCATTGGAGAAGCTTGGTTGCTCGCCTGCTGCCTTTGGACTATGGCCCCCTTTTAAAAGACTTTATTTTTGCCTGCAGAAAAGCTGTATTCGTGCTTTTCTGCCTGGGGTTCAGTAGATTTGTTTGAATGTGTTATACCCCAGATAGGAATCCCATGGAGCCCATTTGTATGAAACTGACTGTAAAGACTTTGGCTCCATGGCGATTAAACTGTATTCGTGTGGTCTGAGCGCCATTCACTTAATAATGTGCGCTCAGACCTGAGCTATCTGGGGATATGTGAAATGTCTGTGTTTTATGTATAAAATGTGACTTTATGTATTTTAAAGTGTTTTGTGTCTTTTTGCAACCATGTGCTTAATGGAGTCTTGTGTCTGTCCTGGGAGATAATTGAATTACTTATCTCCAGGATAGAAGACTCTGAAACTGGTTTGGGCCAGAAAGCCATGCTTCATTTAGTCACAAAGGACTTTTTACTAACTTTTGAACCCCTTGTCTGATTTGTGCCATTTTTGAATATGTTGTTCCCCTGAATGGATTGATTGTGCATATGTAATTTTATGTGAATGTGATGTATGGTTTTAGAGTTATGAAAGTTGGGTAGAAAGTATGTTTTAACTGTATGTATAATTGAGTTTCCTCTCAGGATAAGGGGAGGGAATATGTGGGATGTAACTGTGATATGATTGGTTGTTTTATCCCTCCCTGTGGGTGGTCCTGTATTTGAAACACTGTAATAAAACCAGGCTGGGTGTGCCAGCACCTCAGACCACTGCTTGACCCTCAACACGGAGCCTTGTCTCGTCTTTGGGGGGATTTACTGTATGCTGCTAAGGACTGATTGCCAGGAGTGTAAGCCGCTTGGAAGCTTTTCCTGTTCGCCTGCTAGCAGCTATTTGGGAGGTTCCAGTTCGGGAGTTGGAGTGCTATTTTGTATCCAGTTCGTGAGTTTTGGTGTTATGCAGTAGCTGTGCCTGGATCTCTGGAAAGGGGGCCGATCGCCTAAACGCTTTTTACCCCTTGTGTGCAAAACGGTCCGTTACAATTGGTGGCAAGCGGCGGGATCGTTCCTACAGCCAGAAGGACAGCTACAGGAGACACCGTTTCTTTGGATTTACAAGTGGGGGCAACGCATGTCCCTGTAGAGCGACCCTAAAAGCAACAGAATGGAACCAGCAGTGTTATACAAGGAGGAGGACCTGGATGGCCGGGATGCATTAAGGAAAGGCATCTGGTACCAGGCCCTGGATAATGTACAATACCAGCGGGGTGAGAGTCTCCCCAGTGAAGAGCAGCGGTTGCAGAAGCAAGTGGCCCTGCGGATGCCCTTCCTGGGAGAGCAGCCCCTGGAGGAATGGGTGAAGGAACTAGAGCACCGGGTATGGCAGGAGCTATGGCTGGAGGATGCCTACCAGGCGCTCTGGTGGTATATGGCACAGTATATACCCTGGACAGCTGAGCATGACAAGCCAGAGGGAGAGGAGTTTGATGGTTCTGGCTTGTTATGGGAGTCCTTTGCAGAGCCTGACTTCGGGAGCCCTGCGCAGAACAGACTTCAGGAAATTTTCTACGAGAGGGAGGCTAGGCATGACTGGGATGACCCCCATGAGGTAGAGCAAGACCTGGCTCACCTAGCAACCCTGGGGTGGGAACTGGAGCAGGACTACCGAGATCTCTTCCACTCCATTGGGAAGGCTCCGCAGGACAGCAGAGTGACAGATCCAGTCTCAGACCCATTCAGCTGGGAAGATATTGTTGAAATTTACTGGGAGGAACCCCAGGCGGCAGGTGGAGAGGGGACCGAGGTCTCTCCACCGGTATTGCAGGGAATTGGGAGCCCGAGCTCCATTCCCCAGTGGGAGATATTGCAGGGAATTGGGAGCCCAAGCTCCATTCCCCAGCGGCAGGCTGAGTTACAGGGGGCAGAGGTAGTTGTTCCTGCCCCCCAGCAGCAGAGTGATATGCCAGGAAGGCAGTGTGAAGTGCAGGGAGAGGAGAGCAGCGTCCTCCCTCCCCAGCGGCAGGCTGAGTTACAGGGGGCAGAGGTAGTTGTTCCTGCCCCCCAGCAGCAGAGTGATATGCCGGGAAGGCAGTGTAAAGTGCAGGGAGAGGAGAGCAGCGTCCTCCCTCCCCAGCGGCAGGCTGAGCTACAGGGGGCAGAGGTAGTTGTTCCTGCCCCCCAGCAGCAGCATGATTTTTGGGGAATTGGGAGCCCAGTCTCCATTCCCCAGCGGGAGATACAGCAGGGAATTGGGAGCCCAGTCTCCATTCCCCAGCGGCAGAGTGTCCTACCGGGAATAGAGAGCCCAGTCTCCTTTCCCCAGCAGCAGGACACTGTATTGGGAGCAGAGACAGTCGGTCTCCCTCCACAGAGGATGAAAGTATGTATGGGAGAGGAGCTTGCTACCACCTCTCCCCAGCGGCGGATCATTAATGGGCAGGGAATAGAGAGCTCAGTCTCCTTTCCCCAGCGGCAGAGTGTTCTATCGGGAGAGGAGCCTGTTACCCCCTCTCCCCAGCAACATCTTAGAGTATCCAAAGGGGAGACAGTCGGTCTCCCCCTCCGGCAGCAGAGCTGTGCAACAAAAGGGGAGACAGTCGGTCTCCAGCAGCAGAGTGGTGTAGTTAAAGGGGAGACAGTCGGTCTCCCCCTCCAACAACCAGGCTTCAACCAGGCTACCCTCCCAGTAGCGCTGGCAACAGGGCAGAGTGCCGCTGGTCTCTGCCCACGCAGCAACCCACCAAGTCAGCGTACCCGTACCCAGCACAGCCGTGGTGAGGCACCTGGACATGGACAAGCTTCTCCTTTACCCAGGTGTAGTAACCATTTATTGTGGGTGGGCTGTGCTGTTGATTATTTGTTGTGGGTGGGCTGCTGGACTAACAAGGGCACTGACCGGCAGGAGGTCAGATACCCTGTTAGTCTGTTTGGAAAAGGGGAGAGATGTGACGAGACCAATCTCGCCACATTGCATTGGAGAAGCCTGGTTGCTCGCCTGCTGCCTTTGGACTATGGCCCCCTTTTAAAAGACTTTATTTTTGCCTGCAGAAAAGCTGTATTCGTGCTTTTCTGCCTGGGGTTCAGTAGATTTGTTTGAATGTGTTATACCCCAGATAGGAATCCCATGGAGCCCATTTGTATGAAACTGACTGTAAAGACTTTGGCTCCATGGCGATTAAACTGTATTCGTGTGGTCTGAGCGCCATTCACTTAATAATGTGCGCTCAGACCTGAGCTATCTGGGGATATGTTAATGTCTGTGTTTTATGTAAATGTGACTTTATGTATTTTAAAGTGTTTTGTGTCTTTTTGCAACCATGTGCTTAATGGAGTCTTGTGTCTGTCCTGGGAGATAATTGAATTACTTATCTCCAGGATAGAAGACTCTGAAACTGGTTTGGGCCAGAAAGCCATGCTTCATTTAGTCACAAAGGACTTTTTACTAACTTTTGAACCCCTTGTCTGATTTGTGCCATTTTTGAATATGTTGTTCCCCTGAATGGATTGATTGTGAATATGTAATTTTATGTGAATGTGATGTATGGTTTTAGAGTTATGAAAGTTGGGTAGAAAGTATGTTTTAACTGTATGTATAATTGAGTTTCCTCTCAGGATAAGGGGAGGGAATATGTGGGATGTAACTGTGATGTGATTGGTTGTTTTATACCTCCCTGTGGGCGGTCCTGTATTTGCAAGACTGTAATAAAAACCAGGCTGGGTGTGCCAGCACCTCAGACCACTGCTTGACCCTCAACACAGAGCCTTGTCTCGTTCTTGGGGGGATTCACTGTATGCTGTTAGAGACTGATTGCCAGGAGTGTAAGCTGTTGGTCTGCTTTTCCTGTTCGTCTGCTAGCAGCTATTTGGGAGGTTCCAGTTCGGGAGTTGGAGTGCTATTTTGTATCCAGTTCGTGAGTTTTGGTGTTCTGCAGTAGCTGTGCCTGTATCTCTGGAAAGGGGGCCGATCGCCTAAACGGTTTTTACCCCTTGTGTGCAAAACGGTCCGTTACATCAATCATAGCAAAAGTGCCAAAAATCAATGTCTGCCAGTTGTTTGGATTTCGTGCCTCCTAATCGATTCACATATTAAACCACTGAAATATTGTCCATCTTGAGAAGGAAAAAATTAGATTTTTCTTTGCAAAAAGGTGAAGAATCCTGCCATGAGTTCCAGGCCATTTATATGCATATGTGTTTTTGTCAGAGACCCTCGGCTGGCCCGTCAATAGACTGCTCTGGAGCTCCAGCTCCAGGCGGTACTCTGACAGGGGCTGCATTTTGCCGCCCCTGTCATAATCTAAAACAGGATTTCCCAACCCTTGGTGGTGGTGCAATAGCACTGCACTGGTTATGAACCTGTGTGAGGGTCCATCGGGTGGCCCATGCCCTTAGGGCCACCCGGTGGACATAAGCAATGAGGGGCCCGATCGTGCAGTGCGACAGAGCCCCTTCTGTCGTGCACAGAGAGCTGGTAGGAAGTGACAGTGTATCATTTCCTCCTAGCTCACTCACACAGCCACGCAGTAGGAGGAGAAGGAAGCCACGAGGATGGGGCCGGATGGGGCCCCATCTCTCACCAACCACAGCCAGCAGAAGGTAAGAACCTGCTGGGTGGCTTATTTTTTTTAATGTGTGTGTATTTGTGGGTGTGTGTATCTGTGTGTATGTCTGTAATGTGTGTATATGTATGTAATGTGGGTATCTGTGTGTGTGTAGTGTGTGTATCTGTTTGTATTAAGTGTAATATGTGTATCTGTGTATGTGAGAAAAAGGATTTAGGGGTGATTATTTCTAAGGACTTAAAAGTAGGCAGACAATGTAATAGAGCAGCAGGAAATGCTAGCAGAATGCTTGGTTGTATAGAGAGAAGTATTAGTAGTAGAAAGAGGGAAGTGCTCATGCCATTGTACAGAACACTGGAGTATTGTACGCAGTACTGGAGACCGTATCTCCAGAAGGATATTGATACTTTAGAGAGAGTTCAGAGAAGGGCTACTAAACTGGTTCATGGATTGCAGGATAAAACGTACAAGGTAAGGTTAAAGGAACTTAACATGTATAGCTGGAGGAAAGGCGAGACAGCGTTTAGAAAATTGGGCAGACTAGATGGGCCGGATGGTTCTTATCTGCCGTCACATTCTATGTTTCTATGTGTATTGTGTAGTAAGTGTATCTGTGTGTAGTGTGTGTGTGTATCTGTGTAGTGTGTGTATATGTATGTAGTGTGGGTATCTGTGTGTTTGTATGTGTGTAATGTTTGCATTGTGTGTTTGTATGTGTGTCTCTGTGTATGTGTAGTGTGTATTATGTGTAGTGTGTATACTGTATGTGTGTAATGTGTGTAGTGAGTGTGTATCTGTATGTCTGTGTATCTGCAGGCATATTAGTGTGTCTGTACATCTGTATGTGTGTCAATATCTGCATGTGTGTCAGTTTATTATACAAATACTGACACATACAGTTGCACAGACACACTGATACACATGCAGATATAAAGACACACAAGCACTGCCACACATGCAGATGCATAGACAAACAGACACAACCACTGACACACATACACATACAGATACAGACACACTGATATAAACACTGACACACATGCATATACACAGACACAGTGTATAGGTAAGTGTATTGGCTGCAGTGCACACACAGACACAAGCTACATCCCCAGTACACACAGACATACTACATCGTCAGCACGCACACCGACACATACTACATCCCCGGCACACACACAGACACATACTATATCCCCATCACACACACAGAGACACTACATGCCCAGCACACATCTTCATCCCCAGCACACCCACATAGAGACACTACCATTGCAGAAGCATATATGTTGTTTTTTGTTTTGTTTTTTGGTGGGGAGGCAGCATTTCATACTTGGATCCATGCAGCACAATGTCTTGAGCCAGCCCTGCAGAGACCATTTGCCTCCTGTGGAACTTCCTCAGAAGTGGGCACCCCCAATCCATATGACTCACATTGGACTCTATTATTAAATATGGAAACAATGTGAAAATGGCTTTTCCATTCTATGTTTGAACATGAGATAGCCACCAGAACAGTTCTGTTCTTGTATCTGGAATCAAGGCAATTTCCTCATGAGCAGAGGGTCTTTTGAGTAAATTACTCTTATCAAGTTTGCGTAATATATGCATTTCATCATGGTGTTAGCCCTTCTCTTGTTTAAATGCTTTTGAGCAAAACAATGCTTACATTTCTGGGTGGCCTTCCCAGACCTCCTGAAACTTGCACCAAATTTCTTTCAGACTCTGCAGATGACCAAAATTGGTCAGAGGGAATATTAATTGCCCGGGTCTTTTGGGCAGGTTTGGTAGAATGGCTGATGGCTTGAGCCACAGATTTCGCAATTGTCTCTTGCATAGAGGACATAGCATTTAATATCGCAGATGATACTAATTTGCTGACAAATAAATCAACAATATTCTGTAGTGAGTCTTAAGTGAGGATTTTACATTCATCATTAGCACCAGTAATTAATTGGTGACTGTGTCAGGATTACAAGTGGACCCAGCACGTAGAAATGTTTCACACCTAGGACTAAAAGGTAACATCTTACCAGGCCTTAGAATGGCCAGACTTAACATACCAGAGAATAGTCAGAATACTTGCCGAGGTCAGTGATACAGAAAGAGACACAACGATGTCAGGGATACCAGAATACAGGGAAGTCAAATTAAGCCAAAGTCAATAACCAGAAATAAACGCTCAGGAATACACTCTCGGACAACCACTAGGAAAACCATGACAGGGCAATGAGCAGAAGGAATATGTAAATTTAAATACCCCTCTTGTGGATCCGATTGTCCGAAACCAGCCTTTGACATGACGTCACGCGCACGTCGACGACTTCCATGCCATGGGCAGACGTGTGGTTATAAATTAGTATGGATCCGCAGCGGCCAGTGGCCATCAACATGCTGCAGGGGTCAGACACATTGATGCATGGCCGCCGAACGGCACTATCGCGTTTATTGGCAAGGTAACCACTATCAATGTCGCAAGGTGAGGATGAACATGTGACAGACTGTGAAGGAGTCTTCTTAAACTCTTAAGAACTCATATTCTCATAATCTGCAATAAAGTAATATTGCTGGAAATATTGTAATTAAATTACACTAGGATAACTATTAAATTGTAAAATAATCTGAACTGGGTTCAAATTGATATCAATGTAATCTTTTCCAGAGAAGAAACAATGTCAGTTGAAGAAATCTGCTGAGGTAAAGTAGGCTGCATTGTAAACTGAATGTATGAAATGACCGTACCCGTTTGTGCCGAGAATGAAGAGCAAAAAAATGCCAAATTGAAATTAATTAAATAGCTACGTATCGCGAAAGGAGTGTTCGCCAAAAAGCATGAATTGCGTTCAGTTAGAAACGCACGAATGACAACGAAATTAACGAATTGTTCGCAAAACGAAAGGTACTAAGAGTATAAATAATACCGTTCACAATTTTTGTCGCAAATGGCCTCGTGAATTAACTTTGACCAGTAGCAATAACTGAAATATAAATACCTCAAAAAATGTAAGAATATAATTTTAAAATATCAGAAAATAAATAATACTAATCATAAATAATGAAATAGATAAACCAAAATAAATTATAATATAATTATACCAAAACTAAATATTAAATAGAGTAATAGAAAAACCTGTTACATGTTACTTATCTCCACTGGAGAAGCAAAGAAAGAGGAAGAGGATTGCGAGTCATTCTCTATATAGACTATGCCAGATGCTGATTGGCTACTGAATATTTCATTGCATTTACATGACTGTTTTTTCTTATATGGTTTCACTAACCTTTATTGACATTTCTTTGCTGCTGGAGTTTAGTAAAGAAAGGTAATGCATAATATGAACCTCCTGTCTTGTTATAAAATAACGTTTTAAAGTTGTCACCACATACCTGACCCTCTGTTTCCCCTGCAAAAATCTCATTACAGAGGTGAGTCTTGCACTTCCATGAAACCTACCTCAAGTCCGCGCACACATGTGTTTACAAAGCTGATTATAATGCAGATTTGGGAATGATTGATTAATTGTTTATTTTTCATACATACCTGTAATTTCTGTGTACCATATGGCTATTTTCATTGCCATATTGTTTTTAATCGGAGTTATTGCAGAAGCATGAACTAAGATTTTTTTTTTTTTTTTTTAAAGTTTGTTTTTGATTTTAGTCTTTCTTTTTCCAGTTTAAATTTATACCTCCACTTTTTAACATTTTATGTGGTGATGCTATACTAATGAAAACTAAGACAAATATCAAGGTTATCAACACTTTATCTGACAACATTTTGATAAATGTTGTAGAGATTTTCAGCCATTCTGACAAAGTGCATTATATTAATAAAAAAAATACTCCTTCATCCACTAAATAGTTATAAGGACAGTATTGGTGTATTTACATTTAACATTAATCAGTAAAAGAAAAGACTTACTTCATTTAATCTTGCTGGTTAAATTTCACACTTTTACCTACCTTCTGACCATAAAAATAGATGTAATTATGTACACAAAATAATGTAAAATCAGCAAAATGCAAACATCAGAACAAATATTATATGGACAAACGTATTAAGATACACCTCTAATTATTGAATTCAGGTGTTCAAATCATGCCCATTGCCATCTAGCACCTAGCCATGCAGTCTGCATTTACCATCATTTGTGAAAAAAAGTGGTTATTCTGTAAAGCTCAGTGAATTTAAACATGGTACTGTGATAGGATACAAACTTTGCAGTAAGTCAGTTAGTGAAATTTTCTTCCCTGCTAGGTATTTTATGGTTAACTGTAAGCAGCATATTGGAGAGTGGAAGCATTTACACACAGCAGCAACTCAATTATGAAGTCACAGACAGGGGTCAACAAGTGCTGAGGTGTATGGAGCTAAGAAGTCTCCAACACTCTGCTGATTCCATAGCTGCAGAGTTCCAAACTTCTACTGACATTAATATAAGCACAGAAACTGTGTGGCCGGAGCTTCATGGAATGGATTTCCATGGCCGAATAGCTGCATGCAAGCCTCACATCACCAAATACAATGCCAAGCATTCTTTTGAGTGGTAAAGAGCTTGCCACCACTGGCTCTGGAGCAGTGGAAGCGTGTTCTTTGAAGTGACAGATTACATTTCTCTCTTTTGCAGTCTGATGGGCAAGACTGGGTTTGGTGGATGCCAGGAGAACATTATCTGTCTGACTTCATTGTGTCAACACTAAATTTGGTGGAGGCGGAATAATGGCCCGGGGCTGTGTTTCAAGGGTTGGACTAGGCTCTTACTTCTCTTTTCCCTTCCAGTGAAGGGAAATCTTAATGCTCCAACATACCAAGACATTTTGGAAAATGCAATACTTCCAACTTTGTGGAAATAGTTTGGGGAAGGCCCTTTTTAATTCCAGCATGACTGTACCACGGTGCAGAAAGCAAGGTCCATAAAGACATGCTTGTGTGAGTTTAGTGTGGAAGAACTAGAATGGCTCACACAGAGCTATGAATTCAACCCCATTAAACACCTTTTGGGATGAACGAGAATGGAGATTGACCACAGAATTCCTCCTCCATATAAAAAAATAATGTCCCAAGCCTGCATAAACTCCTATCTTGAGTTGGCACCCCAAAGGGGGAAAATGGACAATAATCATTCTCCTATGTTGGCAGCCAAAGTACATACCTGGAAAATATACTTGTCAAGCAGCTTCGCCGCACATGCACATATACTTCATAGGCCGGCATTCATGCCGCCCTCTGAAGTCCTGAGCGCACTACTGCGCAAGGCCGCGTGCTGAGCTGACTGACAGCTCAGCTCGCGGTCTTTGCCAGCCCCCTCTCCTCTGCTGACGTGTGCAAGGCCTTTTTAGGGCCCTACATGATAGGAAGTCCCTCTGGTGGCCGTCTGAGTGACTGCCACTGGAGGTATTCCTATCAATCAATGTAAACACTGTATTTTCTCTGAACACTTTATTTTCTCTGAAAATACAGTGTTTCCATTAGATTGCCTGCAGGGAGCTATAGATCTCACCTGAACAAATACATTAAGCTGTAGTTGTTCAGGTGACTACAGTGTCCCTTTAAGCTGAAAGTCAATAACGCTAATGAAACAGAAAAGGGTGTTCTTATAAATTCCATTAAACAAATTAATGTTGCTCTGTAATCATTTGGGGGTTTGCAAAATGTACAAATCTCACTGTAGCGAAATTAACATCGCCACTTGTGCCTGGAGAAGACTGATTGCCAGCCTCCTGCCATGTGACTATGGCCCCTGGGATGTATTCCCTGCTCTCCTGTACTGCTTAGGATTGCTACCAACTAGGTGGATTTGGCTATGGAGCTTGTGTAGTGCCCTCTGTTGGTAGCAACAGTAATATGCACTACCTGAATAGCAAGACTGGTAATTTGCATATTCGGGTAGATTTGCATATCGCTAATTCTGCATGCAGGAGAGACATTTTGTGTTAATTATGGTCGTCCCCATCCATTTATAAATATGTAATTATGTTATAATAAGTCACTGTATGTTGCCTGCTATGATTTAACTGTTTGTAATTTTATTGAGTTTTCACAGCAATGTTAATATAATGACCATATGGGCTAGTCCCAAGTAAAATAAAATTTTAGACAGTTCTACTTCACCCTCAATTTGGAGACCTGTCTCTTATTGGGGGAATCTGCTACAAGGGATTGCTATGCTCTGCATATTCCCTTGTTATAATCACTCCTAAGAAGGAAGAGAGGTTTGGCCTGTGGTGGTTGTGGTGTCAGCTAGAGTGCTTGGAATCCTCAAGAAGTGCTAGGAGCATTCATCAACGGAGGTACCCAGTCAGGGTGCCAGGTGATCCGTTACACTCACCATAACTTGTATCCCCGTTGGGAGTCCAGTGGCCATGGGGCAGTAGATAGTAGAGTATGCTTACCTGAATCTGTCCTTTGCGGGTGCTGCCATCTTCTTCCATCCAGTACAACATACGCAAGAGTAGAGTGTTGCAGGTCAATGGAGAATCCCACTAGACCTGGGGGTTCTCCACAGGAAGAGCTTTTTTTCCTACAGACATCACTGGTGAAGGCTGTGAGAAATTACAAGCCTGACAAAAGGCAGCTATGCCTTCTGTCAAGATTTGTCAAGCGGAGGAAAAATACAGAGTGCCTACTCTGTCTCAGTATATCTTTTGACTGGTTTAGAATTTCAGTGAATTTCCAACATGGTCCATGTGAGTATTTCATAAAGCGCTTTGCAATAAGCTGGTGCTACATAAATACCAATAATAATAATTTCATAAAGATTTTATATATCTGAAATACTCATTTTGATATAGAGGTGACATAGCCACTTTAATAGGGCACACATAGTAATGTGGATTTGTAATAATAATAATAAAAAAATAAAATAAATAGAAATTATCACTATGCTCTGTCACTTCTATATATAGCCCTTTTTATATTTATCCTCTTATTTTTGACTCTGCATTATCTCAAACCATAGCATAAAATAATTAGTGCTATCATATCACCAATAATGTAGGAAATCCCCCCGAATTTTACCTTACTTTCGAATTTTGTATTCACAAGGTGACATGTATGTATTAATATGGTTTAACTAAGTTTTGCAATTATTGAAACTATGCATTTTAACTTAATATGTAGCATATATTAAAAAAAGATTATGACGTGGACCCACAATTAAAATGTGGCCAAGAAATTTGCATTAAAAGATCCAATTTATTCCTGAATTGAGTAAAAATTACAAATTAAGATATAGCCTATAAAGTAACTACAGTAATTTGGGGGAAAGAAAAGACCAGGAGAGAAAAAAATACATATTCCTTGATGTCTTTCATAGAGATACTTAATTTGCTTACAGTGTATGCCCTGGTTGTGCTTTAACATAGCTTTACTGTTATATCAATTGTGAAATATTTAATACACATTTAAAAGAAAATTCTGCATTGCATTAAAGAATGTGAACACAAGTTAAGCAATACCCAAAGAATGTCAAATGAACACTTAGTTTGGAAGAACCTTATTATAGAAACTGCAAAAACTGTAAATTTAGAGCAAATGCATGGTTTTCAATGGTGAGTTTTATATTTTTTAAATTAGATGCATTATTATTGCGTTAAAATAGAAAAAGTCAACTACAGTCTAGAGTGCCTCTTGACACATTAATTTATTCAGTGATATTTCCTTCTATAAAATGTTTTACCAATGAAAACACATTGTGTCCTTCTGTGCAGTGCTGATGCTTAATTTCCTCTGTATCCATTTACTGGATTAAAATTGGGTGTCTAAATCTATGGATAGTTGTAACATATCCATATAGCTGCAGTGGTACCAGATAAAGAATTAAACCGAGGGATAACATCCAACTTAAATTTTTAATGCTAAGTATCCGTCAATGTAATGAAATTATTTACATAGGTGCACTTGTAATAGTCCAAGACTTTGCGATAAGAAGATTAAGAGCATGACCAATTGGGTATTGCGATAAGATCTATAGAGTGTATTTATTTATTGAAGAATGAGCTTTGTTTAAAATTGAATTAAACTAAGCAATGTCGAGCAAATATCATATTAACCCTTTTCCAACAATAGGATGTGCTATGCCTGCTTTAACACTGTTTGGGCGGCATAGCATACCCTAAAGACCAGTCCCTCCCTACAGCCAATAATCTCACCCTCTTCACAAAATCTGATCTGGGGAATGCCTAACAATCGAGGCAGTCCACCTATAGACCATCCTGCTAATCTGAGTCATGTGATCATGATGACACCTTGACTCTGATTACTGGGACTGATAGATTGACTGCAGGGGAACTGCTTTGATTATCAGGCAGATTCCCCATCATATAATTATGTAAAATAAAGCAAAAATATGTACTAAAAATTAAATGATATATATGAAGTGGAAGAACTGTAATGGCACCCCCAGGCATAAAAGGGGTTATCCCCTTCCAGATTCACAGGCAGCTATACACCAATCTCCCAAACAGGAAACCATACAAATTCTCCAAACTCTCGAACAGGAACAATGAATGCTTCAAACAGCCGAACAGGAAAAAACATACGAACGGTTTACACTCCTAGCAGTCGAACTGGAACAGCATTCAATAAATCCCCCCAAGAACGAGACGAGGCTCCATGTTGAGGGTCAAGCAGTGATCTGTTTAATCTGGGCTAACTGCCCGGTATTTATGCAGGTGGACACTCCCCTAGGGGACCTGGTGGAAGACTGAGACACAAATTGCACAGTGACCAATCACAGACATACATAATGAAACACTCCCACTAGTACAGTATAATCCGTCCCCTCTATCCTGGAGATAATTGGGAAGTAATCCAATTATCTCCAAAGATAGAGGCAAAACTCCATTACACACATGTTAGCAAAAAGAACTAAAAATACACAATGTTACAAATACTGCATAAAACATATATGTTCAACATATCCCCAGATTGCTTAGATCTGAGCGCACATTATTACCGAATGGCGCTCTGATAACATACATACAGTTAATTCGCCATGGAGCCAAAGTCTTTCACATAGTCTTTCGTTATACGAATTGGCTCCATGGCATAGCTATCTGGGGTAGCACTGTTCACACAGAGAAAGTACCGAATGGACCAGCGTTTGGATAAATGCAGGAGGAGTGAGCTTGGCGGCTCAGCAGTGTTCATGAATACAAGTGTCTGTTTTTAGTTCTACAGTTTTGTAGCTGAACACCGCTGGCCATTCGGCAGTTTAAGATGGCTGCTGCCACGTGTTTGGCTATACGAACAACAGCCACCCAGCATTCGTCAATTAAGCTGCGGTTAACTGCAGTTTCTGGGAGATCAATTGCCTGCACACTTCATACCCAGGTGGTCCCGTCATTCGTGCATTTGTTCGTTAAATTCAATTTACCGAACACCCTGGCAGAAAGGCACGAACAAGCCTTTCTGCAGGGAGAAATAAAGGTTTTTAACATGGGGCCATAGTCCATAGGTAGCAGGCGGGCAACCAGGCTGCTTCAGAACATAGTGGCAAGGTTGGTTTCGCCACAAGAACATTCTACACATCAATTGACCAAGTGTCCTGATTATGAGAGTTCACCCATCATTATAAAAAATAAAGAAAACTTTTTAGAATATAAAGACTGTGACGGTATACCCTCCTGAAGATGGATTAATACCACCTATGGATCGCCCCTTCCTGGTTGAGATAGCTCCGGAGTGATTATGGCTGTCAGTGATTATAGTTATTGCTGAAAGGGTAACCGCAGTATCACCCAAACACAAGCCGAGGCTGTTTATTCCCAGCCAGATGGCTCACATTTATACAGAATTTAGTACAGTAAACACTCCACCAAACACACCTATAAACACACCCACAATGTAACTACAAAATACATTGTCATTGTGACTCAGCAATAATGTAACAAATATGAAAAACATGCAAATATATTTCCCACGTAGGAACCCCCGCAGTTTGTACATTCCAGGGTAGCCTGGATCTGAGCGCCGAACATATCCGAAAAGCGCTCATATCCCACAAACACAGTCGAATCGCCACCGGGGTAAAGTTCTGACCGACCGCACATGAGTTCCAGGGATTCAGAGGTAGCGGCCGGTCACTTTCGGGAGTTCCATGCCAACAAACTACCGAACATAATCCATAAGTATAACATGGATCTGTTCAATTCCCGAACAGCACAGGAAATGTATTTTAAAGTTCTTTCTGCAGGGCCCATAGTAATGAGGCATGAGGGTAACTGGCAGGCTCCTCCAGGAGCTCGGGGCGAGGCAAGTTCGCCACATAGAACATCCCTACAGTACACCTCTTGGGTTTCTTAATATTACATTATAATTACAGAAAATCCTCCAAAACCTTTTTAAATTCTTTTATTTTTGATTTACATAATTCATGTTTCTTACTGTATGTAGATATTACATTCAAGCTTAAAGGGACACTGTAGTCACTATAAGCATTTCATCTCTTTGAATTGGTTATAGTGCCTGGAGTACCCTGGCACTGTCCCTCCATTCAGTGTTGCACCATGTTCATGCAGTAGGCCACAAAATAAGAGTCCCTGGCCACCCACAGTCCAGCCCCTTCAGTATGTGTAGCTAAGGTAGAGATTACACACTTCCTTGTTGTCATACCCACTCATACCGTCAGTTGGAACTCTGACAGGTTAAAAGCAGTCAGCTGACACTCTCAGCCAATCACAGCTGCCCATTTCTGCTCAGGCTAATACTTCCTTATTAGCCAAAGCAGCACAGAGGGGATGGATTGCCGGGGACTCTTGTTTAGCATTAAAACATTAACATTTTAAAAACTGTTTAATGCTGATAGAAAAGATGGGACCTGAAGACTCCAGACACTATAACCAGTTTAATGAGATGAAGCAGATACAGTGCCTACGGTGTCCCTTTAAGTAGACATTCTTACATTTTTTTTTTGTCACTTATAATAAGCTGTACTGCTAGTAATGTAATTAGGTTCCTAAAACCATGTAGTTCCATTATTACTTATGTATTTATCAAATTTTGTCACACCTGCTGTATGCAAGAAATTTAGTATTTTTACTTTTATACAAATATTTCTGACCCCACGAGATATATTGAATATATCTTAAGCTTTCCATTCTCCCAATACTTATTTTAACCCCTTAAGACCGGAGGGCGTACTATTACGCCCTATTTTAAGCGGCTCTAAACGCCGCCGG
Organism: Pelobates cultripes; assembly: GCA_933207985.1. NCBI lineage: Eukaryota > Metazoa > Chordata > Amphibia > Anura > Pelobatidae > Pelobates > Pelobates cultripes. The sequence continues at coordinate 116,910,534 of OW240912.1, forward strand.
GCGTAATAGTACCCCCTCCGGTCTTTCTGTACTTACCCGGTCGCTGGCTTGGTTGGGGGGACTCCCAGGAAGCCCCCCGCGGCACGTCCGACCCCCTGGAAGCCCACCTGGCCATGTGAGAGTGAGGTCCTTGCGAGGACCTCACAATCACATGGCCGGGATAGCTGGCTCCTGCATTGCCAGCAGGGGGGCTGCCTGTAATGACAGGTGGTCCCCCTGCTGGCTGAAAATAAAAATAAAATAAAATTAAAAAGTTAAGTGTAAAAAAATAATAATATATACTTAGATCATATATAGTGTATATATATATGATCTAAGTATATGTGTGTATATATATATATATATATATATATATATATATACACACACGTATATATTAATATCAAATTACACGTAGACTGATACTGATTAAATATATATATAAAATTATTGTTATATACATATTTATATATAATATAAAAAAATTAAATATGTAAATACGTTAAAAAATAAAATTAAAAAATAATTAAAAAATATATAGATGTGTGTTATTTCGTTCTGTTTTGTGATATTAATATATATATATATTTATATCAAAATACACATAAAACTAAATAATATATACATAATATATACGTATATATAACTATATATATATATATATATATATATATACCTATATATAAATAAAAATATTTTAAAAAATTATATATATATATATGTGTGTGTGTGTGTATATATATATATATATATATATATTCACATACGTATACATATATATTTATGTAATAATTTTACATAATTGGGTATCTTAATTAATTGCAATTAGCGGGACCTGCCTGACAACCCATGCCGAAAGTAAAGGGAATTTAATTTGCTAGCACTATATTTAACCCTATAACTTTCCAAGACACCATAAAACCTGTACATGGGGGGTACTGTTCTACTCGGGGGACTTCGCTGAACACAAATATTAGTGTTTCAAAACAGTAAAATGTATTACAACGATGATATCGCCAGTAAAAGTGAATTTTTGCATTTTTCACGCACAAACAGCACTTACACGGACGATATTATTGCTGCAGATACTTTTTACTGTTTTGAAACACAAATATTTGTGTTCAGCGAAGTCTCCCGAGTACAACAGTACCCCTCATGTACAGGTGTTATGGTGTTTTCAAAAGTTACAGCGTCAAATATAAGGCTTGTGTTTCATTTTTTTCACATTAAAATTCGCCAGATTGGTTACGTTGCCTTTGAGACCCTATGGTAGCCCAAGAATGAAAATTACCCCTATGATGGCATACCATTTGCAATAGTAGACAACCCAAGGTATTGCAAACAGGGTATGTCCAGTCTTTTTTAGTAGCCACTTAGTCACAAACACTGGCCAAAATTGGCATTTTTTGCATTTTTCACACACAAACAAATACTAACGCTAACTTTGGCCAGTGTTTGTGACCAAATGGCTACTAAAAAAGACTGGACATACCCCATTTGCAATACCTTGGGTTGTCTACTATTGCAAATGGTATGCCATTATGGGTGTAAATTTCATTCCTGGGCTACTATAAAGTCCCAAAGGCAACGTAACCAATCTGGCGAATTTCAATTTCAAATGTAACGTGCTATATTTGACCCTGTAACTTCCCAAAACGCCATAAAACCTATACATAGGGGGTACTGTTTTACACGTGAGACTTTGCTGAATACAATATGTGTATTTTATTGCAGTAAAAGCAAACAGTATTATGACATTGACAGTTAAAATGGTATGTAGAACTAAAAAAATTAAAAAAAAATCTTCTTTTCTCCCATTTTTTTCATATTAAATTATGTTTCATAGCTAAATATTTGATAGTAAATGAAAGCCCTGTTTCCCTTGAATAAAATGATATATAATAAGGGTGGGTGCATTTAATGTGAAAGAGGTGAATTACGGTTGGACAGACATGTAGCGCAAATGCCAGGTTTTGTTTACATTTTGTTTCGTTCACAACGTGTACATTTGGCTCTGTTCTTAAGGGGTTAAAAAAGAACAAATAAATGAAACAAAAACTGTGTACATACGCATGTTATGTATTGTTGGTCTAAAATCTAATATTTACATAAAACTGCTGTTTTATCATAGATTTATGTATTAGCTATGCACCCCATGTTTGCAATTAATTATATGATTTTATTTTTTCAAACAAAAATTGCTTGTTGGTGAAGGGTTAATGAATAATCATACATAATTTAAAAAAAAAATCATAATTAAGCTAACTAATTTTTGTGTGAAATAGATTTATTTCTTAATTGATACAGCAAGTATGTAAAAGACTGATTTTCCTATGCAAAGGAAACGTAACTTTTAAGTCCAATAATAATAGGCAGTGATAACATACTAGCACTGAAACGTCAGGTCGTAGCTAGTATGGCCTTCATCTTTGTGGTCTGTCAACTGAGTACCTTTTCACCCATACTGAGCATGTTGTTATCTTGTAAGGCTTGAACTCTCCCCTCTAATTTTTGTCTTTATTTTGTGAGTATTTAGGCTTTACATGGAAGAATAAAGTTGACTGATTATTTTGCCAACATTAATTCAAATGTCTGCTTTCAATAGCATGACAATCAACTTTTTAATTACTATTATAACTGCATATAAGCAAGGAACACAGTGTGAAATCTATTAATGATTCATGTTTAAATGTTTTGGTGGTATTATTATTATTATTGGACAACATAATTTGTCATTTCAATTGTCAGATAGCTTTTACCTTGCATAAACAAACAACATAGATAATACTGAAAAATCTATTCATTGTGGTCAAATGATGCTGCGTTATTTAAGGATTGCAAGGTGTAGCATTTCTTAACTCACAATGGCATTAATGTAATACAACGAATGGAACCACAGTTCCATTTTATAAAGGTAGACCCATTATCTTCTTTTGATACATTTGTTAGATTTTTAGCTTAAGGTAAATGTGGTATATGTGCTTTCAAATGAGTTGAAGGTATTTTCAGGCAATGAGCAGGTTATGATCTGTGCTCTGTGTAATTGCTAACAAGCTCTATACCAAACTATAGAAATTCAAGCTCAGCAGATTTGCTCCTAGAATTTTCAGCACTGCTGCTACTGCTGAGCACAGAACACCAATTGTCAAATCAGTTCCATACACCTGGGATCCCAGATCTTTAGAGAATACAGTTTGTGAAATAGTCTGTGTGTTTCTTGCTGTGACCTTGTCCTCACCGTCAAAGAAAAAATCTCCAGATAATATGACTCAGGGGCCAAAACATGATGATGCAGACTAAACGATTTAACATTTATATTAACCCACAGAGACTTATATTTATAAACAGCCCCAAACAAAGACTACAAAATGCTAAATATTGGCTTTAGAATATTTTTTGTTGATGTTAGGAGTGATAAAGTAATAGTAAACTGCCATAATGGCTTAGTTTCTTAGAACTATGAAAAATAAAAGAAAATAAATATTTGATGTGTAATAAAAGATGTTATCTTTATGTATATACAATGTAATTTAGTTAGACCATGACCTTGAAAATCATCAGAATGGACAATCTCAACCATTCCAATGCTTTCCTATGGGAAAGCATTGTGATTGGCTGAGATCATCAGTTCTGATGAAGTTAGCCGAGGGGGACGGATCGGAGCTACAAATTAATCTCGGAATACAAATGATGAATTAAACAGAGAAATTCAAACTGCATATGACAGCTATTGCCTTATTTTCTACCATTTTTCTACATTTCTGTGTTTGGCTAATGATAGTCACAGCTACTATAGGTTGGCATTGAAATATAGCCTCTCTAGTAGCATATTATAGAAAATATGTGAATAACACACTTCATAGAGTAGAAACCTAATGTAATAATAGGAAGTAGCTTTCATCCAAGTGAAACTGGCCAAAAAAGAGGAGCAGCTTCCCTTACAAGAAAAACATAAATCAGTATAGTGTGAAAATAGGAACAGATGAATCACTTGCAAATTACTGCTTTACTCTGGGTTATTCAGTTCTGGTAACTGTATTACACAAATCATTTGCTGAAGAAGCAATGTTTAGTAGATGCAAAACACACCCAGGTTCCTTTTAGTTGTGTTACTGGGTTTCCTTTTGGATTTCCCATAGTTTGTTTTGGTGTATGGAATCCATATGAATTTTTGCATACCTACTTCTTCATGCTGCTTTGTATATTTATTATTTATACAAGAATATGTTCCTGATGGTTTTCCTGTGAGTTTTTAAGAGTGCAGATTTTCTTTTGTCTAGATCACGGGAAGTAGCTTTAAACAATATAGTTATACAACTGGAGGCAACACGTGCTTCCAGCGGCGTACATACCGCGGTCGCAGGGTTATGATCCTTGGAACCCTCCAAAAAATATCGCCACTCCTGGAGGGCAAGAATAATGGCAAACAGTTCTCTATTGCCAATAACGTAGTTGCGCTCAGCAGGAGACATCTTTCTGGAGAAGTAGCCACAATGATGCAATGGTGTTCCCTGGCTTTCTCTCTGAGAGAGAACAGCCCCTACCCCTGTCTCGGATGCATCAACCTCCAATATAAAGGTTTACTGGTGTCGGGATGTTTTAGTATGTCCGCAGAGGCAAATCTTTGTTTAAGAGTCTCAAAAGCATTTACAGCCTCTTTGGACCATACCGTTCTACTAACCCCTTTGCGAGTCACATTAGTGTTGAGGGCTATTACAGTAGAAAATCCCATGATGAATCTTCTGTAATAGTTGGCAAAACCAATAAACCTTTGCTTTTAAACCACAGGGTAATGGCCAGTGTAGTACAGCCTCTAGTTTTTTAGGATCCATTTGAAATCCTGATGCAGAGATGCTGCAACCCAAAAAGTGGACTTCAGGCTGGTCAAATATGCACTTTTCTAATTTTCAATAAAGTTTATTTTTCAACATCGTCTGCAGAACCTGTTTCACATGGGAGTGGTGAGTTTGAAGATCAGGGAATACACCAAAATATCGTCCAAATAAACCAAGACAAATTAGTAAATGAATTACCTGAGTACATCATTTATAAAGTTTTGGAATACGGCCGGGGCGTTGCATAACCCAAATGGCATTACCAGATATTCATAGTGTCCACTACGGGTATTAAATGTCGTCTTCCACTCATGATTCTCTTTAATTCTAACCAAATTGTAAGTGCTCCTAAGGTCAAGCTTAGTAAATACTTTAGCTCCCTGAAGTCTATCGAACAATTCAGAAATGAGTGGGATAGAGTATGCATTTTTACAGTGATTCTATTAAGTGCCCTGTAGTCTATGCAAGGGCATAACTCCCCACCCTTTTTCTCAACAAAAAAGAATCCTGCACCAGCTGGTGAGGATGACTTTCTTATGTGCCCTTTGCTCAAGGATTCTTTGATGTATTCCTCCATTATTTTACTCTCCTGGGGAGATAAGGCATAAACTGCCCCCTTAGGTGGCATTGCTCCTGGAAACAGGTCAATGGCACAGTCATATGCTCTGTGGGGAGGCAATACATCGGATTGAGCCTTGCTCAGGGGTGGGGGCCGGGGGGGAGGACATTAGGTCCCCCCCCTTTTTAGTATTTAGGGCCCCTACCCGCCGCTCAGGGGTGGGGGCCAGGGGAGAGGACCTTAGGTCCCCCCCATTGTGATTTATTTGCCCCCACCCACCGCTCAGGGGTGGGGGCCGGGGGGGAGGACATTAGGTCCCCCCCCTTTTTAGTATTTAGGGCCCCCACCCGCCGCTCAGGGGTGGGGGCCGGGAGGGAGGACCTTAGGTCCCCCCCCATTGTGATTTATTTGCCCCCACCCACCACTCAGGGGTGGGGGCCGGGGGGGAGGACATTAGGTCCCCCCCCCTTTTTAGTATTTAAGGCCCCCACCCGCCGCTCAGGGGTGGGGGCCAGGGGGGAGGACCTTAGGTCCCCCCCATTGTGATTTATTTGCCCCCACCCACCGCGCAGGGGTGGGGGCCGGGGGGGAGGACAGTAGGTCCCCCCCTCATTATTTTTATGGCCCCCACCCACCGCGCAGGGGTGGGGGCGGGGGGAGGACAGTAGGTCCCCCCCCTCATTATCTTTATGGCCCCCACCCGCCGCCCAGGGGTGGGGGCCAGGGGGAGGTCAGTAGGTCCCCCCCCTCATTATCTTTATGGCTCCCACCCGCCGCCCAGGGGTGGGGGCCGGGGGGGAGGACAGTAGGTCCTCCCCCCCCATTGTAATTTATGGCCCCCACCCGTCGCACAGGGGTGGGGGCAATAGGTTTTTTTTTTGTTTTTTTTTATTTAAATTTTTTTTTCATTTTTTTTTATTTTTTACGGTGGCTGCTCACTGCTTACTAGACATGCCCCTACTCGCTGCATAGCGAGTAGGGGCAGAATTTACTAATACTAAGTAATCTTTACTTAGTATTAGTAAATGTGGCTGAAAGACCAATTTAGGTCTTTCAGCCTTTTAGTAGATAACTCCCTAATTCCCACGGTATTAGAGAGCTATCTACTAAGCGGCTGCAAGATGCAGCCGCGGATCGGAGTTTGCATGCCACAGTCCAGGTGTTAGTCCCCTTTTTGGGGCTGATATTGCAGAAGGTCTTGATGGTAAGGTATGTCTTTTTGCTGATGATACTAAGATATGTAACAGGGTTGATGTTCCAGGAGGAATAAGCCAAATGACAAATGATTTAGGTAAACTAGAAAAATGGTCAGAATTGTGGCAACTGACATTTAACATGGATAAGTGCAAGATAATGCATCTTGGACGTAAAAACCCAAGGGCAGAGTACAGAATATTTAATAGAGTCCTAACCTCAACATATGAGAAAGGGATTTAGGGGTGATTATTTGTGATGACTTAAAGGTAGGCAGACAATGTAATAGAGCAGCAGGAAATGCTAGCAGAATGCTTGGTTGTATAGGGAGAGGCATTAGCAGTAGAAAGAGGGAAGTGCTCATGCCATTGTACAGAACACTGGTGAGACCTCACTTGGAGTATTGTACACAGTACTGGAGACCATATCTTCAGAAGGATATTGTTACCTTAGAGAGGGTTCAGAGAAGGGCTACTAAACTGGTTCATGGATTGCGGGATAAAACTTACCAGGAAAGGTTAAAGGATCTTAACATGTATAGCTTGGAGGAAAGACGAGACAGGGGGGATATGATAGAAACATTTAAATATATAAAGGGAGTCAACACAGTAAAGGAGGAGACTATATTTAAAAGAAGAAAAACCACCACAACAAGAGGACATAGTCTTAAATTAGAGGGACAAAGGTTTAAAAATAATATCAGGAAGTATTACTTTACTGAGAGGGTAGTGGATGCATGGAATAGCCTTCCAGCTGAAGTGGTAGAGGTTAACACAGTAAAGGAGTTTAAGCATGCATGGGATAGGCATAAGGCTATCCTAACTATAAGATAAGGCTAAGGACTAATGAAAGTTTTTAGAAAATTGGGCAGACTAGATGGGCCGAATGGTTCTTATCTGCCGTCACATTCTATGTTTCTATGTTTCTATGTTTGAAACAACTTTTCCATCACTATTGTGGCCAGAAAGAGTCCCTGTGTGTTTTAAAATTCGCCTGCCTTTTGAAGTCTATGGCGGTTCGCCCGGTTCGAAAATTTCATGTTCGCGACATCACTAGTTATATGTCCCTTTCTACGCAATATAGGCATAACCTCTCCTTTCTCCTACACTGTTTTTTTTCGGCCTCAGACAGTCTAGTGACCCCCAATTGCATAGGTTCGGGTTCGGACTGTACAGGGAGGTTAGACAAAACAGGTTTAGAGAATCGAGGTGCTAGGGACATAGCCGTACGTCTGGTCTTGTTTCTGGTGACTTCTCTGAGTCTTAACCTATTATAAATATGCATGACAAACGTAATAAATTCGTTAAGACTCTTAGGTAATTCTTTAGCGGCAATCTCATCTAGTATAGTCTCTGAGAGACCCTTTTTTAATGCTGAGATTAACCCATTGTTAGTCCAGTCTACCTCGGAAGCTAAGGTGCGGAATTCAATAGCATAATCCGAGATAGACCGTGACGCCTCCACGGTTATTATGTTTTTTTTATTTGGCCTTTTTTGGGGCTGAAAAAAGAAGATTTAGAAGAAAGGAGGCATCATCCTCTCTACCCAATGGCTCAAACGTGAGCTTGAATTCGGCAAGGAATTCCTGGTAATTATGAGCAATGCTCCGATTACTCTCCCACAACGGATTAGCCCAGGAAAGGGCCTTGCCCTTTAATTGATTCATTAGGTAACCAATTTTTGCTCTTTCCGTGGGGAATGACCCTGGTGAGGCCTCAAAATGCTACTCCACCTGATTAAGAAAACCCCTGCATTCCTGGATATTGCCATCAAACTGTAGGGATGGCGATAAGGAGATGCTACGAGTCCTATTAACAGTGGGTGGAGGTACACAGGGTAGAGGTGCTATAGGAGGAGATGCTGCAGGCTGCAGATGTGCCATTCTAGCGAGAAGCATACTGAAAGCCTGAGCGAATTGATCCATGCGGTGATCATTCTCCTCTAATTTCCTCTCGCAAGCAGCTATGTGCTGACACAGTTCTACAGGATCTATCACCCTGTCGTAATGTCAGGATTACTGTTTGATCCAGCACGTAGAACTGTATAGCAAGGATGACAAATAAGTAACGTATTACCGGTTCTTAGAATGGTCGGATTTAACGTACATAGAATAGTCAAAAATACTAGCCGAGGTCAGGGAACACAGAAAGGGACGCAGCAATGAGGAGAGCCAGGAGTCAGGCTACCAGGATATAGAGAAGTCAATAAACAAAGCCAAAGTAAAAAAACAGGTAGAAAACTATTAACAGGAACGCGCTCTCGGACAACCACAAGGGAAACCACGACAGGGCACTGAGCAGGATGAGAACTGGGCCTAAATACCCCTCCTCTAGATCTGATAGGCTGTAACCGACCTTTGATCCCAAAGTCAGTTACCAGGTTTCATTTGCATAATTGCTGCTCAGCATTAACCCTTCTGTGGATTAGGTTGCTGTTCGGCATAACTTTTCCTGTGTGGACAGTGAAGGTCATTAACCACATTTTTATAAGCAGATGAATACATGACGCTAATGAAGACCAGGAAAAAGCAAAAATTATAAATAACTATTTTTCATCAGTATATATTAATGAGGATCCTATGACAAGAGTCCCTTTCTGAAAAAAACTTGCAAATAATTTGTGATTGGATAACTCGAGACAAGGTGCTACAGCTATTAAAGAAAATTAATATAAATAAAGCTCCGGGGCCTGACGGTATTCAGTACTTAAGGAGCTAAGTGGGGAAATAGGTGAACCTCTGTATTTAATTTTTCAAGATTCTTTTGTTTCAGGTATTGTACCGGAGGATTGGAAGAAGGCAGATGTTGTTCCTATATTTAAAAAGGGTTCAAAATCCTTGCCTGGAAATTATAGACCTGTGAGCTTAACTTCTGTAACTGGGAAAAAATTTGAAGGGCTATTAAGGGATAATATTCAGGAATTAATTGGGAAGAACTTTGTTATTAGCAATAATCAGCATGGTTTTATGAAACATAGGTCATGTCAATCTAACCTAATTGCATTCTACGAAGAAGTAAGTAGAAGTATAGATCAGGGTGTTGCAGTGGATGTGATCTACTTGGATTTTGCCAAGGCATTTGATACGGTTCCTCACAATAGGTTAGTCTTCAAACTAAAAGAAATTGGTCTAGATGAATATTCTTGTTCTTGGGTAGAACATTGGCTTAGGGATAGAGTACAATGAGTTGTCATTAATGGTAATTTTTCAGGCTGGACAAAAGTGGTAAGTGGTGTCTCTCAGGGTTCTGTTTTGGGACCACTTCTATTTAACATATTTATAAATGATCTCGAAATAGGCATTAAAAGCCATGTATCGGTGTTTGCAGATGACACACAACTTTGTAAAGTAATAAAATGTGAGCAGGATATTGCTTTGCTGCAATGGGATTTGGATAGATTGGGGGACTGGGCACTAAAATGGCAGATTAAATTTAACATAGAGAAATGCAAAGTTATGCACTTCGGGGTTAAGAATGCACAAGCAATTTACACCCTAAATGGTAGTGAACTAGGCATAACCACACACAAGAAGGATTTAGGAATTGTTATAGACAACAAATTAGGCAGCAATGTCAATCTGCAGTTGCTAAGGCCAGTAAGGTTTTGTCATGTATAAATAGGGGCATAAATTCTCGGGATGAAAATATAATTTTGCCTCTTTATAAACTGCTGGTAAGACCACACCTTGAATATGCTGTGCAATTTTGGACCCCTGTTCTGAAGAAAGATATTATGGCACTAGAAAAAGTCCAGAGACGAGCTACAAAATTGATAAAAGGAATGGAGCATTTTAGTTATGAAGAAAGGTTAAAAAAAATTAAATTTGTTTAGTTTGGAAAAACGGCGCCTGGGGGGTTATGATAACATTATACAAATATACAAACCTTTATCTGGAAACCTACTCATAAACAGGGCTATACATAGGACACGAGGTCACACATTTAGGCTGAAAGAAAGGAGATTTCATCTAAGGCAAAGAAAAGGTTTTTTTACTGTAAGAGCAATAAGGATATGGAATTCTCTGCCTGAAGAGGTGGTTTTGTCAGAGTCATTACAGATTTTTAAACTGCAATTGGATAAATACTTGCAAAAACATAACATACAGGGATATAATTTCTAATTAGTGGGGTAATAGCTGCTTGATCTAAAATGTTAATGTCCATGGTTAGAATAGAATGTCCAACAAGCTCATATAGGTTGGACAAGCTCATATTGGTCACTTGTCCACATGCTATACATATGCATTCTTTGACTAACAATAGTACAAATACGATTTCAAATCCATATAGATATTTGGCTACACCGTATTCAGCATTATTTATTCAACTGGCTTTCTTTTCGGTAAAGTAGAGCATATACACGATTGTCTTATATTAATATTTAGAGAAAATGTGCATAAAATATAAATAATTTGCGTTATACCAGCAGAGTAAGGATGTTCATATTTGTGTCCAGTCTTCTTCTTGCTAAACATTTGTCTTCATTTAGTTTTATTCCTTGTTTTGATAAGACTAAAGTGCCTGAATTAGAAATGCCAACTGTTTACCACCTGTACATTAACAGCTTTTCACAGCTGTTGGAAATAAATTAAAAGAACCCAGCAGCTCATTACCACGCTATTCAATGAACCATTCACTTATTCTTCTGGTTTTGTTGTAGGAAATGCCTTTTTGTCTACTGGAAATAAACTGACTTAACTATTTCAAAGAGTGAAGGTGGTAAATGTTTCTTGTAGTTGAAGGGTATTTATCTTCAATAAATCTAATATTGGTGAGGATATTTTATTAGTGTTCTGCTTTAGCTATATAACGATGAGCCAATATATTTAAATGGCCTTTAGGATGAACTAAAGGCCTTTTTTCTCAGTAATGACAAGTGGTTTTACTATTCAACTTTTTTTTCTCAGTATGACACGTATACTATTATACTATTTTACTATAAGACTAGTTAGAATGCAGCACACCATGACCAAATAATTTGGGGAATTATTTAGGGTTACTCCAACCACTATGACCACTTCAGTGATTTGAAGTGGGCAAGTGGTATGAGATATATTTAAATAGTTGCTCCCTAAGCACAGATGACATTTACAGCCCAGAACTCTGGGGAAGATAGTTTTCCCCTCCCTTCCACCCTGTGGGCCCCTCATCCAACCTCCCTCCTGTACTTGTATTATTTTTTTTTTTTTATAATTCTCCCTCCCTTTCCCCCTTCCTCTCCCTTGATCTCTCCAATTCAGTTTGAGAAACTAGTGATTAGGCCATGCAAGGCTCATGTGACCTCAGACAGACGCTTGGAAGTCAGAGCCGAGAACTTGCCCTGCTCTGGATTCCAGGTAAGCAAATACTTTATTTTTGAAGGTTACTCTCCAAACAGAGAGGGACCAACTTCATAGTGCCCAATAGGGCATATTATGCCAAAATGGTTCCTACCCCCTTAATACTGTTGGAGTAACCCTTTAGGTTTTACAATTTTCTCTAGTTATCTACTTTAGAATGCATGGAAATAGCACATTAAGGTAGTATATCAAAATCATGATTATGTCAGAGTTTGCTAAATTGTTTCAATGGGGGGAAGGGGGAGGAAACAAAATAAATATGGAAATTGTTTGATTTACATCCTGCCAGCATGTTATACACAAAAAAAAAATCTATATTATAACAATAATGATGGAACAACACCATGCACATGTTTAGCGCTTCATTGCTCCACACTCAAAAGGGAAATAGGTAATGTAATACCTTTTTTGTACCACAGACAGACCAAGAGCACACATTGAGGGCACCTTAGGATTACATCCCCAAAATGTCTGTAACGGCACCCCGGGCATAAAAGGGGTTAAACGCCGTTTAGAGGATATTCCCCTTTCAGATACACAGGCAGGTACCAAAGACACCAATCCGACGAACAGGAAACCATATGAATGCCATAAACAGCCGAAATGGAACCATACAAATGCTGTTACCAGCCGAATAGGAAAAACCATATGAATAGGTTTACACTCCTAGCAGTCAAGCTGGAACAGCATACAATAAATTCCCCCACGAACGAGACAAGTCTGCGTTTTGAGGGTCAAGTAGGAACAGACAGAGCTGTGGCTTTATTGTTCTTATATACACATTCTTAAACATTAGTACCACCCACAGGGTTTTGTAAAATAACCAATAAACACGTAATACACAGTAAAACACTCCCCTTCATTCCAGCAGAATCCTCCCCTCTGCCTGTGATATAATTACTGAACACTTAAAATACAACATGTGGAGAGACACTTAGTATAATTGCTACCACAATTATGGGTGCTATTCCAAGAAGGTACTCCCTTCAATACCAATATAGCAAATATTCAAAAAGAAAGGAATGCACACCAACTAATACAATAATGTATATCTATATATATTTTATTACAATACAAATCCAAGTCTCACATAAAAAATGTAACAGTGACCAAATAGGCAAAAAAGTTTAACAATATATTTACCAAAATTCCACAAGCCTGGAATATAGGCTTGTGGAATTTTGGTAAATATATTGTTAAACTTTTTTGCCTATTTGGTCACTGTTACATTTTTTATGTGAGACTTGGATTTGTATTGTAATAAAATATATATAGATATACATTATTGTATTAGTTGGTGGATAATTACTGAACACTAACATAATTATCACAGGCAGGAAAATACACAGTTTTACACAATATTATATATCCAAACAGTGCTCGGATACCACAAACAAAGCAAAATCTCCACAGGGTTAAGTCTAGCATGGGCTGATGAGAGGGGCCAAAGTCATGAGGCAGGAGGCTTCTCCATAACCCAGTGGCAAGGTTCGTTTCGCCACAATGCCCTATTTGCAGCCCATGGAGCAGCGCAGCTAGGTGGAATGGGCCATGACAGGGCTAGGAGACAGGCATAGGAGGTGTTAATATGGGGGGATTTTTGCTATAGAAAGTGGGGGTGGGGTTTTAGATTATGGAAGTACATATAGCGGCCATTTTAGATCAAGAGCCATCTTAATTAATCCTCACTTACCTGTTTTGTCCCACCCTCCCTCCCTTTAAGTAGGTTTTGGATCCCGTTTGGTCATGGTGGCGGGGGGGTGGATAAACAAGCTGGGGTAAAGGTTGTTTATCCAGATGTAACAAAGTTTAGTTTGCTAAGAACTGTTAGGTTTGGTTAGATTTTGGTTGGTTCGTGCTCGTCGGTAGCTCCGAACCTGGTGTTTGTAAGGTGTAGCTTGGTATTCTCCTACATGTTGGAACATGGTAAATCACGCCCATGGTGGCAATGGTTTAAGTGGTTAGATGGTATTTATGTTAATATATGTTAATATATTAAGTGTTTGGTAGTTTCGTGGATTATAGCTGATAGTTTGTCCATCTCCATTGTCTCTGCCGTCTTGCAGAGCATCATCTCTAAGGAGTGCTTATTGCTGTTGCCCCTGTCTGACAGCTTTTATTTTAGATTCTTGAGCATTGTTTTACTACTGGTATCTATACTGAGATCATATACCCATATTATCATTATCACTTTTCCATTCATATACTGCTTGGTGTATACATAGTAGTCTGCAGGATTTTGCACAAGCTCGTTTTCACTTAAATTGTTATCTAGCACTTTGTTCCAATTTCTACCTGATTGCTTTAAACTGTATAATGACTTATTCAACTTGAGAACCTTCATTCCTCAAAATCTTCTGGCTGTTCTACATATATTTCACAATCAACTGAAGTGTGTAATAAGCTATTTTCACATTAATTTGATGAAGAAGGAAATGACATTGTGTTGGTAGTTATTTTAATATTCACTCTGAAATAATGTTTGCTATTAGAGAGAATATTTCTTCATAAACATCTCTCTACTTGATTACAAGCTAATTATAGCCTTGTACTCTTCCGATCCATCAGTTTTGTTCTTTATTGCACACACCCATCAAACACCCCGCTTGCATTCATCCATCAACCGCCTCACTGAAGGTTTACCTTCTGGTAAACTGGTCAATGTGAATGCATCATTCTCTCTTAGTGCATCAATTTCTTCTTTCATAGCATTAAGCTCGAACTGCGATTGAGGTAAGTTTATGGCTTCTATAAGGATTTGCGGTACATCAGACATCCTGCAGCTATAATCAATTTTGTTAATACATAGTTATTACTTTTGAACCCTGAAATCTAGTTATTTGAGTAATGGAGAACCTTTCTGTTACTATTAGGGTAATATGCACTTGAGCATTCTTTGTTTGGCCATTCTCTTCTCTGATCTCTTCTGAATACTCTACCAAAGCATTATTTGATTTGGTGCAGTAGGCATATTCGTCTCTGTGTGTATCCTCTTCATCATGCAATAGATCATCCCTTGTAAAGGATTTTCGATTCAGCCTGCAAGCCTTGGAATATGCTTAGGAACACAGATGATGTACCTGCTTTCCTTGAAGCATTGGAATTACTGACTGTGTCAGGGCCAATAGGATCCCCCACTCACCCCACTCATGCAGGGAAACACAGAGTCCCTAGAGATGGGACTGGAGGAGAAACCCTCAAGCTGTTGCTTCAGAGAATCCACAGTCTACAGCCAATGAGGAGTAGAAGTTGGGGGTGGTGACTTTGCTTGGGTCTACCTAGGAGACTGGTAACCATCACAGCCTGCAGCCCACCCATGTTTGTGGGGCCAAGGCCCGTTGACCACCACCTTCACTTGTTGAGATCATCATTGGGCGAGACATAGATCCTCATGAGGTTACTCTGAGACACTTGTATGCAGCTTGGTTGAAGGCTTTGGACAGCCTCTAGGACCAGCAGAGGGGGGGAGTCAGATCTGGTCTCAGATTCTCTGCTAGCCAAAGGGTCCCCCTCATAGATAACCTTTACACATGCCCTTGTAGCAGCACTTTACACATGCCCTGCTATACAGCTGGGTGGGGAGGTCTTCAATTAAGTAGGGTGGATTAAGGGAGTGGGGGAGCAGGCAGTGACCTAAATATTGTTTGTTACTCTGTTCATTATTGATGATATACTACATGTCTATACTGTAAACATCTAAAAATCATGACATATTTCATAGGCGCTAAACACAAAGAGCAGGATGATTTTCCCTGGGTTCTGGGGTCCCCGGCGTGCAGGGGGGATGCAACTAAACACTCCAAACTTTGTGTGTGTGTGTACATGTATGTATATATTATATAAAACATACAAAATACACAATCCAGCGCACTTGCTCATTCACTAAACAGCAATTTCAAGTCTCACAGATTAAAGAATAGTTTCATTTAAAAACACCTCACTTAGCAAAAAATAATGGGGGTTTAGTTGCAGTATATGATTATACATTGCATAAGCCTGACACAACGTCAATGCACCCCATTCTTGGCAGGTCCTACTCTACCAGCCTAATGCCAAATGTGCTGAATCCACTCACCTACCTCATAAATGCCACGTTTAGTGAGTGACCAAACCATACACTCAGTAAATGTGTGGCCGTCCAGATATGCTGCGTGAACATAGTTACCAATAAATAAAAACAAAAGCGAGGCCAACCACCCAGCTTTAAGTAAACCTCTTGACATACCTGCTAAGCTAGAATAGCTAAGAAAGAAATTAGATAGATTCACATAAAAGTGAATCGCAAATCAAGCTTCCCAGAGTCTGAAGTAGCCAGACCCGACATTGGAATACTGTAATCGTATTATACATATTGAGAAAGCAAAAGGGTTGGTGTAGTGCTTGGAAATATTTGTAATGACAAAAGGAGATAACTAATAGTGTATTATGCAAAACATGTTGGATAAAATGTATTAAAAGTAGTCCACACTTTTTCGGAGCTAAGGTTGATCTTTAACTTGAACACTTGGGCGGAAAAATCCCCACCTAAGGATATAATGTGGTGCAGGATCTGCGTGTAGTCCTTGTAGTGGTAGATTTTCTCGTAGATATGTGGAATAAATCAAGACAAATATACTGTAGCATGCCAAACCAAATAGTAGCAATAGAGCAGTGTAAAAAAATATGTACTCACATGTTACGGAGCATGAACAGTATTTCCACAGGTATGGCTTAAAGCGGCATGATCCCCACTCAAGAATATAGGTGGTGTTGGTATCCCTCCGTATACGTAAGAGATAATGAACCACAACAGTGTTACTATACAGATTGAGTGAAAAGATAAAAGTAATAAAAATTTAATAACATTTAGTAAAGCAAAATCAGGTTTGCTCAATCCAAAATTAACAATTGGTATTTTATCCACACCAAGGATATGTCGTTCAGGAAGCAAGCAGCATACAACGAGGTCCAAGAAAAAAAGTACTTTTATTATAAAAACAAAGAATAAAATAATAAAAAGTTAAATAAGCAGTATAAAACAGTATTTAGATAAACTTGAGGAATTAGCAGGGGCGTTAGCCTTTTTAAAGAACTGTGCTCTTCTCTACACCATTACCATTACATTTGAAGTAATGTAATTTCCAGAGCGCGCAGCCCTGGAACTGCCTTCCTTCGCTTATCTGCACTACAAGGACTTTACAAAGATACCCACATCATGAAAATGCCCTGAGACTATTTCACTTTCTTCCTGCTTTACAAGGAATCCATACAACCAATTATGTTGATGTACTACCTCATAACATCAGAAGACCTCCATGATGCATTATGGGTGAGACCAATATCCTTACATATGACTCTTTTTTTTTTTTTTTTTTTTTTGCATATACACTTTTTTCCTTTTTTTTCTTGTTTTTCTATTTTTTTTTCTTTCGATTTTTGCATTTTTTGATTTGTTGGAGTATATGCTTGATTTTTACAGGTTGCAGGACTTCAAGAGCGTACTCCAGGAACTTTCCTTGATAGATTCTTCATTATTTGTGCCCATTGAGAATTAGAACATTTATCCTAGTTCATAAGGAAACTGACAGGCATTATTTTTTATTGTATATGTATTTGTTCATGCACTTTATATTATGTGTACAGGTTTACAGTTATTATGGTGGTTTGGCACTTAGCACGTTATAATCTTCCTTGAACTTTCTCTTTTATTTATAGGTTTACTTTTGGTCTCTACCAATAGTAGCTATGTTATATTAATAAACTTTATACTTTTCACATGATCTCAAATTTTGAGTGCGGTATCATGTGGTATTTGATACAATATATACAAACATATATACATAAGAAACACATGAAAACTACTTGTATGAGAATCACAGAAATGCTGAAAGAGTATATTTCTCATGGAGTCCTTTGGGGAACACTGTATCGAGAGTCCTGATCCAAAACAGTTCTCATTGGAGTAAGAGTTTTTTTCTGGTCCCCATCTCTCCTAAGGGGAGGGATGTGGTCTATGGCTGTGAATTTCAACGTTGAAAGAGGATGTCCACTTTTAAAAAAATGTTTGGCCGCAAGTAATTCTGCTTTGTTGTCCCTAGTAGGTGATCCTGATGATGGATATATGGTCCCTTATCCTTTCCCTTAGTGGAAGGTCAGTTTTGCCCACATAAGTCAATCCACATGGGCACGTCAACTTATACACCACATAGTTCGTAGTGCCTGTATTACTGTGTTTAATATGGTACTTTTGACCTGTATCTGGATGAGTGAACAATTTACCTGGCAGACATCCAAGACAACTAAAGCATCCTGGACTGTTTTTTTCTTCTGTTTAACAATGAGTAGGGTCAGTTTGACCAAGAAGTCCCTCAGATTCCTGTTCCCTTTGTAGCGCGTGTACCTGAAATTGCGTGTACCTGAAATTCTTCATGCAAAGAAGTGTAATTTGCAAAAATCTGCAAGTTTTCATAAATGATTCTACACAGTTGAACAGAAGCTGTAGTTTATGTAGTGGGGAAAAAAACAATTAGATAATTTATTCTCCTTATTGTGAGAGGGAGCATCTTATAGACTTCTCTGTAGTGCTTTCTGTTAAATTTCCATCTTCTTTCTAGCTTCTTTCATAAAACTTATCCCTTATAATTTAATGTTGGGCATTATGTTCCTCAGAACCCTCAGAAACTGGAAGTATGGAAGAGATGCCTTTAGTGTATGTGAATGAAAGCTGTTGGAGTGGAGTAAAATGCGTATGTCAATTTTCTATTTAGATTCTCACAATTCTTGTGAATTAAATTATGGACACCATGGTTTTCACTGATACTATATCTCCTTATAAATCATACAAATATTATCTATGTATCCATGATACAATAAGATGCCATCTCTAAAGGGTTCCAACATGTACATGTATCTGTTTGCTTACATGGGAGTCATTGCTGCCCTCATGGATGTTTTTAAGAAGCATCTGGACTCAAATCTGAAATAGTTTTGGGTGAGGAAACCTCCCCTTAATTGCCATACATATTCAATTAGGGGTCTTCTTTAGTGAGTTGAATATATGAGAGCTTGTCTCGTAGCTTATACTATAGGGGGGTAGGTGCAGCGCTTCAGCGCTTCAGAGAACCAGAGAAGAAATAATAGTATAGTATTTAAAACTGTAGTGGTGATAAGTAAAATAAAAGATGTGCACTCACACTTTCCTGGAGCTGCAATACAGCTCCAGTGTATGCACCTGGGCGGAATAATTCCCGCCTATGGATCAAGTGCAGAGGCAATTCTTCGAGTTATAGGTGTGGTAGGGGGTATCCTCATAAAAACAAACAAATAAAAATTGTATATGGTGGAGTATGTAGATCTATGAAGCAAGGGTAGGTAAAAACTATAAAATGTACACTCACGTGTTATGGAGCTGTAAAACCTGATAGCACTTAAAGTGGTATGATCCCCACTAAAGGATACAGGTGTAGATATAAATTCTTCTGTCCATGTATATGTGGAGATAAACAAACAGAATCACAATAGTGTACACCGTAAAAAGCAATGTAAGCAGGAATAAATAAGTTAAACCTAATCACATGAGCAAGTTCCTAAATAGCAAGTTCCGGTTTGCTCAATCCAAAGCGCTTGGGTGGTATGATCCCCATCAGATATATAAACAATCCAAAAGCAGCAAAGTTAGGTCCAATTAAAAAAGTACTTAAATGTTAAAAAATAATAAAAGTAATAAAATATATAATAAAATAAAATAGTGATAAAAAAGTATTAAACAATACACTTAATGTATGTGAATGTCACATATTATTAAACAAGACTCACTTAGACAGAACACATCAATTTGTTAAAGTGTGATTATTTATGATTACTCCCCTGAGGTGTCTGGTAAACTTTAAATATGTCTTTCTACACCACCACAGTTATGATAGCTTTTTCAGTAGCAATAAACCAAATGAATCCAAGAATCATTAAAGGGACACTATAGTCACCAGAACATCTACAGCTTAATGTAGTTTTTCTATACAGGAAGTTTTGAAGCTACCAAAGGAAAGTGACAGATTTTGTGAGAGGGAATAAAAACAGTATAGTGAATATGCTCTAACCGGAAAAATATGATTTCACCAAATCCTAAAAGAGTTAAAATAAACTAAGAACACCCTAAAGTGTGAATCCCCAGGAACAAGAAGTAAATCTAATACTGATATAAAAGAAATACACTAAAATAATCACAATAATATAATCTAAAAAACAGAATCATAAAATGTAATACAAACTAGTTAAAAGTAAAGTTTGTATTTCACAATGGGATTACAAGTGAACATTCAGTAATAATAAATTCCCAACTATAAGTCCTTATAATGTTGCAAAAAGTGGCTGTCCAGAATTTGTAACAAGTCCTTGTGTTACTATTGTATCACAAGTAGCTATGACTCGGCCCGTAATAACAATGCTGGGTGAATTAAGCACCTATGAATTTATTCTACTTAAAATAGTAAGAAATTACAAAGTCCAAAAAGTAAATAAAATAAATGGCAGTTTAGTATAGATAAACTAAATGCCAGAACCAAACAGTAATCAATGTCCACTAGAAAACCAGATTGAATAATAAAAACATAATGAAGTTTATTGTGTAATAAAAAGTAAAAATAACAATATGTAAAAAATAATGTTGAAATACTGAGGTAGGAGTACAGTCTATTAAGTCTTAGATGTGCAAAGATATAAAACCTGTGATCCAGACCCGGATGGATTTGTATTGTAAAAGATGAAATCCTTCTCTTCTGCCTCCTTACAGCCGGTGAGGACGGCGTGTGAGTCCCTGTATCCTCCGCCTCCGACCTCACACCGAGAGGTGGAGCTGGAACCCACGAGGGAGGTATCGATGAAGCTGTAATGATCCACAGGGAGAATTGTGAAGACCTGGCTGACTCCTC
Organism: Pelobates cultripes; assembly: GCA_933207985.1. NCBI lineage: Eukaryota > Metazoa > Chordata > Amphibia > Anura > Pelobatidae > Pelobates > Pelobates cultripes. The sequence continues at coordinate 116,931,345 of OW240912.1, forward strand.
CCAGATTCAACCGTGAAGTGCCTTGCCTTGCCTTACGCGTTTCATAGGGTTAGCCCTACTTCATCAGAGGCTTGTAGTCTCTCTTGTCGGCAGTAGTTTATATATCTTAGATCAATTATTAGAAATCAACTGGTTTTTAGATCTTATTAAGTTTATAAGCTTTAAAAGAAACATATATATATATATATATATATATATATATAAGCTGAATGAATAAAAAAATAGAAAAGTAAATAAAGATAAATAAAAAAAGATAAATAAAAAATAGAAAAATAAAAAGATAAATTAATGAAAAAAATGGATGAAAAGATTATAATAGGGTTTGTTTGGTGTTGATAACATAATAGTTACTTCTGTCTTATATTAGGATGAATGACAGATTTATTGCACAATCACTGAATTAGACTATTGAACATCAATGTGAAAATGATCACAATTGTGTCCCCACCTTAGTGTATAATAGAAATAATAATAGCTTTTCAGTTTTACATACATGCAGATATTAGTATATGATACTCATAGATAGAAGATAAAAAATAAAAAATAAAATAAAAATGTAAAAGAAAGTGCAAACAAGTTGCAAAAAAGTGATTTTTTTTAACAGCTAATTTGGTCATTATAAATACTATGAGTATCTTGTCAGTGATATCATCTTAATATATTGATGTGAATTGTGTAGAAAACAAAATCATATAAAGAGGAAAAAATATACAGTACAAATGGATTATGGCATCAATTGATCTTTGGTAACTGCTTTCATTTTACAGATATTAGCACATCTAAAGAGACGATAGATGACGTGTATATATATTATGTATATTACAATCTGTACATCGAACACCAGATAGGAACTCGCGTAGAAATAGACAAACCAAAGAGTAATAATAATAGATACTAGATGCAAACTTAAATCTGGCAAATAGATTACATTAGATAAAAAATAAATAATCGATAAAACAATATATAACAATATAGATAGTAGCTGTGCATTATATACAATTGCAGCTAGTCACTGGAAAAAAATATATAGAACATACAGATTCCAGTAGATAGCCCATCTGATCGAACCTTACTTAAAAAAATAAGTTATCATACCATGAAGAAAAAATGAAAAAAATATATAAAAAATAATTAGAAGTGTGAATTCATGTTTAGATTGAAGTGGAATGTCATAATACCAATATATATATATATATATATATATATATATATATATATATATATATATATATAAAGGAAAAAATAATTAAATTATTCCTAAATTGGAAACCTTACTTAACAGAGATTAGTTACTTAAAAACATCTATAGAAGAATAATGATGTTGGATATAACCTCGAAGATATAAGTACATCTGAAAAAAGTAATATATAAATCAAAACAATAAGATGCAACAAAATAATAAAAGATAAGGGTAAAACCAAGATAAAATGTAGATAGAGTGGAAGAAGTAGACTAACTTAGAAAAGCATTGAGCTCAAAGTCCACATTAGGCCTTCAGGTACTAAAGTATTGAGGGAAAAAATCCACTTTGCTTCTGCTTGATCCAAATTCTTTTCGAGATCACCTCCTCTCCAGTGTGTATCAACTTTTTCTATAGCTATAAATTCTAGGCCAGTTGGATCACCCCATGTATTTCCTTAAATGTCTTGATAGATTGTGTGTAAGTAATCCTCTTCTGATGTTCCTGACATGTTCAGCTATCCTAATTCTAAGTTGTCTCTTTGTTCTCCCTACATAATGCTTCGGGCAGGGACATTTAATGAGATCGATAACTCCTGCAGTATTGCAGGTCATCTGTGACCTCAACTTGTACTTCGAATCGTTCAGCCCTTTAAATGATATACTAGTGGCTGCCTGAGCAGGATTATTCCTGCATCCTAGGCACTTCTTGCATCTACAAAACATATTCATATCATCACTCTCTTTCATAGAATTTGTGGATTTTAGAGTCTGGGCCAACAGCAGTTTCAAATTTGAAGCTTTTGTAAAGATGACCTTAGGTTGTTCATCTAGGATGTCTGAAAGTATGGGGTCACTCTTGAGGATACCCCACTGTTTTTTAAGTATGCTCTGCAGTACATTTGATTGACTGCTGTATTTGGTAATGAAAGCAGGGGTCTGATTTTCATATTGTGGAGATTGCTTCTTGTTGTCCAGGGTGTCTTCTCTTAGTATAACCAATGCTTTATCCATTGATTCTTCTAATGGTCCTTATCTGCCGTCACATTCTATGTTTCTATGTTTCTATAATAGTGAAATTGGATAACCTTTTGCCAAAAACCTTAATTAAATTTCTTCCATTTGTTCTATGCATATCTCGGATTGTGAACAGTTCCGTCTTACTCTTCTGAACTGGCTATGGGGAATACTCCTCAGCCATGTGGATTTGTGGTGACTATGGTACGGGATGAAACTGTTGCAATCCACGCTTTTCTTGAAAGTTTTGGTATGAAGTTTATTTTCTTCAATGTAAATACAGAGATCAAGAAATTCTATCTGTTCAGTTGAGTGAGTAAAGGTAAAATTCAGATTGTAAGGGTTACAGTTAAGATAAACTTTAAAATCTTCCAGTTACTTTAGATCCCCTTTCCAGATAAAAAAAACAATCATCTATATATCTTCACCACAGGGGCACAGTTTTGCGCCAAAGGGGCAATGGTCCTCCCATTTGCCCATAAAAAGATTTGCATAGCTTGGCGCAAAATGTGTTCCCATGGTGGTACCCTCTAATTGGAGATAAAAATGTCCATCTGACCAGAAATAGTTATGTCCCAAAATAAAGGCTATACATTGTACTATAAAATCAATTTGATCGTTCTTCAGTTCTGAATAAATCGCCAGAGAGTATTGAATCGCTTCAATTCCCTGAAGGTGCTCAATAACCGTATAAAGGGAAGTGACATCTGCAGTAACCAGGATCATATCATCTTCCCAAGTTACATCCAGCAATAGATTCAGGATTTGAGTCGTATCTGTATTCCCTTTCATTAATAATCCCATAATCGAGTATTTCTTGCAGATCTTTCATGAATGCCTCCGTAGGATCATTTTCCAGGTTTTCATAAGTGGAAGTGTCCCCTAAGAGTCTTTGGTTTTCCCCAATGTAGTCTTGTGTATCCAGGATTACCACTCCCCCACCCTTATCGGCTTGTTTTATAGTGATGTCCTCTAATTTCATTAAAATTTTCAAGGAATTCCTTTCTTTCCTGGTAAGATTATCTTTACTCATAGTATCCTTAATTGTTGTCCTAAGGTCTTTCTCTACCATCTTTTCAAAAACTTTGATCAAGTCGCTCTTCACATATTGCAGATAGAAAGTGGAGGCAGGATGCAAATCAGTCTGTACATAATTTAGATTCTAGATCGGAGGGAAAGGAGTTCTTATCACTGAAGAATTTCTTAATGGAGATCTTCCAAATAAACTTATGAAGATCTATAAACATATAAAATTTTGAGTTTTTTGACGTGGGAGCACATTTCAGCCCTTTCTTCAAAAGAGAAATTCCTTCAGGATTTAATGTCCTACTTGATAGGTTAAAAATATTTATCCCCTCCTCTTTAGTTGGAACACAGTTTCTTGGTTTCCTGCTTCTTCTTCAATGTCATTTAATGACCTTTTTGCTTAAAACAGAAAAAAGATTAAAGTATGCACCAACTAATTCTTTTAAACCGTTTGAAGCATTCTTAGATGTAAATAAGTTTGTACGTAAGGCTGCGCTAAAAAGATTTTTTAAAGCACAAACCTCAGAAACCAACCCTCCCCTTTCCCATTCCCCTATACCCACTGATCAATCTACTTTGATCAATACAAATCTTAAACCTAAATCTACGTTTTATCCATATAATTTTAAATCAGCCCCATTGGTGATGTTTGAAAAATCTGTTTTAAGAGATCTTAACAAAATTAAATTTAACAAATATGATCTTCAAAATTTAAACACATCAGAAAAAACAGCTATTAAACAACTCCAAGAGGACAAAGAAATAGTGATCAAACCGGCCGACAAGGGTGGGGGTCTTGTAATTCAATCAACTGACCTGTACATCAGAGAAGCCTATAAACAACTAAATGATACTGATGTATATGAAAAATTAACGAAAGATCCTACCTTTAATATACAGCAGAAACTAATTACTTTTTTACAAAAAGGTTTAAATGACAATATCCTGAACAAAAAAGAATTTGACTATCTACTCATTAAGAACCCCAAAATTCCGGTCATCTACTTCCTACCCAAAATACACAAAGATGCTAAACATCCTCCAGGAAGACCGATAGTATCTGGGATAAACTCTCCTTTGTGTAATTTATCTCAGTATATTGACATTCTACTTCAACCGTCAGTCAAATTAATGAGGTCCTTTTTAAAGGACTCTATGTCATTACTGAGATTTTTAAATGGATTTGAGTGGAAGTCAGATTTTATACTTGTTTCTTGTGATGTTACGTCCTTGTACACTATTATCCCTCACCAACTTGGATATAATGCAGTTAGAACTATCCTATCAAATGGAAACAAAATTCCAGCTGCCCAGATTGATTTTATTATAGATGGTATTAATATCATTTTAAATAATAATTATTTTTGGTTTTATGATTCTTTTTATCTCCAGAAAAGAGGGACAGCTATGGGGACCAGTTTTGCTCCTAGCTATGCCAATCTCTTCATGGCGGATTGGGAAACATAATCTGGTCTCCTATTTTAGATACATTGACGATTTGTTTTTTATATGGAAGGGTTCTGAAGACTGTCTGAATTCCTTTATATCACACCTCAACTCTAATAATAGAGGTATCATTCTAACCTGTGAATATAGTACAAATTCAATTAATTTTTTAGATTTAAATATTTTTATCAAAGATGGCAAAATACATACGAAAACCTTTTTTAAGAAAGTATGTACTAACACTGCAATTGACCGAACTAGTTGCCATTATAAGCCATGGCTTGAAAGCGCTCCCAAAAGCCAATTCTTGAGAATACGCCGCAATTGCTCTCAAATAAATGATTTTAATAAACAATCACTGGTTTTAAAGAAACAATTTATCGAAAAGAACTATTCCTGTACACTTCTGGATAGTACTATAGATACAGTTAGAAACAAACTTAGAGAAAGCCTTTTAACGTATAAGGATAAAAATATTTTAGAAACCCCCACTCTCCCTATAATTTTTAACTATAACAACAAAAGTGGTTTTATTAAAAAAACAATTAAGAAACATTGGCATCTCCTAAGACAAGATGATCTGCTCAAAGAAATTTTACCAATACAGCCGAAAATTGTTTTTAGAGGGGCACCGAATTTTAGATCCATTTTAACTAACAATTATACCAAAGAAATCAAAAACACTCATCACACGTTTTTAGATGGGGCAAAAGGCTTTTACAAATGTAAACGCTTTACTGTATGTAAAAACACTGATTCAACAACTAAATCTAAAATTACTAGTTTTAAATCTAATCAAACTAATACAAGTTATACCATAAGAGATTTCATCGGATGTAATACTACCAATGTTATCTACCTATTGGAGTTCCCCTGTGGCCTCCAATATGTAGGTATGACCACCAGGTGCCTACAGATAAGACTAGCAGAACATTGTAGGAATATAAGAAATGGGTACCTAAATCATTCTGTATCTAAGCACTTTATTAACCATAATCAAGATCCTAAATTTCTCAAATGTTTAGGAATTCAGAAATGCCAAATACCTTGGAGAGGTGGTAATATAAAAAACATTCTCGGTAGATCAGAGATGGAATGGGTATTTAACTTACAAACCCTAACACCCAAAGGTCTAAATGTAGATTTTGACTTATTTAATTTTTTATAATTGTTTCATTTTTTTATCTTAAATAAATTTTTCTGGATTTTATCTACTAATTTGTCTTTTATTAATTGGTATTATCTATATAGATCTATTATCTTATGTTATTATGCTATTTGTTTTTTATTTACTCTTGCCACCATTATTCATTTTGAGGTTGTGTATATATACATAAAATGTTCATCTTTTATCTTTTTGTGGGTATTAATAAGGCAGATCTCTTATTGTTTCCTCTTACATTTTAATGCAGATTCCATTTTTTATTTTCATGTTTTTACCCAAGTCTTGTATTGTTTTATGCAGTATTATATTATTTTATGCATTCTTTTATTTTATCTAAACAATATTTCTCTTTAAGTGCTTACTAACTACACTTCCCATAATTCTCGCGGCTTCGGTCACGTGACCCGCGGGTAATGGTGTTATGTGACGCCGCGGGTCACGTGACATAGCCTGATCCCGCCCTGCCGTCCGTGCGTGCCGTTTTTCTTTGCACTGGCAACACGGACTGCCTGCCTATCGGCAAATAATATGCGGTCATGTGGCCCGGGCACTACAGATCCCAGAGTGCATTGCGGGTCACGTGACACGCACGAATTGTTTATTTTTAGTGTACATAAATTTTATATTAAATAACCCTTGTTTTTACATTACATTTATACAAATACCATTGTATGTCTAAATATATTAATGTTGTAAATTATTTTTTATCTTTTGTTTGTGTATTTTCTATTTATATTTTGTACAGCCCTGATTGGTGATCGTGTTTTGGCGCCAATTTTGAATGTATGTATAAGTTATATATACTCCTTATGTGCCAGGTACTAATACTATTCCAATTTGATAAAGCCTCTATGGCGAAACGCGTGAATTCCTGACCATATAGTGTTCCAACATTTTTCAACTGCTGTTCAACAGATAATTTCTGTCATCAACACATACACTCTTTCATAATGCAGAACCTAAAACTACTTCTGCTTCATAAAATATCCAACCTGTATAAAGCTCTACGTATTAGACAGTATTTTGTCTGATTTTCTTCACATCCATTAGTATTCCCCCTTAAAAGCAAACTGGTGTATATTGTACTATTCCAGTAATATGTATGTGGAACCATTCTATGTTTCCAGACAAAGAAAAAAAAGAAACTTGAAAAATAGTGTGACCTATTATTACTGTTTTAAAACATTCATTAACCACTTGTCTTTCCACTCAGAGAAAGACAAAAAAGGAAAGAAAAGAAAAATCTATTCAATTTACAGCACTACATTTTGTATAGCATTAAAAACCATGGTAACATTTCCATCGAACTTAATTCCACAAAAACATCTCTACATTTATATTCAACATGGCTTTTCTAAGCTCTACATATCCACTAAGCTTGTGGGTGCTGTCTAGCACTTAAACACAAAACCTACAGAGTTGCTACAATGAATGTCATTACTAAATACACCTTTTAAAGTTGCCACAACACATACCATTACTAAACAAACCCTTCAGATTTGTTACAACGCATTCCATTATTAAGCAAATATGGTGCTTTGTAAATAGGGTTATGTTTAATATCAATAATAAAGTGGTCCCCAACCAACTGTTCAACGTACTGGGCCTTCCTCTTGTAAAAAAAGCCAAGGCGCCATTATCTCCCGTATTACCAAATAACTTTGTTAGCTCTAGTATAGTTTCTACATGTTTAGAGAAGGATTAGCCCTTAGAAAAGATAAGCCCAATCTCTTGTTCCAAACCCAATCTCTTTTATTCCTTAGTGTTTTTCTCACGATATATTCATTTTTATAATTTTGTTTTTTTATTCCTTGAGAAACTTAACCATGTCTTCATTGTCCACAGGGTAGGTATTAATAGGTGATAGATGTAGCTGTCTCAGGCATCCAGTGCTTTGGATCCCTTACTATTTGGCCCCTGGAATCATTATGTATTGCTTTTTGAAAGCAAGTAGTTGTATTATTATTGTTCTTTTTATCATTAGTAGTATAAAACCTTAAAGTGGTACATACTCACATAAGCAGTGACTTTACTTTGTGGTTTGGAGCAGATAGGAATGATTTTTGCAGAAGGTAACTTCGGCTGTTGCCATGCAGGTCCTTGCACAAAGGAGCACCATTGAACAGAACATTTTTTTTGCTATATATGTTTTTTCTCTTATACAGCAATTATGCTGCTACCCAACATGTATAATAAAATGTAATATCTGCTTAGAACTGACAGAGATAGAGAGTTTCTGCAGCAACAGATATGTGTTTGTCTCTGAAATTCCAGCAAACAATGTATATTCACATACCCTAGAGTACACAAAAGAGCTTTCAAATATGGCATACTAATAGATGGCTGATAATGACATGAGGTGTTATCTTTCATCATTGCATAATGCTGTACAAAATGCTGGCACATTGTAAAATAAGTTGGTCTTTTGAATAATATCTGACTTTTATACTCCTTTCTATCTACCAGGAGGTCCTAACACCCTCTATTCATGTAACAATGCTAAGTAAATCCAATCAAAAACCTAAATGTGTACTATCAATTCTGTAAGAATATATATGTATGAACAGCAGGGGACCTGTGCTATGCCCCCCTATTACATATGGGACAAGCCACGGGGTCACTAATTCTTTTTTTCTTTTTTTTTTTTCACATGACTTGTTATAACACACTGCACCCATCTTTAAAGTACCTCAAGTACCCAGTATGTCAAACAATTCTTTAATCCCCAAATTCTCAAAAGAAGGATGCCAAATTGCTGGTACAGCAAAATCGTTCCATCATTCTCTTTATAAAGTACACTAGTTATGAATTGTCCTAAAATCAGGGGGCAGACTAGGTTATAAACCCCTTTCCCAACAGTTGACAAATTGCATGCCCCTGCTCTGCATCATTCCCCTTCATAATATCATAATTGGAAATTGTGAAGTACCTTCACCTCCCCCCTTAAAAACTGAGATGGAATCAAAGAAAACCCTGGTTCATACTGAGAGTGCAACTTCCATAATGCATGAAAAATATTTTGTGATTGGCTGTTTTACATATATATATATATATATATATATATATATATAAAACAAAATAAATGTTTTCTCTTTATCAACCTAAATGACAGCTAAATAGGAGATACATTTATTAATAAGCAATTAAGCATCAATTAGAATCAATCTGTTTAATGCTAATGTAAAAAATTAAGAACGGTGCTCTACCTAATAACTAGGAGGGAGCCAGGTTATGTTGCCTTTTCATTGTTTGCTCCTTAGAAGGCTAATGGTTAGCAGGAACTGATAATGAAACAGTTAGAAGACTCAGAATGTGCCATATGAAACTGGACCAGTTGTCTTCTTTTAAAACTGTTATGACATGTGTGGGTAAAGTGCAGCTATTTTGTCCAAAGTGACATGGGCCCAGTAAAACAAATGGTCAAATGTGTATATCACCCATTAAAGCTTTTAATTATCTAGGAGGCACTTATATTTGCTATTTCTTTATTTATCTGCCTGCTTTTCAGTGTGTCTGTATAGTTTGGTATTAAATTACCATATCTATCTATCTATCTATCTATCTAGCTAGCTAGCTATCTATCTATCTCTCTAGCTATCTATCTATCATTCTCTCTAGCTATCTATCTCTCTAGCTATCCATATGTCCTCTGTCTGGCTAACTGTCTATCCCATCTGTCCATCTCTCCAACCTTCCCTCCCTCCGCCCATCCAACCATCCACCCACTAACCCACCCACTCATCCATTCATAAGCTGGAATAGGTCAATTCTAGAAACATTTGATTCTCTTTTTTTTTTTTCACTCATTTCAGGAGTTCGTGCAGTAAATGTATTAAATGAATTGCCCTGACTCAACAGCCACAATTTCTGCAGCAGATGTGAGGTTTAGTAAATATTGTTCCAATCTCCAAAGTCAGCTGCAATGTCAGCTTGGATATATCATCATTTTTTATATATGTTGTATATATATACTTTTTTTATGCCTTTTTCTTCATTCAAGAAATTCTGTCTTTGCAATGTTCTAAGCTTCTTTTTCTTCATTGGTTTTCTCATTCTGACAGCATTGTGATTAATGAGTATTATAAAACTAATGAACATTTTAGAACATTTTCTGTGTCTAACTGCACATTGTATCAAGGAGGAAATTCCACATATCAAGCTGCTGTTAACAAGCCCCAGATGTTCAAAACAAGAAACCCATGCTGTGCTTTCCCCCTGGGTTACATTTTAATTTTTAAGATTTTTGTAATTAACCCATTGCATCTTTTATTAACCTGTCTTAGAAGGATCTTTTTTACTCTGTATTCCGAGATGGTCTTGGAACATTCAGTAGCCATTCAAACTGGGATAGTAACACGCGTTTCTATACGTATATCACTGGTATTAAAATGTTACTTGTTTTGTGGGGCAAAAAATGTATTTTTCTAAAATCTCTATCATATAAAATATAAAATTTCATAGTACAAAATTATATTTCATAGAACACGGTTGTATTGTGAGTTGTATATAAATTAATTTCAATGAAATCGAAATGGATGCAAGCACATATTTGGGATTTTGTTTCAAATAATAAGTAATGTATAAAAAAATGAAAAATATACATAAATGGTAAATTTACTATTAACTATGTTTTTCAAAGGACCACTCAACACCAATAGAGCATTTCAGCTTGCTGAAGTACTTTATGGGTAAAGAATATCTCATTATAATGACATTTTATAAGAGTGTCGATTTCTATTAGAAATTGGCACTTTTATGATTAATGACCTGTCAATAATCAAACCGCTTTCTGCTTCCATTAGCTCCCCTGAGCTACTTGGGTGCACCTGGCTCCACGCCAAATACCTTAGACCTCAGACCAGCATCCACAAACCTCAGATCATATGCTACTCATGCAAGGGGTGCACACAGCAGACGTGCATGTGCATGTGCACAGAGGAAGAACTTAGCTATTGCAAAAGGGGAGGGCTTGCAAAGACTGCAGTTTATAAGAATGCATATATTCATTTGCATGCATATATTCATTTGGGGTGTATCTATTAAACAGTGATATCACAAATTTGCCGATTTGGGCAGGGGAGTGTTCCTTTAACCCCTTAAGGACACGTGACATGTCATGATTCCCTTTTATTCCAGAAGTTTGGTGCTTAAGGGGTTAAGATGGGATATCACAGTTTTTACAAGTATGCCATTCATATGAATATTATTGCCTTGCAGATGATTATATTTACTTTAAAACATCAAAAAGGGATTTAATTATGTTAAATGGTCATTGTAAAATGATGAGTTTATAGCTAACTTGCACAATGTATGCAGTAAAAAATATTCAATATCAACTACAAATCTCACTGTTTATTGGGCACCTGTTCTAATAAAGGATATCAAGGCACTAGAAAAAGTGCAGAGACGAGCTACAAAATTGATAAAAGGAATGGAGCACTTTAGTTATAAAGAAAGGTTAAAAAACTTAAATCTCTTTAGTTTGGAAAAAACAGCGCCTCAGAGGGGATATGATAACATTATACAAATATATTCCGGGGCAGTACAAACCATTATCTGGAAATCTATTCATAAACAGGGCTATACATAGGACACGCATTTAGGCTGGAAGTAAGGAGATTTCATCTAAGGCAAAGAAAAGGTTTTTTTACAGTAAGAGCAATAAGGATATGGAATTCTCTGCTGGAAGAGGTGGTTTTATCAGAGTCCATACAGATGTTTAACCCCTTAAGGACGGAGCCAAATGTACACGTTGTGAACAAAACAAAATGTAAACAAAACCTGGCATTTGCACTACATGTCTGTCCAACCGTAATTCACCTCTTTCATATTAAATGCACCCACCTTTTTATATATCATTTTATTCAGGGGAAACAGGGCTTTCATTTAATAGCAAATATTTAGCTATGAAACATAATTTAATATGAAAAAAATGGGAGAAAATAAGAATTCTATTTTTTTTTTGTTCTACATGACATTTTAACGGTCAATGTCATAATACTGTTTGCTTTTACTGCAATAAAATACACATATTTGTATTCAGCAAAGTCAAACGTGTAAAACAGTACCCCCTATGTACAGGTTCTATGGCGTTTTGGGAAGTTACAGGGTAAAATATAGCACGTTACATTTGAAAATGTTGCCTTTGAGACTTTATAGTAGCCCAGGAAAGAAATTTACACCCATAAGGGCATATCATTTGCAATAGTAGACAACCCAAGGTATTGCAAATGGGGTATGTCCAGTCTTTTTTAGTAGCCATTTGGTCACAAACACTGGCCAAAGTTAGCGTTAGTATTTGTTTGTGTGTGAAAATGCAAAAAATGCCAATTTTGGCCAGTGTTTGTGACTAAGTGGCTACTAAAAAAGACTGGACATACCCCGTTTGCAATACCTTGGGTTGTCTACTATTGCAAATGGTATGCCATCATAGGGGTAATTTTCATTCTTGGGCTACCATAGGGTCTCAAAGGCAACGTAACCAATCTGGCGAATTTTAATGTGAAAAAAATGAAACGCAAGCCTTATATTTGACGCTGTAACTTTTGAAAACACCATAAAACCTGTACATGAGGGGTACTGTTGTACTCGGGAGACTTCGCTGAACACAAATAATTGTGTTTCAAAACAGTAAAAAGTATCACAGCAATAATATCATCCGTGTAAGTGCTGTTTGTGCGTGAAAAATGCAAAAAAGTCACTTTTACTGGCGATATCATCGTTGTAATACATTTTACTGTTTTGAAACACTAATATTTGTGTTCAGCGAAGTCTCCCGAGTAGAACAGTACCCCCATGTACAGGTTTTATGGTGTCTTGGAAAGTTATAGGGTTAAATATAGTGCTAGCAAATTAAATTCCCTTTACTTTCGGCATGGGTTGTCAGGCAGGTCCGCTAATTGTAATTAATTAAGATACCTAATTATGTAAAAATATTACATAAATATATATGTAGAATTAATATATGTATATATATATATATATATATATATATATATATATATACGTATATGAATATATATGTATATATATATATATATATATATATATATATATATATATATATAGGGAGTGCAGAATTATTAGGCAAGTTGTATTTTTGAGGATTAATTTTATTATTGAACAACAACCATGTTCTCAATGAACCCAAAAAACTCATTAATATCAAAGCTGAATATTTTTGGAAGTAGTTTTTAGTTTGTTTTTAGTTATAGCTATGTTAGGGGGATATCTGTGTGTGCAGGTGACTATTACTGTGCATAATTATTAGGCAACTTAACAAAAAACAAATATATACCCATTTCAATTATTTATTATTACCAGTGAAACCAATATAACATCTCAACATTCACAAATATACATTTCTGACATTCAAAAACAAAACAAAAACAAATCAGTGACCAATATAGCCACCTTTCTTTGCAAGGACACTCAAAAGCCTGCCATCCATGGATTCTGTCAGTGTTTTGATCTGTTCACCATCAACATTGTGTGCAGCAGCAACCACAGCCTCCCAGACACTGTTCAGAGAGGTGTACTGTTTTCCTCCTTGTAAATCTCACATTTGATGATGGACCACAGGTTCTCAATGGGGTTCAGATCAGGTGAACAAGGAGGCCATGTCATTAGATTTTCTTCTTTTATACCCTTTCTTGCCAGCCACGCTGTGGAGTACTTGGACGCGTGTGATGGAGCATTGTCCTGCATGAAAATCATGTTTTTCTTGAAGGATGCAGACTTCTTCCTGTACCACTGCTTGAAGAAGGTGTCTTCCAGGAACTGGCAGTAGGACTGGGAGTTGAGCTTGACTCCATCCTCAACCCGAAAAGGCCCCACAAGCTCATCTTTGATGATACCAGCCCAAACCAGTACTCCACCTCCACCTTGCTGGCGTCTGAGTCGGACTGGAGCTCTCTGCCCTTTACCAATCCAGCCACGGGCCCATCCATCTGGCCCATCAAGACTCACTCTCATTTCATCAGTCCATAAAACCTTAGAAAAATCAGTCTTGAGATATTTCTTGGCCCAGTCTTGACGTTTCAGCTTGTGTGTCTTGTTCAGTGGTGGTCGTCTTTCAGCCTTTCTTACCTTGGCCATGTCTCTGAGTATTGCACACCTTGTGCTTTGGGCACTCAGTGATGTTGCAGCTCTGAAATATGGCCAAACTGGTGGCAAGTGGCATCGTGGCAGCTGCACGCTTGACTTTTCTCAGTTCATGGGCAGTTATTTTGCGCCTTGGTTTTTCCACACGCTTCTTGCGACCCTGTTGACTATTTTGAATGAAACGCTTGATTGTTCGATGATCACGCTTCAGAAGCTTTGCAATTTTAAGAGTGCTGCATCCCTCTGCAAGATATCTCACTATTTTTGACTTTTCTGAGCCTGTCAAGTCCTTCTTTTGACCCATTTTGCCAAAGGAAAGGAAGTTGCCTAATAATTATGCACACCTGATATAGGGTGTTGATGTCATTAGACCACACCCCTTCTCATTACAGAGATGCACATCACCTAATATGCTTAATTGGTAGTAGGCTTTCGAGCCTATACAGCTTGGAGTAAGACAACATGCATAAAGAGGATGATGTGGTCAAAATACTCATTTGCCTAATAATTCTGCACTCCCTGTATATATATAATTTTTTAAAAATATTTTTATTTATATATAGGTATATATAGTGATATACGTATATATTTATGTATATGGATATATATATTATTCTACGTGTATTTTGATATAAATATATATATATATTAACACATCTATATATTTTTTCATTATTTTTTTAATTTTTTTAATGTATTTACATATTAAATGTTTTTATATTATATATAAATATATATATATATATATATATATATATAACAATAATTATACATATATTTATTCAATATCAGTCTACGGTTAATTTGATATTAATATATATATATATATATATATATATATATATATATATATATTAATACTAAAATACACCTAGACAGTGTATGTGTTTGTATGTATATGTGTAAGTGTAAATATATATACTTAGATTATATATATATATATATAACATATATATATATATATATATATATATATATATGATCTAAGTATATATATTTTTTTTTTTTTTACTTTTTAACTTTTTTAAATTTTATTTATTTTATTTCCAGCCAGCAGGGGGACCACCTGTCATTACAGGCAGCCCCCCTGCTGGCAATGCAGGAGGCAGCTATCCCGGCCATGTGATTGTGAGGTCCTCGCAAGGACCTCACTCTCACATGGTTCGGGGGAGCTGTCAGGGGGTCGGACGTGCCGCGGGGGGGCTCCCTGGGAGTCCCCCCAACCGCGATCGCCGGCGTGGGACCGCTGGCGACCGGGTAAGTAAAGAAAGACCGGAGAGCGTACTATCCGGTCTTAAGGGGTTAAACTGCAATTGGATAAATACTTGCAAAAACATAACATACAGGGATATAATTTCTAATTAGTGGGGTAATAGCTGCCTGATCCAAGGAGACATCTGACTGCTATTTTGGGGTCAAGAAGGAATTTTTTCCAAGCTTGTTGCAAAATTGGAAGCACTTCAGACTGTGTTTTTTGCCTTTTTTTTTGGATCAACAGCAAAATCATCTGTGAGGAAGGCTTAACTTGATGGACGCAAGTCTCTTTTCAGCTATGTAATTATGTAACTATGTATTGAATAGATCCCTTGGCTGTAGGTTCTTTTATGCAATTTCAAGCCATAGCAGGAAAGTTGTCAGTGACCTTTCATTTGCTTTTAGCATGTGTGCACTATTATAGGACCACACTGGGCACCACAGCTTAATCTCAAAGAAGCTGTTATGGTGCAAGGAGACGCATTTGCCATCTAACTTTAAGGGGTTAAACCAGTAATTCCAAAACTTTTTAGGTTCAAGGTGTCCTTAATATTTAAATATTTTTCCAAGGTATCCCAAGTCAAAACAATTTTCTAGGTTGTATATATGTACAGCACTGCAGCATATACTGGGCCCCTAATCTTGGGAGTGGCACTGGTAGATTATTTAAAGAAACAATCCAGGCACAATAACCACTACATTGCATTGTAGTGGTTATGGTTCCAGTAGTGCCAAAGTGCCCTCCCAGGGTAAGTAGTCTAACTATTTAAGATCAGTTTGACAACTTACCTGGGGTCTGCCAGGAGAGGGGCTGTAGTGTGTGTGTGAGGGTTGCAGTGTGCATGTGTGTGTGAGGGGTGTGTGTGTGTGTGTACAGGGGTGCAGTGTGCATGTATGTGTGAGGGGTGCAGTGTGTGTACAGGGGTGCATTGTGTTTGTGAAGGATGTAGTTTGTGTGTGTATGTGGGGCAGTGTGTGTGTGGGGGGTTCAGGTTGTGTGAGGGGTACATAGTGTGTGTGGGGGTGGGGTGCAGTGTGTGTGGGGGTACATTGTGTGTGAGGGGTACAGTGTGTGTGGGGATTGTGTATATGGGGGGTTAGTGTGTGTATGAGGGATAGCATTTGTGTATGTGAGTAATTGTGTGTATGGGGAGGTAGTGTGTGTGTATGGGGGATAATGTGTGTTTGTATGGAGGGGCAGTGTGTGTGTATGGTTGAGCTATTGTGTGGGGGTATTCTGTGGGGATAGGAGGGCAAATTAATAAATATATACTTTATTAATTTTTCTAATTTAAAAAAAAAATGACTTTTACTGTAATTCCTGGTGGTCTTGTGGTCTTGTGGGGAAGCCCGGGTGGTCCCAGTGGTGAAAGTGAACTCTAGCAGTCTCAGGAGTAGTGATGTCGCGAACCGTTCGCGAACGAACTCCGGTCAGCTGACACATCCCTGCAAATCTCCGGCAGACCCTCCCTCCCAGACCCTCCTACTTCCTGGACAGCATCCATGTTGAAGGCAGCGAACCGCAGCGAACCCTTCGTGGCAAGTTCGCGAACGGTTCGCAACATCACTTCTCAGGAGCTGCTAAAGTTCACTCTTGTGAGCTTCGGATTGTTGCCATGAAATATTTGTGCTGAATATAAAACAAGGTGTAGCATTATTTGCAACGCATGCAACCAAATGAGCCAATAAAATGCTGTTCTTTTAACCCATTTGTTGACACTTGATTCACTTAACCTGTTCGTTTTTTAACCCCTTAAGGACCAAATTTCTGGAATAAAAGGGAATCATGACATGTCACACATGACATGTGTCCATAAGGGGTTAAAGTCTGGGTCTAATTATTTAGCAATCAGTTGCAGTTGCTTATCTGGGAGATAAGTACAGGTGCTATGCTTTTTATTTGTTTATTTGTTTTTATTGAACAAAAATGGATATTTAAGAATATTATTTGTAGTAAAAGAGCCCCTTACCAAGAATTACATTAAAATATGTTTTCATGTAATTTTTAATAAAGTGTATTCTATTTAATATCATTTGGCTAATTCATAATCATAGCCTTATAATTCAATATGTATTAATACTTTTATTATTATTATTTATTTATATATATTATGTTTGAATGCTCCAAATGAAGAATGAAGTCAGCCAAATAAACAGGAAGAAAGCAAAACCCAAACTGTGCATGATTAATTTAAAAACATATGTATTGCTTCATTTGAAATTGAAGATCTCTGATGTAGTACCTGTGAGGAACAAGGAAGGTATTATGTTTTGAAATGTATCATGCAGAGCTAGGATGTTGCTTTCTCCCCGTTTATTTGGTTGTCTTTTATTTGGAAACTTGTGTCACAGGCTCAGAACCTGTTATAGAATCAGTGTATCCATCTGAAGTGGACATTTACAACATAGCTGCAGTAACTTATGTACCATATAACACTCGTGGGTCTTGCACAAAAAAAAAACAAGTGTTTATTTCATATCAGCAAGATACAGGTATGTTGAGTAGAGATGTCGCGAACCGTTCGCGAACTTCCTGCGAACGGCTCGCCGCGGTTCGTAGCGAGCTCCGGTCAGCTGACACATCCTGGCCAATCTCCAGCAGACCCTCCCTCCCACACCCTCCCACCTCCTGGACAGCATCCATGTTGAGGGTCTGCTGGAGATTGGCCGGGATGTGTCAGCTGACCGGAGCTCGCCACGAACGGTTCGTAGCGAACCGCGGCGAGCCGTTCGCAGGAAGTTCGCGAACTGTTCCCGACATCACTAATGTTGAGATATCAGATCTCACCTGGTCTTTCCCGAAGCTTGAGATAGGACCAGGTGATGTCCGAAATGTCAACATCCCTGTATCTTGCTGATATGAAATAAACACTTGTGTTTTTTGTACAGGACCCATGAGTGTCCATATTCGTGGATTAAATATATATAGATACTTAAACCTACAATCAGTCACTGCAAAGGAACAGACAAAATTACACTTGTGATGCTGTAGCAAATCATTTATAAGCTGACCTTTTCGGAACATCTATCTTTATTGACATGATGATATGTTTTACATATAAAAATGAACTAATAATGACAATGTAAACTAAAGAAATATAAATGAAATGCATTCTTACCAAAATAAATAAAATGATTAGTGCACTGTGTGTGTGTGTGTGTGTGTCTGTGTGCATGCGTGCGTGTGTGTGAACAGTGTTTTTTTTTTTTATCAATTGCTTTGTGTATTATGAATGTGTGAAGTGTTTATTTTTGTGTTGCAAGTATGTGCTTCTGATTGTATTTTTGTCATTTATGGTGTCCACTCTATTTATGTCTCTCTATCCCCATCTCCTCTACATGTCTTTTTCCCTTGGTTTTCCCTCCCTTTGTATATACGCACACATACACAAATATACCCTGACACATATAAAATACCAATATTCAATTATATTTAGGCATAAAACAGACATATGTATTTTACTTTGCTTTATTATCTCTGCTGTGTGTTATGAGTTATTACATGCCTACATACCCCAAACAGATTCAGAACAGGATAAGCATCTAAATATTTCCTTTGTCACTCCAGGTGTCCCTCCACATTTCAGATCTGTGCTTTTAAAGATGGAGTTCTAAAATAAAAAGGGGGTCTATTTTGAATTCTTCTTGTTGGATGCAGGCAGCTTAGTTGGGCTCCAGGGACCCTACACAGAAGGTTGTGAAAGCATCAAATGCAATCTAAACAGCTGTGGTGAAATGGCCTTTGACTGTAAATGTTGACTAGAAGTCATTTATAACCTGACATTTTATTAAACACTGCCAGATGTGAAATCTTCTCCATTGATGCGATAGCAAGATTTGCTTTCCCAATATGTGAATATTTCTTGTCCTAAGTAATTGTTTACGTTGTGTTTTTAACATTAATCAGGGGTCAATGTTAATGTCAATGTCCGCCGCTGTGGTAGTGTGCATAGGCGTGCGCAGCCTATTGCATTAGGGTGTGCACCCTAAAGCACAAGCACACGCCGCATATATATATATGTATGTATGTATGTATGTATATATATATATATATATATATGTGTGTGTATATATATATATATATATATATATACGTACACATATATACACACATACACATACACACTGCTGTGTGTGTGTGTGCTGTGTGAGGGTGCTGTTAGTGTGATGTGTGTGTGACGGTGCTGGTAGTGTGCTATGTGGGTGAGGGTGTTTGTGTGTGCGTGCTTGTGAGGATGCTGTTAATGTACTGTGTGTGAGGGTGCTGTTTGTGTGTGTGTGTGCGCTTGTGAAGGTGCTGTTAATGTGTGAGGGTGCTGTTTGTGTGTGAGGGTACTGGTAGTGTGCTGTGTGTGTGTTTGTGAGGGTACTGTTAGTGTGCTGTGTGTGTGAGGGTGCTGTTTGTGTGCTGTGTGTGAGGGTGCTGTGTGTGTTTGTGATGGTGCTGTATGTGTGTGTGGGTGCTGTATGTGTGTTGGTGCTGTGTATGTCTGTGGGTGCTGTATGTGTGTGGCTGCGGTGTATGTCTGTGGGTGCTGTGTATGTCTGTGGGTGCTGTGTCTGTGGGTGCTGTATGTGTGTGGGTGCTGTGTATGTCTGTGGGTGCTGTATGTGTGTGGGTGCTGTATGTGTTTGGGTGCTGTATGTCTGTGGGCGCTGTGTATGTCTGTGGGCGCTGTGTATGTCTGTGGGCGCTGTGTATGTCTGTGGGTGCTGTGTATGTGTGTGGGTGCTGTATGTGTGTGGGTGCTGTGTGTGTGCTGTATGTGTGTGTGCTGTATGTGGGGGTGGAAGTGGGGGTACATTACTTGCTATCCCCCCTCCCTTCTTACCTTTTGTAGGTAGGGGGGATCGTGCTGCTGATTCCATCCCTGGTGGTCCAGTGGAGAGTGAACTCTAGCCCCTGTGGGGCTAGAGTTCACTCTCGCGAGATTTGAGCGTTGCCATGGCAACGCTCATATCTCGCGAGAGGAACCCAGCAGAGCTGCCGGCAATAGCTCCGCCAGGTCCTCTCCTGATTCCCTCCCTGCATGTGGGTCAATGGGGAGGGAGGCTGAGAGCAGAGCCAGCGCTCGGATAGCGCCGGCTCTGCATGACCCGACAGGGGAGATCCTGAGATCTCCCCTGCCTGTCTCAATATACATAGGCGTGCGCGGAGATTAGGGTGTGTCCAGGCACACCCGGCACACCCCGTGCGCACGCCTATGGTAGTGTGTATACCAAGCATAAAAAGTGCAGGTACACACTGAATCCTGTGCTTCCAGGGTATAGAGCATGCTGCAGCCCAGCAGCAGAGTTCACATACATTAGTTCTTTGACAACCTGTCACAGCCAATGCTGGAACAGTTTTTGCAATGTGAATGTATGCAGAATTTCTTATACATGGTACACCTAGCAATTGTCTGGTATATGTCAGGTACCACCAATAGTTTCTTCTGTTAGTTGTCAAATGACCACTGAAGCATATGCTTGGGGCAACCTGCGGGCTATATCAGGTGTGCATAATTATTAGGCAACTTCCTTTCCTTTGGCAAAATGGGTCAAAAGAAGGACTTGACAGGCTCAGAAAAGTCAAAAATAGTGAGATATCTTGCAGAGGGATGCAGCACTCTTAAAATTGCAAAGCTTCTGAAGCGTGATCATCGAACAATCAAGCGTTTCATTCAAAATAGTCAACAGGGTCGCAAGAAGCGTGTGGAAAAACCAAGGCGCAAAATAACTGCCCATGAACTGAGAAAAGTCAAGCGTGCAGCTGCCACGATGCCACTTGCCACCAGTTTGGCCATATTTCAGAGCTGCAACATCACTGGAGTGCCCAAAAGCACAAGGTGTGCAATACTCAGAGACATGGCCAAGGTAAGAAAGGCTGAAAGACGACCACCACTGAACAAGACACACAAGCTGAAACGTCAAGACTGGGCCAAGAAATATCTCAAGACTGATTTTTCTAAGGTTTTATGGACTGATGAAATGAGAGTGAGTCTTGATGGGCCAGATGGATGGGCCCGTGGCTGGATTGGTAAAGGGCAGAGAGCTCCAGTCCGACTCAGACGCCAGCAAGGTGGAGGTGGAGTACTGGTTTGGGCTGGTATCATCAAAGATGAGCTTGTGGGGCCTTTTCGGGTTGAGGATGGAGTCAAGCTCAACTCCCAGTCCTACTGCCAGTTCCTGGAAGACACCTTCTTCAAGCAGTGGTACAGGAAGAAGTCTGCATCCTTCAAGAAAAACATGATTTTCATGCAGGACAATGCTCCATCACACGCGTCCAAGTACTCCACAGCGTGGCTGGCAAGAAAGGGTATAAAAGAAGAAAATCTAATGACATGGCCTCCTTGTTCACCTGATCTGAACCCCATTGAGAACCTGTGGTCCATCATCAAATGTGAGATTTACAAGGAGGGAAAACAGTACACCTCTCTGAACAGTGTCTGGGAGGCTGTGGTTGCTGCTGCACGCAATGTTGATGGTGAACAGATCAAAACACTGACAGAATCCATGGATGGCAGGCTTTTGAGTGTCCTTGCAAAGAAAGGTGGCTATATTGGTCACTGATTTGTTTTTGTTTTGTTTTTGAATGTCAGAAATGTATATTTGTGAATGTTGAGATGTTATATTGGTTTCACTGGTAATAATAAATAATTGAAATGGGTATATATTTGTTTTTGTTAAGTTGCCTAATAATTATGCACAGTAATAGTCACCTGCACACACAGATATCCCCCTAACATAGCTATAACTAAAAACAAACTAAAACTACTTCCAAAAATATTCAGCTTTGATATTAATGAGTTTTTTGGGTTCATTGAGAACATGGTTGTTGTTCAATAATAAAATTAATCCTCAAAAATACAACTTGCCTAATAATTCTGCACTCCATGTATGCTCAGCTTATTCTGCAGCTTCCTCCAGAAGGTATCAAAGAGGGCTTCCAAGCACTAGTCAGTAGTGGATATCTCTTCTCCATGATCGAGGGCATGCGTGGCGTCAGCCGTCTTGGGTGTACCTCTAATGGTGTAACTGATTTCTGCGGCACAGCCATGGCTCCCTGATGGGGCTTGGGAGCCACCAGCGTCGGGACAGGGGTCACCCCCACTGGCCCAAAGGATGAGGGGAAGCGAAATATCAAGATCAAGTCTTTTGGAAATATATAAAAAGCATAGAGTATCATATACCATACATAAGTACCCATATAATTTAAGTTTACATATATTTTTTACATATTTACAAAAAAAAAAAAAAAATATATATATATATATATATATATACATACACATAAACAAATAAAATGATAAAATGGAAATATATTATGAACCCTACATTGCAGATAGTTACAGTTATGCAGGGCACCTGCCAACATTTAGTCAAGTGTTTATTCGCCATCTCCACCTCAGAGGGCCATTATAGAAACACTTAAAATACATAAAGCTCTCCAGTTTGACACAGTGTTCTATATATGAAAAGTGTGACTAATTTCTTCACCTGAAAGGTGTTGACTATCTGTTCTAACATACCATCATCAAAGAACTCTCACATCACCTAGCAGCCCCAGCGCGCAATCTTTGAATATATTGGGGAAAAAAATCATACAAAGAATAAAAAAAGCTATGTGTCACAGCTTGCAATTTGGATCCTGAACCAACTAACCTTTTAATAGGATGCATGAACCTAATTGTACCAGTTTTCATCAAAATATGTCCGTGCTCACTACAGACAGGATTCTACCCAACATCATTAAAACAAGCTGTTCTCCATCCTATTTAAAAAAAAAAAAAAAAAGCCCCACTGGATCTTGACTGGATTGGAAGTTACAGGCCAGTCTCAAACCTCCCTTTCCAAGGGAAAGTAATTGAGAAAGTTGTTGCAATCCAACTAGAATCATGGCTGTTAACAATATTTCTGACTCATTTCAGTCAGGTTTTAGAACAATGCATAGTACTGAAACTGCCCTAGTATGGGTACTAAATGATCTACTGATGGCAAAAGACAGATGTGAGTGATCAGTATTAGTTCTCCATGACCTGTATGCTGCATGCTGCAACACTGTGGACCATTGAATTTTATTACACTACCTGTGGGCTTTGTGGTTCAATAATTTCTATCTAAAAGAACTTAGGGTCATCTGGAATATGCAGTGGCTAAATGACAGGCAACAGAGGGTTGTAGTCAACAGAGTATATTCGAAGCGAGGTCTAGTTACCAGTGGGGTACCTCAGGGATCTGTACTTGGACCCATTCTCTTTAATATTTTTATTAGTGATATTGCAGAAGGTCTTGATGGTAAGGTATGTCTTTTTGCTGACGATACTAAGATATGTAACAGGGTTGATGTTCCAGGAAGGATAAGCCAAATGGCAAATGATTTAGGTAAACCAGAAAAATGGTCAGAGCTGTGGCAACTGACATTTAATGTGGATTAGTGCAAGATAATGCACCTTGGACGTAAAAACCCAAGTGCAGAGTGTAGGATATTTGATACCCTACTAACCTCAACATCTGAGGAAAGGGATTTAGGAGTAATTATTTTAGATGACTTAAAGGTAGGAAGACAATGTAATAGAGCAGCTGGAAATGCTAGCAGAATGCTTGGTTGTATAGGGAGAGGTATTAGCAGTAGAAAGAGAGAAGTGCTCGTGCCATTGTACAGAACACTGGTGAGACCTCAGTTGGAGTGTTGTACTCAGTACTGGAGACCGTATCTTTAGAAGGATATTGATACTCTAGAAGGAGTTCAGAGAAGGGCTACTGTGGCAAACCTAGCCACTTAAGACTGTATTTACATTTATGTGATATTGTGGCTTTAAGACTACCTGAACTGTCCATGTTCCCTATTCTGTATTTTATGTGAACGAGAGCAATCGTATGCTGCCAGCACGAAAGCCGCCAGCATTCATATAGCAGTTTCCCGAACAGTGAATTTTAACACTGTTCGTGAAACGAACAAAGTACCGAATGGGAGACCACACACAGGGGGTCGTGTGGCTCCCTTTACGGATGGCAACAATGTATCTCTCGGCAGTTAATAGATTTTCAGGGTGGCCGCCGTTCGGATACAGACCACGCGGCGGCGGCCATCTTGGATCCTTTGTTAGCTCAGCGGTGATTGGTCGTCGAGTGCCTGGAACTAAAATCGGCGCTGGACTTCCAGGCCGTTCGGGACCACGGTCTTTTGGTATTTTCTCTCTACATGTGTATTCGTGACTTTTATGAGGAGTTTATATTCAATTGTATTTTGTGCGGCGTTCAGCTAATTGTGCTGGGATTTGAGCGGTACTTTAACAAAGTATGCGCTCAGACCCCAGCTATCTTTCGAACGGTCATTCAGTACAATGGCACGAATAAAATATAAGTTATGGATTTTTAAGTAAAAAGCCAGTTCTGCTGTACGGAGGGATAATCCACTTAACAGGATATTCTTATGGGAGTATCCCTCTCGTACAGCGGTACATAGTGGAAGAAATGTCCTGTATGTTAAGTTCCCCATGTAGTCCCCTATTGTACAACCCCTATTGTACAACCCCTTGCATGGGGAACCACATAAATACTGGAGCGTGTGAATAAAACATCAGTTGACTCCCAGCCTATGTGTCATCTAGTTCTTGGGAAGGAATGATCTTTATGACGCTACCGGGATTATTGTATGCCTTACTTGTTCTTCTTGGATTTATTATATGCTGCTCCTGTCTACCAGCGGAGATACTGTGGATTATACTACCTCTCAGCTACAGCTACTAAGCTGGTTCATGGATTGCAGGATAAAACTTACCAAGAAAGGTTAAAGGATCTTAACATGTATAGCTTGGAGGCAGGGCCACCATCAGAAGTTTTGGGGCCCCTAACACAGCTCAAGGTCTGGGCCCACAGGGCAGCCTCCAAATCCCGCCCACAGGAATACACACACACACACAGACACAAACAGACATAGACACACACAGAAAAATACACACATACTAACAGATACAAATACTGAAACAGACATACACACATACAAGCATACTGACACACACATACACACACACATGCATAAGGAGATACAGATACACACACACACTGACACATACATACTCACATACACACATACTGACACACACACACACATGTATACATGCAGACATACATACTGACAGACATACATACATACATACATACACACATACATACTGATAGATACATACATACTGACAGATACATACTGACATACATACATACACATACTGGCATGCATACATACACACATACTGACAGACACATACTGGCATACATACATAATTAATTTTTTAGCCACCCTCCTCTTCCTTACCTTTGCATTGCAGGAGGGTGGCTGGGGATGATGGGCATCGGCTGTCTCTCCTCTCGGCCTTCAGACTGTCTCTCCTCCTTCCCGCGCGGAGTAAGCTGGGAGGAAGTGACTGGTCGTCACTTTCTCCCAGCAGCAATTGCGTTACGGATGCAATTTTTTAAAGGGGCCTGGTCGCTCCATTACAGCGCTGACCGGGCCCCTGAAGACAATAGGACCCATTGGGTGGCCTTAAATGCTTGGGCCACCTGATGGGCCCCATCAGCATGTGGGCCCTGATGCAGATGAACCGGCAGATGGTTGTCACCCCCCTGATGGCAGCCCTGCTTGGAGGAAAGACAAGACAGGGGACATATGATAGAAACATTAATATACATAAAGGGAATCAACACAGTAAAGGAGGAGACTATATTTAAAAGAAGAAAAACAACCACAACAAGAGGACATAGTCTTAAATTAGAGGGGCAAAGGTTTAAAATTAATATCAGGAAGTATTACTTTACTGAGAGGGTAGTGGATGAATGGAATAGCCTTCCAGCTGATGTGGTAGAGGTTAACACAGTGAGGGAGTCTAAGCATGCATGGGATAGGCATAAGGCTATCCTAGACTTAAGATAAGGCCAGGGACTAATTCAAAGTATTTCAAAATATTTGGAAGACTAGATGGGCTGAATGGTTCTTATCTGCCATCACATTCTATATTTCTATATGCTTCCAATGCGAGATATCATAAAGCAACATGGTCTCAACTATCACTGCTAAAAATAGATTCTAAACGCATTTAGCCCATTTAGCCCACAACAGGCTTCTTCAAGTAGAATATTATAAAGATTATATTCTACTATAATAAATATTATATTCTACTTGAAGAAGCCTGTTGTGGGCGAAACGCGTTTAGAATCTATTTTTATATATTTTATACTGTAATAATAAAGGAATTTTGGCCTCATATATTGCATTTGCCACATTCCTGTTTTTATTATAACTTTTATCCTTATACCTGACTGAATTGAACCATCACACATCTAAAGAAAATCCTTAGGTGGGGATTATACCACCCATACGCCTAAAATTGAGCAGAGAGGATTGCTCAATATACTGTGAGTATATTTTCATATTATTTATATACTCAATTCCAGTAAAACAGTAAGCACTATATATCTTATCTGCTTAAATTTTCCGGTTGGACTCCTTGGTGAATCATCAAACCTTCAAGAAAGAGCTCCATATATCCTTGAGTGGGGATCATTCCACTTCACGCACTTCATACCCGAGCTGGATTTTAGCTCTGGAAATTGTGAGTAGTTTGATTTATTTTTTAATATATACCCACCTATACAGACATACTGTACCACTGGCTGTTCCTTTTATCTCTTCACATATTACCCACTGATAATACTGAAAACCATCATCTGGGACGATACCACATCACGTCACAAGAACATTCTGTGGACTATAATATCTGGACTCTTTTTATTCTCATTTTTATCGTACGTTTTTATTGTTATATTTTATGTATTTTTATCAAGGCACGCCCTATTCTTCTTTGATTTGTCCTGCTTGGGTCGCATTGTCAAGCAGGGCAAAGTGTTGGCATGATGTCATGCCACTCTGTTCCTATACTCCCTAGCCAGCACTAGAAACAATGTCTTGGAAGATTCCATAGCAACAACAGTGCATGTGCTGTGGTTGCTATGGGTGGTAAGTAGAGGGACTTCTTGTCAATCAATTCCTCAGCATGCTGAGGCATATACTGACACCTTGGAGAACAACCTATTTTATATATGTTTTTCTCCCAATTTACACATTTGCTTGCAAAATTGTTAGCACAATGTATTTATAGAATTGTATGCTCAATCTAATGAGCATAAGTTGTTTGGGGAATGACAGATCCCCTTTAAAGACTTAATAGAGTCGATACATAATACATTAATTAAAAATAATATTTAGAAATACTAGTATATAATTTCTAGAGCTGCATCTCTGTGTACAATATATCATAAGATATATGTGCTACTGAAATTTTAAAGCTACTTAAGTAACTAATTTTCTTCCATATACAAAAAATAGGAATGTGAATTGCTCTCCTGCTGACCCATCAAAGTCTTTAGTGCTTCAGTAAATATAGTCACATTACCTTGATTCGTGTAGTAGCTTACATGGAATCACATGTTTTGTAATGAATTTTCATCAGCTCAACTTCTAGTCTCAATATGATCTGCTTTAGTGGATTTGATCTTCACTGTTGGATACTGCTCATTATATGTTGGCTATTTTAAAGCATTACATTGGCTATTTATGGTCAACTATATTCTTCTTCTAAATTGATGTAAATTCACAATTAAAAGTATGTGGTTTGTTTACCATATGTGTACTTGACTACTGATTTTTAAGAAAATAAACAAAAAAAAAGGGCGCAAGAAAATACTGAGAATGGACATCAACTAAAATAACTTGCCCCTCAGTGGGTCTTCGCTTAGTTCTGGTTTTAGCTTATCTTGTGCCATTGCAGACAGACCTAAACCATTTGCATATCAGGCTGACCAATCCTAAAAGGGTGGTCCAGATCCAAAATGCAGACTGTCTCTCTCTGCACAAGAGATGCAGAAGCCCCAGATGATGGTTTCAGCCATGGTGGTCATCATCATGTGGAACAGTGAGCAAGGGGTCCTCGTCTGGATTACCTTTTTACCTTTAGGAGAAAAATCAAACTAAAAAGGAGCACAAAAAATACTGACAATTGGCAGCATATCAAATAGCTTGCCCTTCAAAAAGGGTTTAAAAAACTGACAGTCTTTATAGTCTTTCCTGAATAGAAGCAGAAATTACCATAGAGACTAACTGTTCGTTTTCAAGAACTGTCCAACCCAAGGTGTATGTATATGGCTGAGAGATCGTGCCATATACTAATTTTGTGACATATACTTCATTAAAAAAAAATCTAATTCCTTTCAAAACTTGATGAAAGGAGTATTATATTAATATAGTCTTGAGGTGACAGTTGTCCTTTAAGCTGAAGACTAAATGTTTTATTAAAGCCCACTTCAGACCACAGAATGTATAGAAAAAAATAGTCGCTTATAACGTTCTGTGAACTCAACATCTCTATACATTCTATTTCTATGAACTCAGTCACTCAATTGGATACATGTTCACTGAGAGCAACAGACTAATCTATGCAGGGGGACTAGGCTAGTCTTCCTCTCTAGTAAAGAGATTGTGTTACTAACTGATCAGATGAAAGAGTTAAATCATGAGTAGCTGTTTTTATAATGGCAAACACCAGGCATGGCATCATGTATGTGTTATGCTAATATATACTCTGTGGTTAAACCGTGTAGTCCATTGATGTTATCTGCTGGTTACTAGAGCTGTGTTTCTAAATAAGTAATGCATTGTACATTATTATTACAATATATATGGCATATAATTATTCACAGGGTTGTAAAATAGATAAATGCAACAGTAAAAAAGAAACTGTAACAAAAAGTTAGACAAACAGGCACAAGAGATGGCCTGCTTAGATGCAGTCTCAAGGGAGTGGATATAAATACACAAAAGGTTATATATCCAGAAGATACACTGGAGAAGTGCTAAAAATGTACAGTGTTTACAAAATGCATAATATAACAAGGTATTAGAATAAGAGCGGTAAAGGAGGTAGACCACATAGCATTCAGGCATGTGAAGGAAATACAGAGTAGACTGTGATAGTGGCAATAATTAAATGGCTCATGGAGCAAGGGGGTATTCCACAAGAAAAAAGATCTTTGAAAACACACATCTTCAAGTAAGCATATCATTTAAACTGTTTACATTTTAGGGCTTTTTTGATAAGTGTTAGGATTTTAGATTTATTTCTAAATCGCACATGAAAGCTATGTTTTCAGTGATATAGGGGAGCTATATGAGATATGTGTCAGCCTGGCTGAAGCATGCACGATAGATTGCAAAATGGCTGACCGAGTTTCCATATTTGACAGGATATTGTGATTATGTATGTCCTTGTGTTTAGAGATAAGTGGTCCATGCTCTGCATATGGCATACATCAAACCTTGCGTCTTAGAGATTAATTGCATAAAATGCACTACTGAACAGGTGGTGAAGTCATCCATGCTTTTGGAGATGTTTATAAACCATTAAAGGAACACTATAGGGTCAGGAACACAAACATGTATTCCTAACCCTATAGTGCAAAACCCACCATTAAGGTGGCTTGCCTCCCTCTTAAAAGCATGAAAAACTCACCTTATTTCCAGTATGTGCGCGTCTGCCGGCACTGGCAACATCATCAGAATTGCTGATTTTTAGCCAATCCAATGCTTTCCCGAGGTGAAAGCATTGGATTGGCTAAAATCGGCAAGGGGGCGGGGCCAAACACTGTTCTGGCCAATCAGCCCCTCCTCATAGAGATGCATTAAATCAATGCATCTCTATGAGGTAAATTCAGCGTCTCCATTCAGAGCGTGGAGACACTGAATGGCAGAGCTGCCTTCTATGCAGGACTGAGCCAGGAAGCACCTCCAATGGCCATCTGAGGAGTGGCCACTTGGAGGTGTCCCTAAGGGCAATATAAACACTGCCTTTTCTCTGAAAAGGCAGTGTTTGCATGAAAATGCCTGCATGCAATTATTATACTCACCAGAACAACTACATTAGCCTGTGGTTGTTCTGGTGACTATAGTGTCCCTTTAAACTGGTCAGTAAAGTCATTACCATGCCTCAATAACCTATCAGTTGCAGTATTTTTTACATAATGTAGGCTCACCATTATGTATCCTCTCTGCATGTTGAAGTGAGCATAGCCCTTCTGCTCTATATATGCATATACAATTGTAATCAAAATGATTCAACCCCCATGGAAAATCAGGTTTATTGTCAAAAATTACAGACTTTCAGCTGTTTGCAATGAACAGATAAAGCAAAAGCAGTTTAAATAGCTCAACACAACAAATGCTTCAAGTGGTTTCCCCAAAGTCAACTAAAAATGAAATTTATAATAACTTCTCCAGTCTCAGAAGTATTCAAACCCCTTGTGGCAGGCATCTTTAGTACTTTGGAGAGCACCCTTTTTCTGTTATGACCTGCTGTGAACGAGATGCATAGCCAGACACCAGCGTCTGGCAGCATTCCTGAGGAATCTTAGAACTTTGCTCATGAGCAATGGCCTCCAGTTCAGTAATATTCTTGTGTATGCATGCTTCAACCGCCTTCTTCAAATCCCACCAGAGATTTTCTATTGCTTTCAAGTCAGGTGACTGTGATGGCCACTGTAGAATTTCCCAGGACTTTTTTTGCACCAAAGCCTTGGTGGAATTTGAGGTATGCTTGGGATCATTGTCTTGTTGGAAGGTCCAATGACGCCCAAGCTTCAGCTTCCACACAGATGGCATGACATTTTCTTCTAGGATTTCTTGATACTTCAATGAAACCATCTAGCCTTCCACATATTGTAGGTTCCCAGTGCCAGAGGATGCAAAACAGCCCCAGAGCATCACTAAGCCACCACCATGCTTAACTGTAGGCAGAGTGTTCTTTTCAGTGTATGCTTCCTTCTTCTTTCTCCAGACATAACACTGATTCATTGGGCCAAAAAGTTCCAGTTTTGTTTAATCGCTCCACAGGACAGAAACCAAATATTTCTAAAAATGTCTGTGGCATATTTATATGATTTTGAGCATATTGGAGCTAATTTTCCTTGAGCTTTTAAGTCAATAGTGGTGTACTTCTTGGAGTTCTGGCTTGGAAACCTTCTGCATTTAATATGCACCTTACTGTGCTCAGTGAAATCTCAGTGCCTGTTGTCACCAAGTCTTGCTGTAGATCTATTGCAGTCACTCAAGGATTTTTCACAACCTGTCTTCTCAGAAATCTTGTTGCAGCCATTGATAGCACAGTCTAGGTAGTGTAACCACTGTTCCTTCAACTTTGAACTTGCAAACTATGCTTCCAATGGTGTCTCTAAGAACATTCTGTTCATTCTCTATCATTTTGTATCCTGTTCCTTATTTGTGAAGGGCAATTATATTGTCTCTTAACTTTGTGGACCATTCTTTTGACTTAGTCAAATTTCTAACATTCGGTCAAACGTGACACTCAACAAACCCCAAGCCAGTTCAGGTATTTAAAGTGTTCTAGCTCAAGCACACCTGGTGCAACTAATGAAGCCCTGGATTAGTTCCATCAGGTGTACTTGAGACAACTTCTGTTTTGCATATCTGTGCTGTAGTGATGAATTATTTTCATGGGTGTTAAATAATTTTGACACTGGAGAAGTCATTATAAGTTGCATTTTCAGATGAATTTGGGGAAACCACTTTACGGATTCATTGTATTGAGCTATTTCAATTGTCTTTGTTTGATTTCATCATAACAAACAGCTGAAAGTCTGTAAATTTTGACAATAAATCTTATTTTCAATGCAGGTTGAATCATTTTAATTACAAACTTTCGTTTAAAAAATCTGCTGTTGAACAACCCCCCTAATTGTGCGCTTCTCCTTGTTGCATGTCTCATTCCAGGTCTCTATCTAAACCTTGTTCTGTAGGGACAGATTTACAAATTCATATTCGTTTTTATTTTGCTATGTCCACCTGTGCAAAATGGATCTATAGCTAATGTTTCAACATCTCTGGAATGCTCATGCATTCTTTCCCGTCTGAGAGTACAGGTTTCCTTTGTTGATTGGTGTGCTTTTTTTGTTTTGTTTTAGAAAGCATGTCATATACATCAAGCTTTTTTTAATGAATTTTATCACGTGTGATCCAGATCTTCAGTTGCCATAGCCCTAAAGAAAGTTTTTATAAAGAAAATAGGTAAAATGTAAAAAAAAAAAAAATCTTCTTTTGCTTATGAGATGATCTACATGTAGCCAATTAAAAATAAATGTGAGCCCTAGAGAAAAATAGATTAGTTATTAAATATACAGTGCCTGCATTATTATGTTATACAGTAACCTTTGCATATTTATACTGACACTTTTTTACAACTTATATTGTTACTGAATGTTCATCTTTAAGGCTTTAGTATTATTGTTGAAGCAGTGTTGTAGATGTGTACTCTGGGATATAAGATAATATTAATTGCATTGATTTAATACCCCTGAAACACATATTCAGGCATTCTAAAACTGAGGCTTAATTTACCCTATTGGTTACTTCAGAGGTGCATATAAATTTAATTTAAATATATACATACATACATACATATATATATATATAGTGTAGATTGGATTACCAGGATTAGTCCAGTAGACCGCATCATGGTGGCATCTTATATATACATATACAGAGAGAGAGAGAGAGAAAGAGAGAGAGCGAGGGGGGGGAGGGGGGGGATTATTCTTACATTAAACACATTCCTAGTTGTGTTTCATGTGAATAATAATGAAAATAAATTCTGTATGTAAACAGTGTAAGCAATTAAAGGGACACTATAATCTTCAAACTAACTATAGCTTAAGGAAGCTGTTTTGATGCATAGATCATGTTTCTGACATCTCACTACTCAGTTCTCTGCCATTTAGAAGCTAAGCCACTTCTGCTTCTGTTAATGCAGCCCTGGTCACACACCCCCATGGCTGTGACTGAAACGGCCTACATGAAAAAATGGTCTATTTAATTGTTGTTTTTTTTTTTTTAAGTTTTTATCTCCTGCTCTGTACATTTAACTTTAATCACACACAGGAGACTAACTGCAAGGAGCTAACAGGTTATTAACAGAGCAGGAGATAATAAATTCTAAATTAAACTGACTGTGCAATAAAGAAAGTTTACATATTAGATCTCATGTTACAAGTGTTTAGGTAGGCTGTGTAAATCACATCCCAAAAGTTATGACTAGGCCTGCATCAACAAAGTGATTAAACTCCTAGATGGCAAAGAAATGAGCAGTAAGACTTCAGGGGTATGATGTATACACAATAATAGCTTCACTAAGCTAAAGTTGTTTTGGTGACTATAGTGTCTGTTTAAGTTATCTTTGTCACAAACACAATGATGAACACTCCATTGATATGGGTAGAGTTTAATTTTACAATGGGGTTGTGATCACTATGTGTAATGACAGAGTCCTGACTACAAAAACAATCACACCACCTTTAGTGGGTCAGTTCATATTTGTAGGTCTTTACTAATGTAATATGGCCTTTTTTTTTTCTTTTATCATTAATACAATGTGAATCTCTGCTTTTGAAGTTAATAAAGCAGTGACAAAACTCTATAATTTATGCTCTGCAGCACAATGTATACTGCAATACTCTATAGTACTATGCTCTACTATGCAGCATACATTTATACTTGATACTACTATACTCTGCAACATAGTGCATACTACAATATTCTATACTACGATACTCTGCAATATGCTACAATACTCTATTTTATTATATTCTGCAACATACTGCTTACTATGATACTCTATAATACTATACTCTGCATCACACTGTGCAATGTGATCTTCTACACCACTAGATAAAGATACACTTTAAAGCGGCACAGTCATGCCGAATCCTGTTTTTTTTTTTAAGCCCCCTCCGGCCTCCACTACATCTAACTGACACCCTAGTCACCCCCAAATGCCCCTAAGCCCCCCACATTACCTATTTATTATTCTTTATTTTCTGCCCCGATCTATATTCAGGGCGCTGCCATCTTTGTGTGGGTAGATGAAGTCCCTGTGGGACACGTCATCAGCCCACCCTAGACAGACTGTGAGATTCCCACACATGCCCAGTGAAACACCTGGACATGCGAACGGGAATTTCATCTATTCATTCATCCATTCATTCATCAGACAGACGAATGAGTGAATAGAAAAATCAGCCAAACAAACAAACACTGAGTATCTGAGTATCAGTGTTTGTTTGTTTGATGAGTTTATTACATCCCTCCTTGTAATATGTAACTATAGAAGCGGCCGGGAGCTGTGCTCCCCACCACTTCATAAGCCCCCCAGTACCCCCTCACTCTATTGGGGGTCAATATGACCCCCATAATAGCACAAGGGAGATTAAAATCTGCCCAATGCCCCTACTCGCTATACCGCGAGTAGGGGCATGTCTACTAAACAGTGAGCAGCTTGTGGCTGCTCACTGTAAAAAAAAATAAAAAAAAAATCTATTGGCCCCCACCAATATTGATAATGAGGGGGGGGGACCTACTGCCCCCCCCCAGCCCCCACCCTTGCACGGCGGGTGGGGGCCATATTGATAATGAGGGGGGAGGGACCTACTGTCCACCCCCCTGGCCCCCACCCCTGGGCAGCGGGTGGGGGCCATAAAGATAATGAGGGGGGGACCTACTGTCCTCCCCCCCTTGCCCCCACCCCTGGGCGGCGGGTGGGGGCCAAATGATAATGGGGGGGACCTACTGTCCACCCCCCCTTTGGCCCCCACCTCTGGGCGGTGGGTGGGGACCATAAAGATAATGAGGGGGGGGGACCTACTGACCTCCCCCCCCGACCCCCACCCCTGGGCTGCGGGTGGGGGCCCTAAGTAAATCCCCCCTCAAGGTGACTAGGGGTCCCCAAGCCCCTAGTCACCCACCCCACCCAAATAAAAAGTCCCTACCTACCCCCCTCACCCTAAAAAATAGTGAGGGGGGAATAAAATAACTAACCTGTAAAATAAAATTAAACTTACCATTCGACGTCTTCTTTTTTTCTCAAATCTTAATTTTTCAGCCCCAAAAAAGGCCAAATAAAAAACAATCATAACCGTCGAACTAAAAAACAAAACAAATCCAGAGCGCAAAAAAAAAAACAGACGAAAAAGAAAAAACCCGAGCGCAAAAAAATAATCCATCTTCACCCATGGAGGGCTCAGCACAGACTGAGCTCCACAGGGCGGGGGAAGGCTTATAAAGCCTTGCCCCGCCCTGCAATTAGGCTAAAAACACTCTGATTGGTGGGTTTAAGCCAATCAGAGTGCTCTTTGTCATTTTACACAGCGTGGGAAAATTCCAAAGAACTTTCCCACGCTGTGTAAAATGACACAGAGCACTGTGATTGGATGGCTTGAAATCCAATCACAGTGCTATGTGTCATTTTACACAGCGTGGGAAAATTCCAAAGAACTTTCCCACGCTGTGTAAAATGACACAGAGCACTGTGATTGGATGGCTTGAAATATGTTCTGAACTCAGATTCCCACTACTCCTGGATGACAGCAATGACCATAGTACACATCAGCCCCAATACATACAATAAAAAAAAGACAATATTTACTTGCATACTTTCCCAAATCCCTGTGCATATTTAAATAACTGGAGGGTTTTTTTTAGGAAAAATCCAAAGGCCATTAGGTATAAGTCTTTTCAAAAACATAGAACAATTACATGGCAAGTGAGAATACTGCACATTTTTATAACTGAATGTAGAATGAGAGAGAACACGTTTAACCTCTAATAATGGTTTCACCTTAAATGGCTCTGTGTGAGAGAAGTAAGGGTCCAGAAAAAATGTAAAATATTATGTACATTTTCAAGATCAAGATTCCTCCAAGACAAAGTCATATTAGGCATAAGGCATTAATCAGTCTCATGGATTTCCTACAGCTTATGCTCACCAAGGGTAATACACAGCAACAGAAAATAGTACTATTCATCAGACCAAGTGACATCATAGGTAGGGATGTAGTACCTTGATGGTCTCCCAGGAGACCTCTGTCTAGGTCGGTATGTGCTCAGCTCAGGTAAATGATTGGGCACCACTTTCCCCGGGCATTGCCGGTGCAATCTGCACCTCTTGAGACGGGCTGCCTTAGGGCCTTTAGCCTTGCATCAGTCCCACTCCCTGGAACATTGGAGTGGCCATGTAGATGAATGTGGTGGCATGGCTTGTGAGGCAGGCAGGAGATTCCTGAGTAGCAATTTCTGCCAGAATTCGCAAAGAAGGCTGTTTAGTTACACTAGTGTTTTGGGCCTCTCCCCCAGATTAAATATTTTTCAATGTGCCTGTCATGGTAGATGCTGGAAGGGTTCCTTTTATGGAAGTAAGGATCCCTCAGGGTGGGGACCCCCAGTCTATAAGGGGGGGTAGCGGGACTTCAGCTAGGCCTTGTTCAAAGTCAGCAGAGATTTCCACCTGAACCACCACAGATGACCATTGGAAGCAACCCCAACTAATCAGTCAATGCAGGATGCCAGGGTGTCTTCATTTGCTCAAGACAGAGAGCTAAATGTACTGGTGACTGGAGTAATTTGTTTAAATCGTGAGAAGTCATTGCAGTCAAGCCGCGCCCCCTGTGCTGATTTCTTTTTTAAATTGATACTCTTATAAATAATTGCAAAAACACCTCCCTGGCTGTCAACCAAACTGCCGGGGAGGGTATCTTATTGATTTTATTACCTCCACAGTGCTTGGAGGAAAAGGGAAGACTTGCAAATGTTGTATGTAAGAAATCTTCAGCTTTTGATAGTTGTTTTTAGATATATCCATTAAGGAAAAATGCACAATCCAATGCTTGCAAGTTTTCATTGGGGATATATCTACAAAATTGTGTTGTTGGTTTTTTTTTGGCCAGTGGAGTGCTCATTTAAATTGAAGATTATACTAGCTTTAGTGTACTAATATTCTTAATTTTAGTAATGACAGGAGGCGAATATTTTTCATAATCTCTCTTTGCTAGCTCCACAGCAGCAAAGAAACACATAGAAAAAAAGGAACCAATCACAAGAGAGTAGGATGTACATGAGGTACAGTGACCTAAGCACTTCCTCTTTCAGACAGCAACATCAAGCAGAAGCAAACATATAACAAGCAATAACAATAACTCCTAAATCCAACATCCAAAGGAGCAAACTTCCACTTTTAGTCTCATCACATGTTACTCATTACACATGAATAATCAAAACATCTTCAGGGACGAATCAAACTGAAAATAGAATGTGTGACAGGTTTAGACACATACAGTGCCTTGCAAAAGTATTCACCCCCCTTGACTTTTGACCTATTTTGTTACATTACAGCCTTAAAGGACCACTATAGTGCCAGGAAAACATACTCGTTTTCCTGGCACTATAGTGCCCTGAGGGTGCCCCCACCCTCAGGGACCCCCTCCCGCCCGGCTCTGGAAGGGGAAAGGGGTAAAAACTTACCTTTTTCCAGCGCTGGGCGGAGAGCTCTCCTCCTCCTCTCCGCCTCCGTTACGCCCCGCCGGCTGAATGCGCACGCGCGGCAAGAGCTGCGCGCGCATTCAGCCGGTCTCATAGGAAAGCATTTACAATGCTTTCCTATGGACGCTGGCGTGCTCTCACTGTGATTTTCACATTGAGAAGCACGCAAGCGCCTCTAGTGGCTGTCAATGAGACAGCCACTAGAGGATTAGGGGGAAGGCTTAACCCATTCATAATTATAGCAGTTTCTCTGAAACTGCTATAATTATGAAAAAATGAGTTAACCCTAGAAGGACCTGGCACCCAGACCACTTCATTAAGCTGAAGTGGTCTGGGTGCCTAGAGTGGTCCTTTAAGTTCAATGTTTTATGTGATGGATCAGAACACATCAGTCTAAGTTGGTGAAGTGAAATGAGAAAAATAAATACATAAAACTATATTTTAGAAATAGAAAACAGAAAATTGGCATGTGCATATGTATTCACCCCTTTGTTATGAAGCCCATAAAAAGCTCTGGTGCAACCAATTACCTTCAGAAGTCACATAACTAGTGAAATGATGTCCACCTGTGTGCAATCTAATTGTCACATGATCTGTCATTACATATACACACCTTTTTTGAAAGGCCCCAGAGGCTGCAACACCTTAGCAAGAGGCACCACTAACCAAACACTGCCACGAAGACCAAGGAACTCTCCAAACAAGTATGGGACAATGTTGTTGAGAAGTACAAGTCAGGGTTAGGTTATAAGAAAATATCCAAATCTTTGATAGGAGCACCATTAAATCTATCATAAACAACAGCAAACCTGCCAAGAGACAGCTGCCCACCAAAACTCACGGACCGGGCAAGAAGGGCATTAATCAGAGAGGCAGCACAGAGACCTAAGGTAACCCTGGAGGAGCGGCAGAGTTCCACAGCAGAGACTGGAGTATCTGTACATAGGATGACGATAAGCCATACGCTCCATAGAGTTAAGCTCTATAGCAGAGTGGCCAGAAGAAAGCCATTACTTTCAGCAAAAAACTAAATTGCACGTTTTGAGTTTGCAAAAAGGAGACTCCCAAAATGTATGGAGGAAGGTGCTCTGGTCTGATGAGACTAAAATTTTACTTTTCGGCCATCAAAGAAAACGCTATGTCTGGCGCAAACCCAACACATCACCAAAAGAACACCATCCCATTGTGCCCATTTACAAGAAAGTTAATAGGGAGGAGTCAGGCAACTATAGGCCAGTAAGCCTTACTTCAGTAGTGGGGAAAGTGATGGAAACCATGTTAAAGGATAGGATTGTTGAACATCTAAAAACACATGGATTTCAAGATCAGAGACAACATGGATTTACTTCAGGGAGATCATGCCAAACTAATCTTATTGATTTTTTTGATTGGGTAACTAAAATTATAGATCAGGGTGGTGCAGTAGACATTGCTTACCTAGATTTCAGTAAGGCTTTTGACACTGTTGCACATAGAAGGCTTATCAATAAACTGCAATCTTTAAGTTTGGATTCCAATATTGTTGAATGGGTAAGGCAGTGGCTGAGTGACAGGCAACAGAGGGTTGTAGATAATGGAATATATTCGAAGCTTGGACTTGTCACCAGTGGGGTACCTCAGGGATCTGTACTTGGACCCATTCTCTTTAATATTTTTATTAGTGATATTGCAGAAGGTATTGATGGTAAGGTATGTCTTTTTGCTGATGACACTAAGATATGTAACAGGGTTGATGTTCCAGGAGGGATAATCCAAATGGCAAATGATTTAGGTAAACTAGAAAAATGGTCAGAATTGTGGCAACTGACATTTAATGTGGATAAGTGCAAGATAATGCATCTTGGACGTAAAAACCCAAGGGCAGAGTACAGAATATTTGATAGAGTCCTAACCTCAACATATGAGGAAAGGGATTTAGGGGTGATTATTTCTGATGACTTAAAGGTAGGCAGACAATGTAATAGAGCAGCAGGA
This sequence comes from Pelobates cultripes, assembly GCA_933207985.1. Classification (NCBI taxonomy): domain Eukaryota; kingdom Metazoa; phylum Chordata; class Amphibia; order Anura; family Pelobatidae; genus Pelobates; species Pelobates cultripes. The sequence goes on from OW240912.1 coordinate 116,970,918, forward strand.
AATGCTAGCAGAATGCTTGGTTGTATAGGGAGAGGTATTAGCAGTAGAAAGAGGGAAGTGCTCATGCCATTGTACAGAACACTGGTGAGACCTCACTTGGAGTATTGTACACAGTACTGGAGACCGTATCTTCAGAAGGATATTGATACCTTAGAGAGGGTTCAGAGAAGGGCTACTAAACTGGTTCATGGATTGCGGGATAAAACTTACCAGGAAAGGTTAAAGGATCTTAACATGTATAGCTTGGAGGAAAGACGAGACAGGGGGGATATGATAGAAACATTTAAATATATAAAGGGAATCAACACAGTAAAGGAGGAGACTATATTTAAAAGAAGAAAAACTACCACAACAAGAGGACATAGTCTTAAATTAGAGGGACAAAGGTTTAAAAATAATATCAGGAAGTATTACTTTACTGAGAGGGTAGTGGATGCATGGAATAACCTTCCAGCTGAAGTGGTAGAGGTTAACACAGTAAAGGATTTTAAGCATGCGTGGGATAGGCATAAGGCTATCCTAACTATAAGATAAGGCTATGGACTAATGAAAATATTTAGAAAATTGGACAGACTAGATGGGCCGAATGGTTCTTATCTGCCGTCACATTCTATGTTTCTATGTTTCTATGTTTCTATCCCCATGGTGGTGGCAGCATCATGCTGTGGGGATGTTTTTCATCAGCCGCACTGGGAAACTGGTCAGAGTTGAGGGAAAGGTGCATGGTGCTAAATACAGGGATATTCTTGAGTAAAACCTGTACCACTCTGTGCATGATTTGTGGCTAGGATGGAGGTTCACCTTCCAGCAGGACAATGACCCCAAACACACTGCTAAAGCAACACTTGAGTGGTTTAAGGGGAAACATGTAAATGTGTTGGAATGGCCTAGTCAAAGCCCAGACCTCAATCCAATAGAAAATCTGTGGTCAGACTTGAAGATTGCTGTTCACAAGCGCAAACCATCCAACTTGAAGGAGCTGGAGCAGTTTTGCAAGGAGGAATGGGCAAAAAATCCCAGTGGTAAGATGTGGCAAGCTCATAGAGACTTATCCAAAGCGACTTGGAGCTGTGATTGCAGCAAACCATCCAACTTGAAGGAGCTGGAGCAGTTTTGCAAGGAGGAATGAGCAAGAAATCCCAGTGGTAAGATGTGGCAAGCTCATAGAGACTTATCCAAAGAAACTTTGAGCTGTGATTTCTGCAAAAGCTGGCTCTACAAAGTATTGACTTTAGGGGGGTGAATAGTTATGCACATTGACTTTGTATGTTATTTTGTCCTATTTGTTGTTTACTTCACAATAAAAAAAAACATATTCAAAGTTGTGGGCATGTTCTGTAAATTAAATGATGCAAATCCTCAAACAATCCATGCTAATTCCAGGTTGTAAGGCAACAAAACATGGAAAATGCCAAGGAGGGTGAATACTTTTGCAAGGCACTGTGGTCATGAATGTGGAAATCCGAGCAACACATAGTATACATAATTTCATAGTAGTAATTTGTAAACTACTATTTGATAACTGAACAACAATCAGATAAAACTCCAATCACAATTCCAAACCAATGGAAATAAAATCATAGATGTAAACACAAAACATTAGGAGCCCAGTGAGACATATAAAGAAAGTGAACAGAAAGGGCGGGATAGCAAAGCAGGGTGGGAAAATACTCACTTCCTGTCAAAATTAAGATTATTAGTACACTAAAGCTAGTATAATCTTCAATTTTACAACATGACAGGAGGCTTCATATTTTTGCAATTTTAACACTGAGAAAGGAATAGAAAACCAAGGAAGAATCTGAACAGTGTGATGAGAGACTTGGACCGTGACCCCATCGGAGAAAAAAGTAAAAACATTCACGTTGATCGCCCAAACATCCAATACATGATGGAAAGACATTAGACCAAGCATAACGTAAACTTGGCCAACAACAGACAGAGAGAAAGTCTGTCACAAATGCCCAGTCCCGTAGAAAACAGAGAACAATCTCCACATCTTATAAGCTGGAGGTGGATGTCACTGAGTAATTGTCACACAAGAGGATCCTTGCCAACCAGGAGTCCCCAGACCGGGACATGGACCATAGAACTTGCCGAACTTACCACATTAATGGATCGAGGTTCCGTTACAAACACCAATCATACTGGGAATGCCCTGATGGAAAGGTAGCATCGTTGGATTCCTTGGGGCCCAAAAATCCCATAAGAGGTCCATAGCAGCCTGCAATAGTCTACCGGCAGCCAATTAAAGTACGCTGAAGTCTGGTGATACCTCTAAAGGTGGGAGACCCAATCTGTGGTGAGATATGTCACCCCCAGGAAGTAGTCCACTCTCAGTGAGATCCTGCGAGGGAGACAGAAATCGAAGATGCCTTTTGTGATGTCTGATAGGAGACGGAAGCAGGCTCTGTCCAGGCTATTGAGATACCAGACTGCCAACGCTCTGTTCATCCAAAATAGGATGCAACAAACTGATTACTCCTTCACCAGGCTGTGGATAGTGAAGGATCAATGTTAAGAGTTCCAAGCAGTCAATGTGAAGGGAGAATTCCTGAGTTGTGCACATGCCTTCCGTGGGTACACTCACACAGGTTGTTTCTGCAGCCCCACCGGCCGGTATCCGACTCCAGAACGAAGTCCTGTTGGTCGTAGGTGGGGTTCGCCAAAGAAACCTCACCATGAGACACTGCATGACCCGGTAACGTAGTGTCACGGGTGGCGGTCCGAAGACCGGGACCCCTGTATGCCTGATGAAGATAGAAATCTTAGTGTGAAAATGGACAAACAGGGTCTGGTGCATGGTAACCACACGCCCCCTGGTGTTGAGCCGTGATGCAGCTTAAGCGGAAGCCAGGAGCTAGATGATATGCTGAAATGTATCCAGTACTAGAAACAAGGTAAGGCTAGAACAGGCACCAAGCAAGATAACAAAACAAGACTAGGAGAACCCAGAACCGGAGCAGGACAGAAAGCAGAACCCAGAACATGTACACAATACATGAGGGAAACATGAACAAGACATGGACAGGGCAGAGCAGGACTGTACATGAACTGGGAATACAAGACAAATAAAAAGACAAGAGATACAGAGGAGACATAACTAAGTACTATATATGTAATAAGCACTGAAGATTTAGACATGCATAAATGGCCAAAATGTATGCAGCCCACCACTGCGCCAAAGTACTCCATTTACAGTGGTCCTAACTGCCTAGATATGCATGACTAAATAAACAACAATAAAACACACACAATACTTACCTGCAAAAAAAGAACCAGAGGATATGTGACCACTGCTTGCAGGAACAGTCTGAAACAATAAGGATTAATGGCAAAGGAATGGGTGTGGCAAAATTTCCTTGAGTATTGAAAAGACCTTTTAAGGGGGAAGTTTCAGGATAAAAGACGAGTCGATTACGAGTCCTAAGAAGTGGACCATCCAAAAAAGGCCATCACAGACTCCTGGCAATTCACTACAAAATTCAACAATTCTAGCCGGACCACGGAGAATCACAAATGTTGACATAGTCTAGACCCCTCGGAAACGAACATAAGGATATAGGTAAATAATGCAACTTAACCGCCTGGCCCATATGTGAGCGATCACTGGTTTCAGTAGTGTTGTGAAGCACCAACAAGTTGAGGAGGCAGGTGAAGTGCCAAGGTTGACCGGGTCGCAGGGAACATTCTTTATCCCCAGGTCTGATGGCCCGATGCGGTTGGCGACATGGCCACAATGTCAGCCAACCCTGCTGAACACCCCCCTAGAGAGGTTACCACAGAACATCTTCCTCCTGGAGGTTTGGATCTTGATGAGAAAAGTGAGAACATTAACATGTGCAATAAGCTCTCTCAGGAATGCCTCCTCGAAGAGCATGCCTTGTGCCTGGGGTTCCGATGTTTTGGCACCCAAATCCGACAACTTTCCGTCAATACGGAGGAGTGCTGCTATGCGCTTCTCAGAGGAGAGGTAAACATGTTTCCAACAAAACAGAAACATCTCTGTGCCCATTCACGGATATCGTGAGCCCATTCCCGGATGGTGCTGGTATCGCCGGGTATTTTATCCTTGAGAGGGAGCCAATTGTCAGGAAACTGACAGGGATCCAATACGCAGAGTGCGCACAGAAGGAGGTACGTATACCGGACCTTAGAATGGCCGGACTAACGTAAGGACAAAGCAAGAATAGTCAAAAGGTAAGCCGAGGTCAAGGGAGCCGGAGGACAGGTAAGCGAGATACAAGCTGAGTCAAAGGAGAGGAGAGGACAACAGGACAAAAGACAAGCAAGGGTCAAAACCAGAAACACTAGATAAAGAACGCGCTGAGTGACTAGCAAGCTAGAACCACGACAGGGCAATGAGCAGTAGTAAAGGTTTCCTTTAAATACCCTGTACCTAAATAGAGACCACGCCCCCAAAAGGTCCGGAATAGCGGTTCCCGGCACTTTATGCAAATGCCGACGTCATGACGTCGACGCTAGCCGTCGCGTCATAAAAGGGGAAGGAGCTAGCGCGGCCGGCGCGAAAACGGCCGAAATATGCCGAAATGCTAGGGGAAGGGAGCCCCTAAGCAGAGAGGGTGTCCTCCCTGGATACGTCACCAACAGGTACCCTGACAGTACCCCCCCTTCTAGAAACGCCCACCGGGCGGATGGGACCTGGCTTAGAAGGAAAACGAACGTGGAAGGCCCGTAGAAGACGAGGAGCATGCACGTCTATACCAGGAACCCAAGACCTCTCTTCTGGACCATAACCTTTCCAGTCTATGAGGTATTGCAGCTTCCCCCTAGAAATACGAGAATCAAGGATGGACTTGATGATATATTCCTCCTGACCATCCACACGGACCGAGGATGGAGGAGTAGAGCGGGAGGAAAATCTGTTACAAACAAGAGGTTTCAATAACGACACATGAAAAGAGTTAGGGATGCGTAGAGTAGGAGGTAGATCCAGCAAATAAGAAACCGGGTTGATCCTCCTCAGTACCCTGTAAGGACCAATGTAACGAGGAGCAAACTTCAAGGAAGGAACTTTCAGGCGAATGTGTCTGGTACACAACCAGACCCTATCCCCCGGAGAAAAAATAGGAGCAGGACGTCTACGCCTATCAGCATGTGACTTAAACACCGCGGAACTACGTTCAAGAATTTGTCGAGTCTGATCCCACAACTTTCTCAGGTTGGCTATATGAATATCAACCGACGGTATACCCTGGGAAGGAGACACCGACGGAAGAACAGTAGGGTTAAAGCCATAGTTCAAGAAAAAGGGGCTATTACGAGTGGAACCACAAACAAGGTTGTTGTGAGCAAACTCCGCCCAAGGAATCAGACCGACCCAGTCATCCTGGTGTTCAGAAACAAAACAACGTAGATATTGCTCGATTTTTTGGTTAGTGCGTTCGGCTGCTCCGTTAGATTGAGGATGATAGGCTGAAGAAAAATTCAGTTTGATGCCCAACTGTGAACAGAAGGATCTCCAAAAACGGGAAATAAATTGGGAACCCCTGTCTGACACAATCTCATTGGGAATACCATGTAAACGGAAAATTTCTCTAGCAAATATCACAGCCAGTTCGGGGGAGGACGGAAGTTTAGGCAAGGGAATGAAATGAGCCATTTTAGTAAACCTGTCAAGGACCGTGAGTATAACTGTATGCCTATTGGAAGCTGGTAGATCAACAATAAAATCCATAGCCAAGCAAGCCCAAGGTTTGTTGGGAACGACTAAGGACTGCAATAAACCACAAGGGAGATCCCGCGGAAGTTTATTCCTGACACAAACATTGCAAGCCTTGACAAAGTCTTCCACATCCCTACGTAAACCGGGCCACCAGAAGTCTTTTGAGATCAGGCAGTAAGTTTTGTGGATGCCGGGGTGACCAGCGATCTTGCTATCGTGGAAACAGCGAATAATGTCCACTTGGAATTTGGGAGACACGAACAAGCGGCCCACAGGAGTACGTTCGGGAGCAAGAGATTGTTCGTTCTGAATATCAGCGAGCAATGGAGAGTGTATTTTGACATTGGTGTTGGCGATAATATTGACTTCAGGAATAATAGGGAACAAAGTATCCTCTGTAGAGGTGGTAGGTTCGTGCTGACGTGACAAAGCGTCTGCCTTAGTGTTCTTAGAACCAGGCCTGTAAGTAAGCACATAATTAAAGTGTGTAAGGAACATAGACCAACGTGCCTGCCTGGCAGATAATCTTTTGGCCTCCCCCATATACGATAAATTTTTGTGGTCAGTCAAGATAGTAACTGGGAGGACGGTGCCCTCTAACAAATGTCTCCATTCCTTTAATGCCATAATGATAGCTAAAAGTTCTCTATCACCAATGTCATATCTCCTTTCAGTGTGTGACAGTTTCTTGGAAAAAAAACCGCAAGGGTGCAGCGGCTTATCTAAACTTTGTCTTTGGGATAACACTGCGCCTATCCCTGTTTCAGACGCATCAACTTCAAGTAAAAAGGGTAGAGAGGTATCAGGATGAACTAATACAGGTGCTGAGGCAAAAGACTGTTTGAGCGTTTCGAAAGCAGATAAAGCCTCAGTAGACCAGGTTTTGGTATCGGCTCCTTGTTTGGTCATATTAGTGATAGGAGCGATAACAGAGGAGTACCCTTTAATAAAACGTCTGTAATAATTAGAAAATCCAAGAAATCTTTGTATGGCTTTGAGTCCCTTAGGTAAAGGCCAATCTAAAATCGATTTTAGTTTGGTCGGGTCCATCATAAACCCGTCTTTGGAAATTACGTAACCTAAGAAAGTTACCTGAGACTGGTCAAAGCTACATTTTTCCAATTTACAATACAATCCATGTTGTAAAAGTTTCTGTAATACCTTTCTGACTTGTCTATGATGTGAATTAATGTCTCTAGAATGGATTAGTATATCATCCAAATATACAATTACACATTCATGTTGGAATTCTCTAAGAACTTCATTGATCAAGTCTTGGAAGACGGCCGGGGCGTTACAAAGCCCAAACGGCATTACGGTATACTCATAATGCCCGTAACGGGTATTAAATGCTGTCATCCATTCATCTCCTTGTTTAATTCGCACTAAGTTATATGCTCCCCTTAAGTCAAGTTTGGTAAAAATACTCGACCCCTTTAGTCTGTCAAAGAGTTCAGTAATCAAAGGAATAGGGTAAGCATTTCTGATAGTAATTTTGTTCAATCCCCGATAGTCTATACAAGGGCGTAAGGTACCGTCTTTCTTTTCTACAAAAAAGAAACCCGCCCCCGCCGGAGAAGAAGACTTTCTAATAAATCCCTTGTCTAAATTCTCCTTGATATATTCCTCTAAAACTAAGTTTTCCTTGGTGGATAGAGGGTATACCGTACCCCTGGGAGGCATAGTACCAGGGAAAAGTTTAATAGAACAGTCATAAGACCGGTGGGGAGGTAAAGTATCCGCCTTACCCTTGTCAAATACAGATTTGAGGTCTAGATATTGTAATGGTATCTGAACGTCTGTGGATTGAGAAGTGTTAGCATAAGAGTTCACGGGGCAAACAGAAGTAACTCTCTGCAGACATTCTTTCCTACAACCCATACCCCAAGAAACGATTTCTCCACCCTCCCAGTCAATCTGAGGGTTGTGTCTCTTGAGCCAAGAATATCCTAGAACCACTGGGACTGCCGGGGAGGAAATTAACAGAAGGGAAATCAACTCTTCGTGGAAAATACCAACAGTAAGCTTAACGGGTTCGGTCTCATGGAATATTACTGGTTCAGATAAAGGTCTACCATCTATGGCCTCAACGGCCAAGGGTGTATCTCTCAATTGGAATGGGATACAATGCATATTAGCGAAAGTTTGGTCTATAAAGCTTTCTGCTGCTCCAGAATCTAATAATGCCATCGTAGTAATAAACCCCTTTTCCCAAGCTAGAGAGACAGGAATCAGAAGCCTATGGTCTTTTTATTATGCATAGAGGACAGTAATGAAACACCCAAGGCCCGTCCTCTAAGGGAACTTAGGTGCGAGCGTTTCCCGGACGATTAGGGCAACTAAGACGTAGGTGACCTCTCAGCCCGCAGTATAAACAGAGACCCTCCCTTCTTCTGTACTGTCTCTCAGCCTCAGATAAGCGAGTATTACCTATTTGCATAGGTTCTGGTGGAGTAGGATTATAGGAGTCAGGGTTCTGAAATGAGGGAGCGAGTCTTACAGGAAGTCTAGTAACTCTTTCCCGAGTGTTCTGCCTCTGTCTCATGCGTTCATCTATTCTGGAAATGAAGGATACTAAATCCTCTAAATTTTCCGGAAGTTCTCTAGTGGCAATTTCATCTAGAATTTCATCAGACAACCCATTCAAGAAAACATCCATAAAAGCTTGTTCGTTCCATTTCACTTCTGCTGCCAATGATCTAAACTCTAGAGCATATTCTACAAGGGTCCTATCTTGTTGTTTAAGGCGTAACAGGGATCTGGCCGCATTAATCTTCCTCCCTGGGGGGTCAAAGGTTCTTCTAAAAGCCGTGACAAACGCAGTGTAGTTGTAGACTAAAGGATTGTCATTCTCCCAAAGGGGATTGGCCCATCTAAGTGCTTTATCTATTAGCAGGGTTATAATAAAGCCTACCTTAGCCCTGTCAGTGGGGTAAGCCGGGGTTGTAGTTCGAAATGTATACTTATCTGGTTTAAAAAACCACGACAAGCATCAGGCGAACCCCCATATCGTAATGGTGACGTGACATGGGAAGATGCGCCTACAGTGGCTACTTCCAAACCAGTACTTAGCGAGTGGCTAGCAGTGGAGCGTATTTCTTCAGACTGGGTACTGGAGCGTGTCAACAAAGTTTGTAGCGCTAAAGCCATTTGGTCCATTCTATGGTCCATGGCCTCAAATCTGGGGTCAGGAGGACTAGCACCTGCAGGATCCATCATGGCCCTGTCGTAATGTCAGGAAACTGACAGGGATCCAATACGCAGAGTGCGCACAGAAGGAGGTACGTATACCGGACCTTAGAATGGCCGGACTAACGTAAGGACAAAGCAAGAATAGTCAAAAGGTAAGCCGAGGTCAAGGGAGCCGGAGGACAGGTAAGCGAGATACAAGCCGAGTCAAAGGAGAGGAGAGGACAACAGGACAAAAGACAAGCAAGGGTCAAAACCAGAAACACTAGATAAAGAACGCGCTGAGTGACTAGCAAGCTAGAACCACGACAGGGCAATGAGCAGTAGTAAAGGTTTCCTTTAAATACCCTGTACCTAAATAGAGACCACGCCCCCAAAAGGTCCGGAATCGCGGTTCCCGGCACTTTATGCAAATGCCGACGTCATGACGTCGACGCTAGCCGTCACGTCATAAAAGGGGGAGGAGCTAGCGCGGCCGGCGCGAAAACGTCCGAAATATGCCGAAATGCTAGGGGAAGGGAGCCCCTAAGCAGAGAGGATGTCCTCCCTGGATACATCACCAACAGGTACCCTGACACCAATAGAGTCCAGCAAATTGTGTTGGGCATCTCTGAATCCTCTCCTGATTCCCTTGCGGGGTTGTGACCACCCATAGCTATGACCATCATCCGCAGATCAAACACAGGGGTGTTATTCTGTCTGTGAGGGATGGGCATGGACAGTCTGACCGCAAGCGGTTACAGACATCTTTATCCAGAGGCTAGCAAAGCCACAGGTGCATAAAGATGGCCAGGTGTTCTGGAAGGGGCCAGTCTCCCGAACGTGGGTGACGGATGTTGTGTGGTTTCAACAGCTATTGACCAGGATCGCTTCTGTATCTTCTTGGGCAGTAGCATGCAAGGTACTGTCACCCTCAGCCATCTGGGGTATACCCAGAAAAGTCTTGTGTATGAATGTGGAGCCATATGTGGATTCTGAACCCCAGTCTGCGTGCCTTTTGTCCAGGCTGGACAGATAATGGGGTAGGTTGCGGTCTTCGCCTGAGGAGGGTCCATCCGTGGGGTTGGGGTAGGTGCTTTCTGCATTTGGCAGAGGCTTTGTCCTTGGACCGTAAAGTTCTAGTGCCTTTGCCATTCCAGTGGCACGTGCTGTGATGGAGAGTGCCCTTAGTGGAGACATCCAAGGCATCAAAGTCCGCCCTGTCGTGGGCTCGTCTGGTGGATGGCGTTGGTGCGAGGACCGTTCCTCCCGTCAGTACATTTGAGAGTGTTTTCTCCATGAATGCCACCACTGCTGCTTGTATTATGAAGTGAAATTCCACAGGGTTAGCCAGGGAATCTTCCATAATGGCAACTCATGTGACACAGAATTGGAGCTCGCCCAAAAAAGTAGACAGGTAGATTTATCATGATATGGGACCCTTGTAGAAGGCACAAATTAGGAGGCAATTGAAGCATGCAGGGCAAACAGACCAGACTACAATAGTAGCAGGCAATGATCACAGAAACCCTACAGGGTTGTAATGTTAACAGTGGCCAAATAAAATAGACTGGGGCTTACCCAGTATACAGAGGCTGCAACAGCATGCCTTCACTCAGCAGCACAGTGCAGCACACATACAGTAGGGGCCTCACCCCTTAAGTGCTTGCCATGGCCATGTCAGAGAGCACTGATCCATGCTCTAATAGTTAATCCAAGGATATGTGTGAAATCTGTGGGATAATCTAAGATTTTATATGTATGGAATATAGATTGAATAATATCTGATGATATTCACACACACATAGAGCCTTCAGGGACCATGTAGTTCTTTGTTTTAAGCGGTGATATAAACACTTATGAACGGCAGATGGCCAATAAACAGACTTTGCTTAAAATATATATATAAGTTTAATAATACACACTATAAAATGCAAAGCAAAAAAACAATACAACTATAATCAATTTGCTATATCAACAAGTCAATTAGTTTACTTGACAAGCCTAAGAGTCAACATTACACTTTGTCTCATCTATAATCTTATCAGCAAAGGACAATAAAAGCTATTACAAACTTCACAGCAGAACCAGTATACAGAATTAACATAGAAACATAGAAACATAGAATGTGACGGCAGATAAGAACCATTCGGCCCATCTAGTCCCAAGCCTTATCTTATAGTTAGGATAGCCTTATGCCTATCCCATGCATGCTTAAACTCCTTTACTGTGTTAACCTCTACCACTTCAGCTGGAAGGCTATTTTATGCATCCACTACCCTCTCAGTAAAGTAATACTTCCTGATATTATTTTTAAACCTTTGTCCCTCTAATTTAAGACTATGTCCTCTTGTTGTGGTAGTTTTTCTTCTTTTAAATATAGTCTCCTCCTTTACTGTGTTGATTCCCTTTATATATTTAAATGTTTCTATCATATCCCCCCTGTCTCGTCTTTCCTCCAAGCTATACATGTTAAGATCCTTTAACCTTTCCTGGTAAGTTTTATCCCGCAATCCATGAACCAGTTTAGTAGCCCTTCTCTGAACCCTCTCTAAGGTATCAATATCCTTCTGAAGATACGGTCTCCAGTACTGTGTACAATACTCCAAGTGAGGTCTCACCAGTGTTCTGTACAATGGCATGAGCACTTCCCTCTTTCTACTGCTAATACCTCTCCCTATACAACCAAGCATCCTGCTAGCATTTCCTGCTGCTCTATTACATTGTCTGCCTACCTTTAAGTCATCAGAAATAATCACCCCTAAATCCCTTTCCTCATATGTTGAGGTTAGGACTCTATCAAATATTCTGTACTCTGCCCTTGCGTTTTTACGTCCAAGATGCATTTCATTAATTAGTTAACTATCAACCAACCCTGCCAAGTATATACCATCAGTTTAACTACAGTACATTTATATAAGGTTTCTGATAGCCTTAGTATCTGATCTACGTCTAAATAAGGAATCAAGAATGTTCCGACTTAGGAAGTTATATCTGACTCAGGCTTCAGGTAGAATGAGATATAACTGTTCTATCAATAGGGATCAGTTCACAATATAGACACATAGGGCATTCCATAGTCCAGTTTATTTAATATAAAGTAAAGAGAAACCTTTATACATTACCAAGAGTCTAGGATGAAGGAATTCAATTTGGGATTCTCCTCTCTGGGTTCTCTGGTCTGTAACTCAGTCTATTGCCCTTTGTCAGGCAATCTCCTTTGATCTTTTTTAAGATGATCTGAAGATATTGAATCCTCCCTTCTCTTATTTTTCTCCCTATTTTTTTTTTAATATCTTTTTATTACGTTTTCGAACATAGAAATAAGGGGATACAGAAAAAAAGAAGGGGGAGACATTGTAATAATAACATATTGGGAATCACTAACATGTCACATGGCCTATCCCACTTGACTCTCTAAACAGTGCTCAGAGTACCGATGTTGTGTAAGTGGCTTAGCAATTCGGGAGTGTGGTTAGATTAGTGATCGAAAGAGGAGGGAGGGGGTGGTGGGGGTGGGGGGTGTCCTGCTGCTTTAAAGTCTGTTATGTTGAGTATTATACCTGTTAGGGTTCAGATAGCTTCATGAGGCATTATGTACATTTCTACTTTCTCCCTTGTTGTGAAGTTCGGTCCAAGGTCTTAGGGGTGCTAACCCAATACAGGAGCCACGGTTCTCAAATCTTAAGGTACCTGTCTCTGTTCCCTTGGGTCGACCAGTGTATCTCCTCCAATTCTCTAATTTTTTCTACTTGGGGGACCCATTGTTCTCTAGTCGGTATGTCGGTACCTCGCCAATATCTAGGTATCAGGGCATTTGCTTCTCCTAAAAGTAAAGACATGAGTTGCTGTTTACATTTCTCCTTGAAGGATCAAGGCCAGCCCAGTAGAGCTTAGGATGGTGTCAAGTGAGTATGCAGGGTCAGAATTTAGTGATCTCATCTAGTATTTGTGTCCAGAATGGTGTTATCGCCCTACAGTTCCACCAGATGTGCTCCATGTCACCCTGTTCTTCTTCACACCTCCAGCATTTGTCACTAACTGCGGGCCAATATGAGTGTAGTTGTACCGGTGTTCTATACCACCTAGTGACCCTCTTATAAAAGGTTTCTTTTCATGCTATGCTAATCGGGGCTTTAGTCCCCGAGATCATAATATGAGCCCAGTCTTCCTCCATCATATGTATGCGGAGGCCTCTCATCCATGTACTTTGGAATGTGGGTCTGGATTGATTCTCTATCTCTGCATTGAGAATGCGGTATATGGCTGAGAGGGGCGTCTAGTTTTGTTTCCCTGGGTGCACATGTGTTCAAATGGTGTCCCTCTCTCTTATGCCACAAGGTGGAGGATCGACTGCGTCAGGTAGTTGGACAATTGGGCCCTTCCCATGATGTCTAGGAGTGTTTCTTGTCTGTTGAGTTTGGGGAATGATTTAAGTTTGGGGGTTGTGTCCCCTGTTATGAGTGCCCTGATATCGGGGTTAGGGGTCCCCAGTAGCCGGGACAATGTGGTGTGACCTCTGCCGTTCTGAAAGTCTGGATTAGCTGCTAGAGGGAAATATCGGGAGATTCCCGGGCAAGGTTCCATTCCTCTTTATGTCTTCTCCAGACCCTGAGGATATTATGTATTAATGGATGTAACGTGGGGAACAGTTTTTGAAGTTGGCATGTCTGCCAAGGTAGTGTATGAAGGGGGACTGTCGTGAAGACTTTTTCTTATTTGTATCCGTCCATTCCCTGAGATGTGTTAGTAGGACGGCCACATAGTACTTGTAGAGGTGAGGTACTCCCAGCCCCCCCTGCCCGGTGTGGATGTCAGTGTGGAGTAAGCCAGTCTTGCCTGTTTATTCCCCCATATATATTTTGTGAATACGGATCTCATGAGCCTGAAGAATTCTCCCGTGAGAGGGATAGGGAGGGCCTGGAAGAGATAGAGAACCCTTGGCAAAATCATCATCTTTATTATATTAATCCGGCCCATCAGGGGAAAATGGGGAATATCCAATTTTTTGAGATCTCGTTTAATGTTATCTACTAAAGGAGGGTAGTTTAGCGTGTATAAAGCTTTTTGTGTTGATGTAAGGCGTATTCCTAGATATGTAAATCCGGTTTTTGCCCATGTGTATTTATAATCCTGTCGGATGCAGGTCTGCAGGTGCTGGGATACAGAGATCACTAAGATCTCACATTTGTCGGAGTTGATTTTGAAGTTAGATAGGGCCCCAAATGTTTCTATTTCTGACTGTACCTGTGGGAGAGTGTTCATCAGGTCTGTGATGGAAAAAAGAACATTGTCCGCAATGTTCACCTCTTCCTCGGGGTACTGGTATCCATGGATTCTGGGGTTGTTGCGGATGGCTGTCAGAAAGGGCTCCACTGCTAGGACAAACAAAAGGGGCGACAGCAGGCAACCCTGCCGGGTCCCATTACTTATCTGGAAGGGGGTGGACAGTTGTCCATTCACTCCAACACTGGCTGTTGGCCCTCTATATAGGGCCTGTATCCAGTTTCTCATTTTTGGTCCAAATCCTAGCACTTCTAACACTTTAAAAAGATATGTCCAGTCCACCCTGTCAACAAAGTTGGCGTATTAGTCGCGTTTGCTCTGTGTATCACACTGATTATTCTTGAAGTGTTGTCCTTGGCTTCGCGCCCGGCCACAAAGCCTGCTTGATCAGGATGGACTAGAGTTGGAAGTAGAGGTTTGATACGGTTGACAATTAATTGCGGTTAGGCCGTCTGGGCCTGGACTTTTGCCTTTCTGCATTGTTTTGATGGCGGGGGACAGCTCCGAAGGAGAGAATGGCTTCTCCAGTGCTTGCGCCGTAGTGTCTGGTACACTGGAGGTTAAGTTTGCAGTTAAATAGTTTTGTATATTGTCGGGTGTTCCCTCTGGTGGGGTAAGATTATAGAGGGTGTGATAGAAGTCGTGGAATGCTTCCGCTATGTCTTTGGTGGTGTGGCAGTGTGTTCCCATTTTAGTTTAATTCTACCTATAAAGGATTTTTGGAGTTTGGCCTTCCAGGCACGGGCCAGTAATTTCCCGCTCTTGTTCCCATGTGTATAAAATGAGCTTCTCGTTAGTTGGACCGATCTGTGTGCTTTTAGTGACAGGACAGAGCGAATCTCCAGTCTAAGGGCCATTATCTTTTGAAAGGTATCTTAGGTAGGGTTGTTCTTGTGTAGTGTTTCTTGCTCGTGTATTGCGTCCGATAAGGTGGCCAGTTTAAGTGTTCTTTCTTTCTTAATTCTAGAGCCCCATTTTATCAAGACTCCTCTAATGACCCCTTTATGAGCTTCCCAGACCCATGCATCTGATGTGTTTGCTGAGGTATTGTCTATGAAATCGTCGCGTAGAGTCTTTTTTATGTCTTCCAGGTCCCTAGGGTCATCTAGAAGGGTCTTATTGAGACGCCAGTGTGAAGTGTGTTTGGGGGCTTCCCGTAGTGTAATGGTCAGATATATAGGGGCATGGTCTGACCATGTAATGTTGCCTATGTTGGCCTCTTCCATTATGGGGAGGTGTCTGTGGCTCAGGAGGAACATATCAATTCTTGAGTAGCTTTTTTCCCATTGGGAATAATAAGCATAGTCCCTATCCTGCGGGTGGAGCAGACGCCAGCAGTCAATTAATTGATTGGGGTGAAGCGTGCTTGCCAAAATGGAACGCTGATGGCGCCTGCTGTCTGCAGTACCAGAGGAGCTGTTCCTCGAGTGGTCGAGGAACCATGTTCCAGTCACCTCCCACTATCACAATGCCTTCTGCAAACTCTTCTAGTTTAGTTAGACATGTCCGGGCGTAGGAGCCCTGGTATGAATTTGGTGCGTATATGTTTGCGAGAGTGAGCAATGAGCCCTGACATTTCCAATTAACAAATAAAAATCTCCCCCCCCGGATCCACCTTGACACTGGTTTCAGTAAGGGCTGCATGGGAAGCTACTAGTATCGCCACACCTCTGGATTTTCTGCTTCCATAGTTACTATAGTATGATTGTTGGATATTTCGAGATCTAAGCTTTGGTTGGAAATCGCATCTGTAGTGCGTTTCGTGGATAAATATGATATCGGCTTTCTGCCTGTCAATTTCCTGTGCTAGTATACTTCTTTTCTCTGGGAAGTTTAGACCCCTCACATTCAGGGACATTAATTTAAGTTGTGCCATCATGATAGAGATAATCTTTTTTACTTGAGTAACGATGGTATTGGTGCAGGACTATGGGGATTGCACCTGGGGAGGAAGGTGGGAAGGGGAGAAAACATAAACTATGTACAGAAATATGATGCAAGAGCGTCATAGACTCAGTGAGTTGGCGCTGCACTTGCGGGAGACTCAGTCGCGTCCTCAAGTAGTTGTAAGCACCTCTCTGGTGGTGGGGTGGTGACCGTTCTTCTGCGGCAAGGGGTACTTGGTGGAGGTACAGAAGGTAATCGGTGTACCAGGGGCTTGAATCAAAATTCCCTGGACTTGGGTCTATCCCTGTGTCCCTTTGAATATACACGGTCCCGAACTCTCATACGCCCTTTTAACCTTAAGCTGGTACTTGTACTCATACTATTGAGGGCTGTAGGAGCCGGTTAGTACATAACAATAATTAGTTTTGTGGCAATAACATCGCGTAAATATTTAAACTAAACAGTTTTGAACTTATCTAGAAAACTTGAGTAGTGAGAGTCCTCAGCTTTTAAGTTCGATACAGCAAAGGATATGTGTGTCTGTTCATGCTGTCCTCACGCTGGTGTGTTTCTAGGTGTAGTGGGTGTTTCTGCTCCCATTTGGTTCTGTCGTCTTCCTCAACGTTCTCTGCCATTTGGGTCTCTGCTGCATTTGAGTGTAATCACCAGATGAAAGACCTGTCAAATCTTCCACTTCGGTATGGGGTAGGCCCAGGGCCTGTTGGAAGTCTGGAATGTCTGCTGGGGTTGTGATGGTGTGCATTCCGTTCTGGGTCACCACTGAGAGTGCAAATGGGTAATTCCAGCAGAACTTTATTCGTTTCTCTAAGAGTCCTGTGGTGATGGGTTTTAACTCCCTTCTGGCCTGCAGTGTAGTGGGTGAGAGATCCTGATATACGGCCACAGGGTGGCCTTCAAGGTCCTTATGCTGCCTGGCCTTGTGGAAAATTTCTTCTTTTAAGGGAAAGTTGTGTAGGCAGCATATAAGGTCTCGGGGCCTGTCTGTTGGTAAGTTTCTGGGCCTTGCTGCTCTGTGAGCCACGTCGAATTGGATCGCTGTGTCACGTGGCCTAGCGAGTATGAGATTGAAGAGGGTAGTCAGTACCTGCATGGGGTTTTCCGTAGAGCCTTCCTGGTACCTCTTACCTGCAAGTTGTTGCGCTGTCCCCGGTTATCCACATCGTCCAGTTTTCGTTGCAGGCGTATTAAAGCTTCTGAATGAAGATTCTGCGTAGTGTGGCACTCCGACCACTGTCTTTCAGAGAGCTCCTCTGCATCCTCTAGGGCCTGTACCCTGGTTCCCAGTTGCTGGATGTCCGCATTTACAGCTTGTAATTTTTCGCTGAAGGAATTCTCAAGTCTCTGGAACGTCAGCCAGGTCTTTCTTTGAGGGCAATTTCGTGAGTAGTGTTCTAATATCAGCTTCTTCTACCGAGCCCTCAGAAGCAGACCGGCTGGAGGGTTGACTGCCTCATGTGGTAGTCACGGGCGCCATTTTGTTTCGCTGTTGCGGTTCAGCTTGTCCAGTGAAGAATCTCTTCAGGGAGGTCTTTGATGTGGGGTTCTCAGATGTCGAGGTGTTCCCCGTAGTGCTGCATTGTTTTTTTTGTCGCCATTGCTGAGATAATCGCCTGGTTTTGCTTAAACCCCTGTCACGGACGGAGCTTTGCGCTCAAGCTGCCAGCCTCGCCGGTGCCGTGGCCTTTTCTCCCTATTTAACTAAAGTAGCTATAGATGACTTTTTGGGGTAAAAATATAAGGTTATTTATTATAATGGGATAAACTCGTGTTATAATACATTTGGAGGATTGCACAAAATGAAGTGGTGTTATTGGATAAATGCTTATTTAAATTAAAATGGATGGTATTAGATAGAATTAAGTGACTTTATTATAAGTATAGCATTGGCGAATATGCAAATTAATGAGGTCAAAGCTGCACAATGTTTGAAACAAATGTTAAAGGACCACTATAGTGCCAGGAAAACATACTCGTTTTCCTGGCACTATAGTGCCCTGAGGGTGCCCCCACCCTCGGGGACCCCCTCCCGCCCGGCTCTGGAAGGGGGAAAGGGTTAAAAACTTACCTTTTTCCATCGCTGGGCGGGGAGCTCTCTGCCTCCTCTTCTCCTCCGTTCCTACTCCTGGGCTGAATGCGCACGCGCGGCAAGAGCTGCGCGCGCATTCAGCCCGTCGCATAGGAAAGCATTTACAAGGCTTTCCTATGGACGCTGGTGTGCTCTCACTGTGAAAATCACAGTGAGAAGCACGCAAGCGCCTCTAGTGGGTGTCAATGAGACAGCCACTAGAGGAAACAGGGGGAAGGCTTAACCCATTCATAAACATAGCAGTTTCTCTGAAACTGCTATGTTTATGAAAGAATGGGTTAACCCTAGCTGGACCTGGCACCCAGACCACTTCATTAAGCTGAAGTGGTCTGGGTGCCTAGAGTGGTCCTTTAATGGAATGGCCTTATATGGCCTTGTTTGATACAATGTTAAGATTATGTTTAGTGTTGGTGATAAAATTAATTGCTATATTGAAAAATTGCACAAAATGGGATATTCTGTATTGGATAAATACTTATTGTAGTTAAAAGGAGACAATATAGAGGTTTTTCGAGTAAGGAAGACACAACTGACAAATCACACTAAGGGTCTGTATTGGTTCACAAAGAATGTAATGCTTATATTAATGATAATATTAATTGTTATATTGAAAAATGCACACAATAGGGAATCTTTATTGGATAAATATTTATGGTAATAAAAGGGGGATATTATAGGATGTCTTTACGTAATAAAGATACATTTCATAAATTTCACAAAATAAGTAAAAGGGAAATTGCACAAAATAGGATATTTTCACAGGATAAAGGTTTGGGAGACTTAAGAGTGTTTATTGCATTATAGAAGTGATTTAGGTAATGAAGGTAATTCACATTTTCTAACATACTGAATCAAATTTTCAGAATAGGGAGGTTAACAATCATAAAGCATTCTCTCCTATCTCCAATTGTTTTCTCTATTTAAAGCAGTAACAGGGCCCATAAGATTGGAAAAGTTAAGTGGAGCCTATACAGGGGGCAATGAAATGGGCTTATATCTTAGGGTAGCCAAACTTAGGGATTCTTTCTTTTTCTCTTTGAACACCCTCCCTCCTCTGGCTCTTGCATGTTTGATTTTATGCCTACGGCCTTACCTTTTTCTTTTTTCTTTTTCCCTTTGTGGGCCTGTATGGATTGCTTACCCATACTATTCTATAGCCTTTTAGACCTGGGCTGTTTTAGGTTGATTAACATAAAGACCATTGTTATGCTCAACTGGTGACCTCCGCCAAGGTCTCGAACTAAGTTAGTTCGGTGAAACTTAGTTTGATTCGTCACTCTTTGGGAGGTAGAGGGAGGAGTAGGAATTTTCTAAGTAGGCAGATCTTCTAAAAAAATGATGATATCACGGGGTTTTTTTTATGCTTAGTATGAATGGTTGTGTATGTGTTTGTCCTGTTTTGTGGGAAGTTCCGGGGCATGGGAGGGAATGTGAGGACGAAGGTGGATTAGATGGTCCTCAAAGTCGAGGCTGGATTGGCCTAGGACTCTGAGGATTATTAGCCAAAATGTTAAGGGGTTAAACACAGTAGGGAAATAGAGTATAGCATTTAAAAACCTGTTTAGGGATAAGCCGGATGTAATTTGTATCCTAGAAACTCACTGGCAGACCAATACAATTCCATTTTTTGGTGATAGATAGTATTCTAATCCCTATAGTGCTACTTATTTGAAAGGTAAATCGAGAGGGGTTTCAATAATATTTAATAAATCATTATTAATAAAAGAAGAAATTATCATAAAAGATAAAGAAGGACGGTATCTACTTTGGGCAGGTTTGATTAATTCTCAGAAATTTACCATTTTAAATATGTATGCCCCCAATAAAGGGCAAATTAAGTTTATCAGTGAGACATTGAAAACTATGAGGACATTTTTTACAGGTACTTTGGTTGTATGTAGAGATTTTAACTTACCTTTGGATCCATCTATGGATAGAAACTCTATAGGAGAAACAAAAGCCGACCCTCAGTTAGTCCAAAACTCTAAAAGGTTTTACAAACTGCTACTTAAATATAATCTTTATGATACTTGGAGAACTTTACATCCGTTAGAGAGGGATTATTCTTTCTTTTCTCATAGACATAAAATGTACAGTAGATTGGATTATATTTTTATGGATGGCCAGGGCATTTCCGAAATTAAATATGCAGAAATAGGAGTGATCACCTGGTCTGATCATGGGTTGGTGAGAGTAATTTTGGGCAATGATCTTTCTGCAAAGAATAGTAGGCTATGGAGAATGGAGATAGATTTACTAAAGGACCTGGAAATATTAAATAATTTAAAAAATGAAACGGCAGCATTTTTTTTAAGCAACGACGGCTCTATAGATTTGAAACAAATGGTATGGCTCTCTTATAAAGAGGGATAATGATAAAATGGCAGTCAAGCTTAAGGAAGTAGAGAGGTAAATCACTAAGAGAGTTGCATATAGAACTTATTATATTAGATAGAGAAAACAAAAAATCTCCTTCTGATTTAAAGATAAATAAAATCCGAGAAATAAAATTACAAATAAAAATAATTCAACAACTTCTGGTGGATAAATCTGTATGGGCTATGCAACAAAGATTATATGATGGTCAAAATAGAGCAGGTAAACTGATGGCTAACAAGTTGAAACAAAATTTAAATAAGGGTAGAATAAATAGGTTAATAAGACATGTTTGTTAAGCCGGGAGATATTGCCGCATGTTTTGAAAAATATTACCATGATCTCTATAATCTACACCCCCCAAGTATGGATAATGATGGGGAAAAAAGGAAAATAGTTGACTTTTTGGATAAAATGTATCTTCCCAAAGTTTCCCACATAGAGTTGACAAAGTTAAATGAAGATATTACGGAACAGGAAGTTAAGTGGGCAATCTCAAAATTGAGAATGGGCTCAGCGCCTGGCCCAGATGGGTTAATTAATCAATATTACTCACTCTGCAAAGAGGAGATCTCTAACTACCTGACCCAAACATTAAAAGAAATTAAGAAAGCAGGCCAAGCACACCCGGAGTTGTTGGAAACACAAATAATTACAATTTCTAAAACAAATCAACCAACACCAGAATGCAGTGACTTTAGACCTATATCTCTGCTCAATGTGAATATAAAGATTTTCCCTCTAAAATTTTAGTGGAGAGATTGAATCAATATATCCACAAACTGATCAATCTGGATCAAACGGGTTTTATTCAGGGGAGATTGGGTTCAGATAATATCAGGAAATTATTAAACCTAATCTCAGTGATCAAATATAATAAAATAGCAGCAATCTTCGTAGGACTTGACGCTGAGAAAGGTTTTCGACAGGGTGGATTGGGACTTTATGTTCCTCAACCTGTCCAAATATGGTCTAGGTGAATTTGCCGCCAAGGCGATAGCTGCATTATACTCTTCCCTGACTGCTAGTGTTATCGGCCAAAACTTTCGCTCAGGGAGGTTTGGTATTTCAAACGGCACCAGGCAAGGTTGCCCACTATCTCCATTAGTCTTTGCCTTAATCATTGAACCATTGGCGATTGCGATTAGGGAATCATCAGATATAACAGGAATAGAAGTAACCCAAAGGCAACATGTCATTTCCCTTTATGCAGATGACGTAATTATAACACTAGAAAATCCTGAAAAATCTAAAAGCCCTTCAAGATATTATAACCGAGTACAGTGTAGTTTTCAATTATACGTTAAATGTAAATAAATCTGAAATATTGTCGTTTAATATGGGGCAACTTGAGAAAAATGCACTCATTCAATTATATCCATTTAACTGGCAACATTCAATAACTCATTTAGGGATAAAACTCTTTGTTGAAATTAAAAGAATACTGACAGCTAATTATCAATTAGTTTACTCTAATATAATGCAAATCTTGGCTACATGGAAAAACCTCAATATCTCCTGGTCGGGTAGAATAGAAGCAATTAAGATGACAATATTATATGCCCTGTATACCCTGGCAGTGTCCCATTTATTTGCTTAGTAAGCTGCAGAGGGCGATTGATCTATTTATCCATCAGAATAAAATATACCAATTATGGTTAAAAAATTCTCTAATGGAGGGTTAGCATACCCAGACATTAAGAGATATCAGAAATCCGCCCTCTTGGCACACATCCTGAGATGGGAGGAAGAGGAAAAGAACAGTAATTGGATGTCGATAAAAGCTTTTTTTTTAAAAAACAAATACATCTGAACTCAATAATTTATCGAGATGATGTATCTGGTGACCTAATGCATAGTAAAGATTCGACAACTTGGTATATTGCTAAATGTTGGCTGAAACTGAATTGTAAATATTCTCTGATTCCATTCCCAAGCCCTATTACTCCTATTTTTTGGCTGTGGGAACATATTCAGTCTCCCTTGCTTGAGAGGCTGTGGACACTGAGTTGTAGACACTTAAAGGACTTATATATTAATAATCAATATTTTTCATTTGAGTATCTACAATCTACCTTTAAGGTCTCTTCTAGTTTATGGATGGAATATAACCAGTTGAAGTCTAAGATTTCATCCTCAACTTATCATTTAAAGCAGTTCAGACAATTGACAGCTTGTGAAAAAATAATAAGCTCAACAAATAAGAAGCATTTGCTGTCAAAATGTTTTAATATTTTAAGAGATAGGGAGTTGGATACTAAATCTCTAAGTATAAGAATTTGGGAAGAAGAATTAAGTCAATCCTGGCCCATAGAAGTATGGGTGGGAGCCTTTACCTCAACGGATAAATTAATTAAACATGTTTCATATAGGGAAACGTACTTTAAAATCTTAAATAGATGGTATGTAACTTTGGAAAATAAAGAAAGATGATAAATATAAATTATGCTGGCGGGGGTATAATTAAGTAGGCTCAGCAATGCATATGT
Source organism: Pelobates cultripes (assembly GCA_933207985.1). Classification (NCBI taxonomy): domain Eukaryota; kingdom Metazoa; phylum Chordata; class Amphibia; order Anura; family Pelobatidae; genus Pelobates; species Pelobates cultripes. Next base: position 116,993,917 of record OW240912.1, read on the forward strand.
GGTGGTCCTGCCCTTACATTCAAATCTACTGGCAGGAGGTGAATCTTGGGATATCTCGAATTGCAGGTGAAAATATTAACTTAACGCCAGAATTGGCTTTATTCCATCTTCTACCTAGTCATTGTATGGAAGAATTAAAATCCCTTCTCCTTCAGAGTCTATCAATAACAAAATGTAAATTGGAAGGGAAGAGAGCTCCCAAAGTGGTCAGAAGTAGAGAGGGTGATGCAGAAAGAGAAGATGGGCACTTAGGGGCTCCTATAGATCCGAAATATAGATGGGCACTCTGGGATGATTATTGTTTGACCCTTTGATAAAACTCACTATAGTTACTCCTCTTCGTCAGCCCACCGCCCCTTTAGATCCTTGGAACAATGAATGTGGTATGTGTGTAGCAGTTTAAGTATAGGCAAGATACCTCTTGGGGTTTGTCTTATTCCTAGGGTTAAAGTTATTTATTTACTTATTCATTTATTTATTTATTTTCTTTACGGTCCACTTTATACTTTTCTACTATCTATATATATTTATATAGCGTCTTCCCTTTTAGTACAGAAGTTGGTTAGACCTTCAGCTTATCCTCCTTTTAGGGTATGGGCGTAAGAAATTGATTAAGATGGAGGCTTGGGGAATGTGTTTGTTATAGGGAAGAAATTGCGTAAGAGCTGGGATAAGGACAATATGTTGAGGTAGTTGACAGTTATAGGGTAATACCTGTACTGTGCTATAATAGTATAATAATATATTGTAAACTGACAGGTCTATTGTTTTATATGTTTTATGTAAGATTGTGTCAAAGTGAAATTATTGTGAAGAAACTTGTATTTATTTGAGTTTTATGTATTTTGTGATAAAACCAATAAAAAATATTTAAACAAAAAAAAAGTTTCTTTGACCTGTGTTGAAACAGCATTACGTAATGTCCAGGCCAAGCTCACCGGCATCCATATTGTTTTTCTTTTAATATTAAAAATTATGGGGCACCAAATAGCACAACAAATCCCTTTAAACAACTTATATCAATGGCCTAATTCAACATTAACATGCAACCCCAGTAAGACCCAAAAGCCTCTTAAGCCCCAGAAAAGTGAGAGCAAGGAAGGGAGAGGACAGGAACCAAAAATAAGGTAGAAACACAATAAATAACATAGAAAAAACACAGATGCACACAGTACAGAAGCACAGCAAGAACAAACAGCAAAGTATATTAAAAAAATACAATATAGAAACAACCTCAAAAAAAGCAATAGAAACATAAAGTAATAGAGCAGAGTAATACTCTGATCTGTGTGCTTGATGGAGCAGCAAAGAAAGAGGAAGTGCTTAGGTTACTGTACCTCATGTACATACTACTCTCTTGTGACTGGTTCTTTTTTTCTATGTGTGTCTTTGCTGCTGTGGAACTAGTAAAGAGAGATTATGCAAAATACAAGCTTCCTGTCATGTTGTAAAATTAACAGCAGAAAGAGAGTGCTATGTTGTTTAGTATTTTCCTTTCCATAAGATTATGACCTCATTCATTGTAACTGAATCTCACTTTGGTCCTACAGTTGTAATCAAAATTCTGCAACCCTCATTGATAATCAGGTTTATTGTCAAAATGTACAGATGTACAATGAACAAATCAAACAAAAGCAATTGAAATAGCTCAACACAACCAATACTTCAAATGGTTTCCCAATACTTCAAATGGTTTCCCAATACTTCAAATGGTTTTCTTCATGTGGTGTACGTCTGGCATGGAAACCATTTGCGTTAAGTACATGCATTATTGTGCTCACTGAAATCTCAGTGCCAGTTGCCATCAAGTCTTGCTGCAGTCACTGAAGTTCTAGCGGAGCGCTAGTTTCACAAATACTTTCTCCGCTGGTAATCCAAGAATTGCTCAGGACCAAGTAGTTAGCACAGAAAGCACAGCATAAGCAGTAAATAAAACAATCTACGAATATCCCATCACCTTTCCCAATAACTGGATGGCACACAGTATCAGGAGCAGAACTGATTTTTAATGCCACATACCCTGCATTTATGCAACTCTTCCATGCAAGGGAGACACCCACAGAAAATCATACATTAACCAATCACATACTGGTTACAGCCCACACATCCCTTCCCCTCAACATGAGAGATAACACAATTAACAGAACAGTTTCAACACACCTTTTTCCCTGTTTTCCAGATGTACCCCAAAGACATGACATACACCCCTAAATGATACATCCCCTGATAGCCCTGATCTGGGTGAGCAACATACTCAAAAATCACCCAGATCGGATCAGGGGTTTGGGAATTTCCTGGAAGTGTTCATTTCACCGACCGCACACAAGGCAATAGCCGAAAGCAGTTCCATGTATTCTGGCCTTGCGGTCGGTCTCTGTTCACGGGGTAAAAGACACGAAAATAATAGACATAATGGGTTTTGCCTGGATTCGTATGAATCCCCTTGTTCGTGGGCATCTTTTTACAGAATGCAAGGCCATTCCTGTGTTTCCTCACAAAAGGGTGGAGGTATGGAGGTCTCTGCGGTGTTCGCGTGGTCGAGTGTCCAATTTGGGTTCCAGACACTCGACCACAAAATACCGCTCGGCGTTAGTATGGCAAGATGGCCACCGCCACTTGTTTGCATGTCGAACAGCGCCCACCCAGGGATATATACTTTGCATTCGTATGTTTTTCAGTCAGGCTGGTGTGAATAATGATGGGGAGGTAAATTAGAGCCACGCTTCTCTCCGGGGTGGTCTGGTTGTTCGGTAGTTTGTTCGTATGTTGAACGGAGATATTTAACCTTGTATCCATTGCGTTCCTCCCGAACAACCAGACAAATGCTTAGGTAATTCACTGCTTACAGATAACCAACCATAGGGAATACAGTTGCAACAAGAAATATTATGGACAGCAAAACTCAATCCGCTACACAAGTGTTTTTCACAACCTGCCTTCTCAGAAATGTGGTTGCAGCAATTGATAGCTTCCTTTTTCTGCCCTGTCCAGGTAGTGTAAGCACTGTTCCTTCAACTTTGAACTAGTGAACTACACATCCAGTGGTGTCTAGGAATATTCAGTGCCTTCTCTATCTTTTTGTATCCTGTTCCTTGTTTATGAAGGACGATGATATCTTCTCTTAACTTTGTGGGCCATTCTTTTTACTTATTTCTAACATGCAATCAAACGTGACACTCAACAAACCCCTAACCAGTTCTGGAATTTCAAGTGTACCAGCTCAAGCACACCTGATGCAACCAATGAAGCCCTTGATTATTTGCATTAGGTGTGCTTGAGACCACACCTGATTTGCATATGTTTGCTGTTGTGAGAGATTATTTTCAGGTTGTCTAATAATTTTAGATTAGAGAAGTCATTATAAATTGCATTGTCAGTTAAATTTGGGGAAACTACTTAAAGCATGTATTGTGTAGAGCTATTTCAATTGCTTTTGTTTGATATGCTCATTGCAAGCAGCTGAAAGTCTGTAAAGTCTGTAAATGTAAACCTAATTTTCAATAGGGTGTGAATAATTTTGATTACAACTGTATATTTACCACACAAATGTAGATTATACTAGCTTTAGTGTAACTATAATCTTAATTTTATTAATGACAGGAGGTTTCATTTTTGCTTAAGTCTCTCTTTACTAGAACTCCACAGCAGCTCATTAACATAGAGAGAAAAAAATAATCACAAAAAAGTAAGGAAACCATATAAGACCCCTCCCAACCAACTACTTCCACTTTCAAGCTGCGAAAAAACAAAGTACATGAACAAAATATAACTCAATAGTAACAGTAGAAGAATCAAACGAAATCAACCGATGACTGCCACCCGAAACCCGAAACAAAAGTGGATCAGTAGATGAATCCTTGAAATTTATCCTGAAGGAGATCTGGAACCTGGACCTTTAGTCGAACCATTAAACTGAAATGAGAGAAACAGAGTCGAAAACTCTGATTAGTGAATGAAGTGTACTGTGAAAACATGAATACCCATAATCAATTACTGTCAGTACAACACCCCAGAAACACAACCTGACTTCTCCTAAATAGACAATAACCTGACCTCTCTACCATAGTCCTGGAGAACAGACTAACACTAAAAAAGGTCAATAAAAGGCAAACAAACAATAAGGGAAAGGAGAAACTGGGAGGGAAATATTCACCTCCTGTCATTAATAAAATTAAGATTATAGTTACACTAAAGCTAGTGCAAGAATGAAGGAGAATGAAAATCTATGACATATCCCCGAACAGTCCGAAGAACCCATGCATCTGAGGACACCTCCCGCCACCTGTCCCTGCAGTAAAAACATGTGTCCATCCCATGTGTTCCCTATTAAGGGTTAATAAGCATGTAGGGATATATATATAAAAAAAATACCCCTTTCTGTCTTATTAGAGATATTTTTCCCAGAAGCTCAAGGAAGCAAGGTGAATGGTTAGAGTTAGGACCCACCTAAGAGGTCTGCCTTGACGTGGCAGGTGGGCATATCCTCTCATGGCCATTGGAGGTAACTAAAAACCTTAATTTGTTTAAAAATACATAGGGATGTGGAGAGAGCACAGGTAACTTTTTTCTTTGGTTTTTACTATATGTATTTGGGCTGGTGTGTGCTGTGGTCATTGCTACCGCCCAGGAGTGATGGGAGTTTGAGCACAGGACTTGTTTCTTTGTATTCTTTGTAAAAACAGTCTGCTCGCATGCAACAGGGGAAAGGGAGGAATGACCGGAGTTACTCTCACCTGAGGAGGATCTTGTACGTGCTCTGGCACAATTTCCCCTACCTCTGTCCGACCTCTGAGAGTAGAAGGGCTGGGCCTAGTAGGAGGGGAAAGGGGCCCAATTCTTTCGACCCCAAGTCCGATAACTTGTTGTCTATTCTCAAAAGAACCGCCTTCCTGCGTTCCGTGGTGGGCGCAACGTTCAGGCAAATAGAGCGCAAAACCCAGTCCCACATTGCAGCTGGGTCCAGGGTAGATCCTTCTGAGTTGGCCTCATCTGCCAACATCAGCATCCTGCATAGGGGGCCAAGCATGTCCAGCAATTTGTCCTGCACCAAACGTAGGCTGTGCTCAACCCCTTTCTTGGGATCACGCCCAGTACAGGTCACCAGGGAATCGAATTACGGAGTCGTGGCGACCTTATGGGGCATTCAGCCTGGAGTTTTCTACGAACCTCCCAATCCAGAGGTCTGCTGACCCAGTAATGCACGAATTGTGCCAAGTGATCGGGAACGGACCATTCGGAAGACCTGGGGTGTCGAATGGCCCTAGGGTCGAACAGTGGTTTGCCTGTGGCGTCCAAGAAAGTATCCTCTTCTGTGGCCGTAGCCGTCGCCCCAGGCGTGGATGCACCCTCCGTCTCATGGTGCCACTTAGGGTCATCTCCAAGTCGCCATCCCACTCAACATCCTCCTCCGAGGGGGACTGGTCCGCCCGCCATTCATCCAGGATGGCCATAGAAGGGGGGTATAGAGGCACCCTTCCCTGCGCCCGACAAGTGGCGGCGTCTGGCCGGTGAGGCCGACAACTCCGGGCCATGACGCTTCGCCGGAGCCTTGCCTTTCCAGGAGCGTGGTTCAGGGCCTTCACCCTTCCAATAGCGCACCTGCATACTTGCCCGTTCTCTCCTAGTAGAGTCTGACTCAGCCGAGTTGTCTGCCATCTGGGTGGTCTCACTAGCGCGCCATTCCGGATGGCTCCATGATCAAGGATTCATGGATAATGTTACACCTATGGGTATAGAGGACAGGTGTCACCAGTAGGTAAACGGGGCAGCACCCCTAATAATGGCAGAGGCAAGCAGTTAGCGCATGCAGGATCCAAGTGCGCGCACAGAGCCGCCAGGCGTATATAGAGAATGGCGCAGACAGCGCAGGCCAAATCATTGGGCACAGACAAAGCAGGCCAATCAATGGGGCACAGTCAAAGCATGCCAGTCAATGGGGCACAGACAAAGCAGGCCAATTCATGGAGTACAAACAAGACAGGCTCATCAGTGATGTAAAGGCAAGGCATGTCAAAACTTTTGCAGGCAAAGCAGGGCAGAAGTGTTGTAGGCCCAGCATGAAAGAAAAAGGGAGGGGGGCTCTGAGTGAGCAGGCCAAAGAGCAGTGGCCTGCATGCATGCAGCAAACTCCCACAGGAGAAACCCTAAATATCCCCAGGATGGGCCTCCCATAAATACAGAACAACCCCGGGGTGGGTCTCCCAACCCCTGGGTGGGTCTCCCATCCAAATCTAAACACAAACTCCTAACTCCTCAGGGTATTAGGAGTATACAACCCAGCAGGGTAAATAAAGGAGCAACCCCTAAGAGGGAAGGGAACCACCTGTGTAAATAGACCTTCCCCGCATGTGCTCAGACAGAGGGGGCCGTGCGGTGCTGGGAAGATATCGAAACGAGGCCGGGAGCCGTCACACCCACGTGGCCAGCCATCTGGTTCCCACGCTACGCGTGAGCAAACAAGCTCTCCAGTGGCAAGGGGAGCGGGGGCGAGAGGAAGACAGATGGGGTAGCTCTTGCGCGACGGGTTAAGAGGCCATTTTGCCGCTCCTGTAGCTTTAAGAAATCAATCGGTTGCCTTTTAACACATGAAATGTCCCCTCTCTACCCTCTCACCCCTTTACTGTGTTTCCACTCGTGAGCAGCAAGCCCAGTGAACTGTGAATGCTGCTCGCGAATGAGACATAGGGAGCAGACAGGCAGGAGCCTGGAGAGAAGCTGGGAGGGAGGTAGTGCTGCTCCTTGTCTGACAGCCTGCACACACAGGAAGCATGACCTGGTAATCAGGCACAGCCGGGCAGCCCATGCAGGACTTTCAAAGTTGTGCTTCCTGTGTGTAAAAGGCTGTCTGTCAGGGAGAGGGGTGAGCAGGGAGGCTGCTGGCAGGAAGAGGGGGTGAGCAGGGAGGCTGCTGGCATGGAGAGGGGGTGAGCAGGGAGGCTGCTGGCAGGGAGAGGGGTGAGCAGAGAGGCTGCTGGCATGGAGAGGGGGTGAACAGGGAGCCAGTCACAGAGCTGCTGGCAAGGCCCTGGGGAGTCAGCACAGCTAAACGTACAAGGGCACATGTATGAGTGTGGGGTCGGCGCTAGTGATTGGCTGTATGTGTTTAGGGGAGTGGTTATGGGTTTGTAGTGGGGCAGGGATCATCTTACCTCAGGGCCTTTTGGGATTCTGGCCAGCAAACAACTTCCCTGCCTCTGCGCTCCTGTTTGTCCTGGGCCTGGTGACTTTCCTGCTTGAGGGATGGATATTGAAGGCATCCTGTCTGCCCTCAGAGCTGCAGCTGCCCTGGATGGCGGTAGGCACTTGAGGGAGCAATATGCTCACCTCCAACCTGTGGCCGCCGGTGTGGGTTCACCCCCCCACGGTCAGGCCTCTCCTGGGGCCTCCCACGTGGCTACAGCCCCTGTAGGCTGCAGGAGCACAGGCCGGCGCTCCCGCCCGCCTTCTCGTCTGAGCCCTGATCCCTCACCTCGGGCCCGGTATAGGAGCCGGAGCTCAGGCCCGAGGCACCACCAGGCCCGCGTGGCAGCTCCATCTGCTCCATCTGCCACGCGGCCTGCATCTACTGCCGCCCCCCACGCACCCCCGGCCGCGGACAGCGGGCCAGGGGTGCCAGAAGAGCTGCAGAGCATCCTGGGGGGTCTGGGAGGCCTTCCCAGCCCCCACGTGGTCGGCGCACCGGCGGATCCAGAGCCGGGCCGGTGGTGGTGAGTGGGCCCCTCAGGGCCACGCAGGGCACGGCTGTGCTGCTGCTGGGGGGTGGAGGGGGGTCCTCTCCTCCCCCGGGTTCTGTCGGCAGTTCCCCCCTCCCTCCTCCCCCCCTGTGATTCCATCCCTTTCCTCTTCCTCTGGTGCCCCCTCTCCCTCTATGCTTGCCTCCTCCTCCCCTGTTCCTGCTGAGCTGGGCCCCCTTCCACTCTCTGCTCCCCCTCCTGGCTCTCTCTCTGTCTCCCTTCCTCCTCCCCCCTCCCTCCTGTCCCTTCTGTCTCTATTTCTGGTCCCTATGTCCCCCCTGCACCCCCTGGGTACTCACCTCGGCTGCCCTCCTCTGCGGGGTGTGAGCTTACCTCCTCTCCGCTGCTCTTCTCACAGGATCTGGCTGCTGTGGCTGCAGTTCCTGGGACCGGCCAGCAGATGGTGCCTGGTACTGCTGCAAGGCTGAGCAGTGCTGAAAATGAAGTTAACTCTCTGCTGCCTGGATCATCTTCATTTCCTTTGCCGCGGGAGGTTCCTCGGGCATTGGCTGGTGAGTTTACTAATTTTTCTTCTTCTCAATCTGGGGGTTCCTCGCTGGGGGGGTTTCTGGCAGGGCTTCAGGGTTTTCTTGATCACTGGGAGCAGGGTGCGCAAGCAGGTAGGGTCCCCCTATTAGAGGGTCAGCTTCGGTCAGTGTGGTCCTCAGCGCTGCAGCCACAGGGGGTTCTAGCAGTTCCTGGGGTCACAGGGTCCCCCTCTTCCGGGTTGGGTGGCCAAACTGGCACCCCTGCTATGGCATCGGGTTCCTCGGCACCGGCGGTGGCTGGGGGGTCCCTGGCATCGGTTGACCCCCCGGGTGTTGCGGACATTGCGCGTGGGTCCACCTATATGTGTTGGTCAGGGCCCTTGGGTGTGCACTTGAAACAGGAGGTTCGGGACAAAATTTGGAGGGGTGAATTTGTTGAGATTTTCTCCCTCCTTCCTATGGAGGAGGTTCCTCCTTTACTGGAGAAGGACGGGAAAGACTCCGACAAAGACAGGGAGAAGTACCGGTACCGGAAGATTCCTAAGACTTTCGGAAACTGGATTCGCGCATTTGCGATCCTGGCCAGTGTGATTGGGGAAAGGGCTCCGCAGAAGTGCTCCGCATTGTTCTGCTACCAGGATTCCATTTGGAACGCTTGTCGTACCGATGGTGGTCTGGGGTGGTGGAAATATGACGAGCAATTCCATCAACGGTTAGCGGTGCGCCCCTCCATTTCATGGGACCAGATGGACATTGGCCTCTGGCTCTCCATTATGACCCGCCCAGCCCCCCAGCAGGGTGGGTTCTCATCTTTTCTCGGGGGGGCCGGTGGGGGGGGTCCTCCTCCTCATCGGCCGCGCATCAGAGGCCAGGCTGTTGTTGGAAATTCAATGCCAGTCACTGCAAATGGGGGACATCTTGCCGATTCAAGCATGAATGTTCCACCTGTGGGGGAACCCATCCCGTCTCCCGCTGCTTCAAGCGGGGCAAAGTGGGTGAGAAAGGGGATTTGGGGTCAAAGGGCGACGACGTCGGTGGTCATAAGCGCAATGCACCCTTGGCTCGCCAGTTATAGGAATCGTCGGGCTGCCAACATCCTACTGGATGGTTTTGAGCATGGGTTTTGGATTCCGTTCACTTGTCGTCCCCCTTCCCCTCTGGTACGGAACCTTCGGTCGGTCCGGGAATTCCCATGGGTGGTTCGGGAAAAACTGAGTAAGGAGGTGTCATTGGGTCGGATGGCTGGTCCCTTTAGGGACCCCCCGCTCCTGGAATTGCGGGTCTCCCCCCTGGGTGTGGTGCCCAAAAAGGAGCAAGGGAAATACCGTCTGATTCACCATTTATCGTACCCGAGGGGGGGTTCGGTGAATGATGACATCTCTTCGGAACTCTGCCGAGTGTCTTATGCGTCCTTTGACGCTGCTGTCGCCATGGTCAGGGCCGCGGGCCCTGGGGCCTTGTTGGCCAAGGCTGATGTGGAATCTGCCTTCCGTCTGCTGCCGGAATGTCACCATCTTCTGGGCTGTGTTTTTGAAGACCGGTATTACGTGGATATGTGTCTCCCTATGGGTTGTTCCTTATCCTGCTTTTACTTTGAATGCTTCAGTACATTCTTGGACTGGGTGGTGAGGAAGGAGGCTGGGATAGACTCCTTGCTACACTACCTCAATGATTTCCTTTGTGTGGGTCCCGCCAATTCGCCAGCCTGTGCAATGCTGCTGCGGGTTCTGAGCGAGGTGTTCCATCGGTTTGGGGTCCCATTGGCTCACGACGAGACGGTGGGCCCGGTCACTTGTCTCAGTTTTCTGGGCATTGAGATTGACTCTCTGGCGGGGGAATGCCGCTTACCTTTGGATAAGATTCAAGGCTTGCGGAGCGAGGTGGCCGTGGCCATGGGGCGGCGCAAGATTCAGCTGCGCTGCCTGCAGTCGCTCCTGGGGAAACTGAATTTTGCCTGTCGGATCATGCCCATGGGGCGGGTCTTTAACCGGCGTCTGGCTGCGGCGACGGCCGGGGTCTCCGGGCCTCGCCATTTCATTCGGCTTACATGGCTGCTGCGGGACGATTTGGCGGTTTGGGACTCCTTCTTGGCTACATACAATGGCCGGTCCTACTGGAAAAAGCCGGAGGTTTCTAATGCCGACCTCCACCTATTTACAGATGCGGCTGGCTCGGTGGGATTTGGGGCCATTCTGGGCTCTAGTTGGTGTGCGGCCGTGTGGCCGGACAGTTGGCATGTCTCTGGGCTCATGAAAAATCTGGCCTTTCTGGAGCTTTTCCCCATTTTGGTGGCAGTGGAGGTCTGGGGGTCACGTTTGCAGGATCAAAGGGTAGTGTTTCATTGCGACAACTTGGGGGTTGTTCAGGCCATTAATCGGCTGACAGCCTCCTCCCCTCCAGTGGTTCACTTGCTTAGGCGGTTGGTTTGTGATGGGCAATTGTAGGTATAATACACATTGCTACATTGTATTTCTTTAAACTGCAACTGTTTCTTTAACTAATAACCTTTTACCTATTTACAGTACACAACATGTTTACTCCATCTTGTCTTAATTTAATGCAACAACAATTCAAGGCTTTGCCTATGTCATCCTAACGTCTAGTCCAAATAAAGATTAAAGATGTCTAGGTTATGACATTAGACTGATAAGGGTGTTTTTCTTTTCTTTTTATATATGAACTGCTTTTAACCCTAAGATGAATTAACCCATACATTACCAGTAGTAATTAGAAATGCTATACTATATATACATGCATAATCAATGCTAGGTAGAGACATACTGACCGACTCTGGAGGTGACATACTGAGAGATTACCTGTATAATCAGGAGGGTATGTTATACTAATTATATTGCAAGCATTTATTCATTTAATTTTATATACTCTGCTTTATGATATATTAATGGATCTTTATTCATTTATTCAATAAACTATATTAATAAGACAAAAGTTATTGCTTCCAACTCCTATTTTTTATTGTATTCTCAATTATTTATATATTTTAAATAGAGAAACTCTATACCGACTATACAATATTTAGCTAAGATATCTGTATGGTTAGCCCTGCTAAATTCTAAGTTATAAGACGTTATAGCGGTAAATTGGAGTACGAACAGTTACAGGTTCTCCGATGTTTGTGTCTCAATGTGTATTGTAGGGCAGAGCATATACAGGGAGTTCACAATGTGATGGCGGATGCTCTCTCTCGTTCACAGTGGTCGGAGTTTCGGGCTGTCGCCCCGCAGGCCGAACCAGTGGGAACGCCTTGCCCGGTGGACATCTGGTCGCTTGGTCAGGCAGAGTGATGGAATGGGTCCGTGGATCGGTTTCCAAGGCCACCTGGATTCGCTACAGTAAGGTGTGGGGTGAATGGGAGCAATGGAAGTTGGATTTGGGTGGTTTTTGTTCCCCGACCGAGTGTCTCGGGGGGCTACTGCAGCTCTTGGAACGCTGGGAATCTGAGGGTAAGTCTCCCTCTGCAATCTCTGTGCGTTTCTCCGGTCTTAGCTCTCTATTTAAGCTGCGCGGGTGGGAAGATTCGACTAAAGCATTTGTTGTGGGTCAGGCACTTAAGGGACTGCGACGCCGAGCTGTGTCGGTTGACGCACGGAGACCGGTTTCTGCGGTGCTTTTGTCACGACTCTGTGGGGTGCTCCCGCAGATCTGTTACTCGGTGTTTGAGGCACGGCTGTTTAAGTTGGCTTATTCGCTGGCATTTTTTGGGGCCATGCGTATTGAGGAACTGGTGAGCCCTAGTAAGCGCAGCTGCGGGGGGGTGTTGTTTGCCGACGTTCAGTGCGAGCCGGGGCTGATTTCATTTCTGATACGACGGTCAAAAACGGATGTCCTTGGAAGGGGTAAATGGGTGCGGTTGGGTGCTGTCCCTGGTTCAGATATTTGCCCAGTTTCTTCCTTTCGGGAATTCTGCGAGCTGCGCCCGGTTTCTTCAGGCCCCCTTTTGGTTCATGAGGATGGGAGTTTTCTGTCCCGTTTTCAATTTATTCGAGTTTTTCGTTCTGGATTGGAGGTATTGGGGGTTGACAGTAAGGAGTTTGGGGGGCACTCATTTAGGATTGGCGCTGCCACTGAAGCTTCTAGGCTGGGAATGTCGGCGCAAGTGGTTCAGAGGATTGGGAGGTGGGCATCTGGGCGTTTTGTCTCATATGTTCATCCTTCCCACCTCCTAAATTGATGTTTTCTCCTTAGGTGGGAGTCCCCCCTGGGTCTGGGTGATCGGACACTCGTATGTCTTCTGGGCCAGACGGCGGGCGGCTGTCCGTCCGGGAGGTGAGCTGCTTGGTTTTACGCCTTCTGAAGCTGAGGTTCGCTGGTTTGGGAATAGAGGTATGAAGTGGGTCCGGCTCCTCCCTGAGCTAATTCAGCTTGCCCGGTTTTTGGGTCCACCTAGTGTCCTTGTAATTCACCTGGGGGGTAATGATCTCGGGACTATGCCTATTTGGGGGTTGGGGAACGCAATTAAGAGGGATTTAGCGCGGGTATTGTTTCTGTTCCCGGACGTTCGACTGGTCTGGTCTGAGGTAATTTCACGAAATTACTGGCAGCGGGCCCATAATCAACGGGCGATGGACCGTTGTCGGGTTAAATTGAACCGGAGGGTCTCCAAGTTCGTGTTGGGGGTAAATGGAATTCCGGTGTGCCATAGGGTGTTTGAGCGGGAGGCAGCTAATTTGTTCAGGAGTGATGGTGTGCACCTCACAGAGGTCGGGCTCGACCTCTTTAATCTTGCAATCCAGGAGGCGGTGGAACAGGCCTTGGTTGGTTTTGGTGGGGCTCCCCGCTGATTTTAGGCTTAAAACAGCGGGGTTTGTGGCGGGGAGCGTGTCCTTGCCAACAGGGTTGGGGAGCAGATGGAATGTCAGGAGATGGACAAGGTGGGTCTCAACCTCCCCTGCTCTGTAAGGTAAACTTTCAAGTTACCGAATTGGACGTGCCAACCGAGCTAAGAGCCGGCTGGTGGTTAGAGCATTTAAGATGATGGGAATTTGGTTTGGACGAGGGGGGAGGCGAGACACCAGTGGGTAAAGTTTTTGGTGCATAGGCACCTGGTTAAGTTCGTTGGCAAGGACGGTTATTTAAGTTGAAGGCTGTAGGGCTATAAGTGTTAATTTATTGTTAATTATGGTATGTATATATATTTATGTGTTTATCTATATTGGAATTAAAGGAAAGAATGAAGTTCGGATGTGTCCTACAGTTGTAAGTTTTAATAAATGCTGTGGCCTGTTTCATCCAATATGCATTGTCTGTCATTATTGGGGGGATAAGTGGGTAGTATTTCTTTTAGTCGCACCACATTCCCCGCTACGTACATACATGGAGGGGGTGAGCAGGAAGGCTGCTTGCATGGAGAGGGGTGAGCAAGGAGTCAGTAACAGAGCTGCTGGCAGAGAGAGGGGTGAGCAGGGAGCCAGTCACAGAGCGTCTGGCATGGAGAGGGGGTGAGCAGGGAGGCTGCTGGCATGGAGGGGGGGGTGAGTAGGGAGGCAGTAACAGAGCTGCTGGTAGAGAGAGGGGAAGAGCTTCCCTGTTTTTATTTTAATTCAGCTTTCACTGATTCCCCCTTCTGCTGGATGGAAGCTGGGAGTTTCAGCCAGGAGTGAGCACAAATAATTTTAAGGAGTAAGGTGGGCTCAGTGGGCAGTGGTACCCAGATATTTTATGTTCATTTTACTGATTCTTAGTGTGTGTGTGTATGTAGAAGGGTGTAATTTTGTGTGTGTGTAATTGTCTGTGTGTGTGTATGTGTTTAATTGCATCTGTGTGTTTGAGGGTGTAATTTTATGTGTTTATGTTTGATTTTGTAATTGTGTGTGTGTGTGTTTTATGGTGTTTTTGTCAGTGAGCCTGTGAGGTGGTATTTGTGTGTGTTTCTGAGGGTGTAACTGTGAGTGTGCATGGTGTGTATTTTTTAAGGTATTATAGGTGTTTGTGAGTGTAATTGTGTGTGAGTGAGTGATAGGTGCCAAATACACATACTTTTACATTCCCAACTTTCCATGCACACACCTCTGCACTTACATATACATACAAACATATACATATATACATACAAACTAGCCATCTACACAAAATCTCCATACAATGCATATTACATTATTGAGGCGAGTAACAATGTTGTATGAGAGGTGGAAGGCGCAAAGGAGTGGTGGAAGTTAGGCGCTACTCACATAAGATGTCATATGCTGGGAGCTGAGAACAGGCATCACCAGCCCAGTACTTACTGCAGCTAGAAAGCGTCTAGTAAAGGAGGAAAGTACATGACTAACGTGTGTGCTTGTATAGGCCAGTATGTTAGTGTCTGTGTTTGTATGGATCGCTGTGTTTGTCAGTATGGATCATTGTGTGTGTGTGTCAGTGTGGATCAATGTGTGCCAATGTTGGTTATTGTGTGTGTGTGTGTGTGTGTGTGTGTACCAGTGTTTGTATTGGTCATTGTGTGTGTCAGGATAGATCACTGTGTGTGTGTGTCAATATGGATCAATGTGTGCCAGTGTTTTTTAATAAGTGAATGTTTGTGTGTGTGCACCAGTGTTTGCATGGGTCACTGTATGTGTCACCATGGATCAATGTATGCCAGTGTTTGAATGCCAGTTTGTTTGTATGGGTCACAGTGTATGTCAGTGAGTATGTATGCATTAGTGATTGTGTGTCAGTCTTTGTATGGGATACAGGATTAGTGAGTTAGTGCGCCAGTGTCAGTTAATGATTGTGAGTGTGTATGTGTAGGCATCAGTGAATACGTGTCAGTGTGTGTGTTCCATTGAGCATCCATTAATCAAAAATATGTGTGTGTCTATTTATATATCTCACAAGTGTAATTTAAAAAATTATGATATATACAGTTGCAAGAAAAAGTATGTGAACCCTTTGGAATGATATGGATTTCTGCACAAATTGGTCATAAAATGTGATCTGATCATCATCTAAGTCACAACAATAGACAATCACAGTCTGCTTAAACTAATAACACACAAATAATGAAATGTTGCCATGTTTTTATTGAACACACCATGTAAACATTCACAGTGCAGGTGGAAAAAGTATGTGAACCCTTGGATTTAATAACTGGTTGAACCTCCTTTGGCAGCAATAACTTCAACCAAACGTTTCCTGTAGTTGCAGATCAGACGTGCACAACGGTCAGGAGTAATTCTTGACCATTCCTCTTTACAGAACTGTTTCAGTTCAGCAATATTCTTGGGATGTCTGGTGTAAATCGCTTTCTTGAGGTCATGCCACAGCATCTCAATTGGGTTGAGGTCAGGACTCTGACTGGGCCACTTCAGAAGGCGTATTTTCTTCTGTTTAATCCATTCTGTTGTTGATTTACTAATATGCTTTGGGTCATTGTCCTGTTGCAACACCCATCTTCTGTTGAGCTTCAGCTGGTAGATAGATGGCCTTACGTTACGTTGATAAACTTGGGAATTAATTTTTCCTTTGATGATAGCAATCCATCCAGGCCCTGAAGCAGCAAAGCAGCCCCAAACCATGATGGGATGGGATGAGGTTTTGATGTTGGTGTGCTGTGCTTTTTTTTCGCCACACATAGTGTTGTGTGTTTCTCCCAAACAACTCAACTTTGGTTTCATCTGTCCACAGAATATTTTGCCAGTACTGCTGTGGAACATCCAGGTGCTCTTGTGCAAACTGTAAATGTGCAGCAATGTTTTGTTTGGACAGCAGTGGCTTCCTCTGTGTTATCCTCCCATGAAATCCATTCTTGTTTAGTGTTTTACGTATTGTAGATTCACTAACAGGGATGTTAGCATTTGCCAGTGACTTTTGTAAGTCTTTAGCTGACACTCTAGGATTCTTCTTCACCTCATTGAGCAGTCTGCGCTGTGCTCTTGCAGTCATCTTTACAGGACGGCCACTCCTAGGGAGAGTAGCAGCAGTGCTGAACTTTCTCCATTTATAGACAATTTGTCTTACCATGGACTGATGAACAGCAAGGCGTTTGGAGATACTTTTATAAGCCTTTCGAGCATTATGCTAGTCAACAATTCTTAATCGTAGGTCTTCTGAGAGCTCTTTTGTGCGAGGCATCATTCACATCAGGCAATGCTTCTTGTGAAAAGCAAACCCAGAACTGGTGTGTGTTTTTTATAGGGCAGGGCAGCTGTAACCAACACCTCCAATCTCATTGATTGGACTCCAGTTGGCTGACATCTCACTCCAATTAGCTCTTGGATATGTCATTAGTCTACGGGTTCACATACTTTTTCCACCTGCACTGTGAATATTTACATGGTGTGTTCAATAAAAACATGGCAACATTTCATTCTTTGTGTGTTATTAGTTTAAGCAGACTGTGATTGTCTATTGTTGTGACTTAGATGATGATCAGATCACATTTTATGACCAATTTGTGCAGAAATCCATATCATTCAAAGGGTTCACATACTTTTTCTTGCAACTGTATATATATATATATATATATATATATATATATATATATATATATATATATTATATGTATATTAAACAAGGGTTTCACATTCGTCAAATTTGTTGTTTTAGAAAGTGAAAATCTGAACTGCTTAATTTAGACCAAAATAGTCGGCTATTGTGACAGCTTGACTATTTTAGCCTATATTTTGCAATCTAGATTGTCATTGACTTAGTTTAGTGCCTGTCTGTCTTCCAATATTTCATACCTGGTGTCAAACTACATCCAACACAGAGTGCACTCATAAAATTCAGGACTAAACAAAATAACATTAATTTAAATCAGACATGCAGCAGCATTCAGACAATCTTTCACTCCCATCACTGGGCTTTTCAAAGTTAAGGGGATGAAATGTTGAATGTAAGATGTTGCACATCTGATGAGAATAAAGAAGCTCTTTTGTATATTTGTAAGTCCTGTGAGTGCGTGCTTTCTTGTTGGTTAAATAATTTTCAATCTTTCATTTTTTTCCACCTGTATATCTGTCACAGCTGATAAATTTAATGATAGGAATGGTATAAAAAATTTCCAGGGCTGCTTTTGTATTACCAGTTCGACCCTGTGTTGTTCTGCCGGACCCTGCTGCCTTGTCCTATGTAGAGGGGGCCCAGAACTCATTTTTCATGTCCAACAGGATCAGCTCCTCTCACAAGAGCATTGCTACAGGTTGCCATGGCAATGTTCCGTGCGGCACTCAGTGCATGCTGAATCGTTGCCATGGCAACTCACGAAAACACTCTCACAGCTCGCGAGAGGAGAGAAGCTGAATCTGTTGGACATGAAAAATTAGCTATTGGTCCCCTCATCATAGGACAATTTGCTGTGCCACTGGACCACCAGGGAATATTGTGTCCCCCCTCCCTGCCCACAGGTAAGAGGCAGGGAGGGGGTGAATAATTATATATAAAAAAAACTGCTCCCCTCCTTACAGCCCACATCACAAACACACATACACACACATACACACCACTACAGACACTGCATCCAGTACACAAACACAGACACTCCATCCACTATACAAACACAGACACTGCATTCACTACACAAACGCATATTGCATCCACTGCACATATGCACACCGCATCGACTACATAAACACAAACACTGCATCCATTACACAACACAGACACTGCACCCGCTACAGAAACACACACTGCATCGGCTAAACAAACCCACACTGCATCTATGACACAAATACACATATTGAATCCACTACACAAACACACATTGCATCCACTACACACACTGTTTACACTATACCAACACAGACACTGCATCCACTACACAAATATAAATAATGCATTCACTACACACACTGCATAAATTCATGGATTTGTGTGTGTTTTAGTGAGAGTGGTTTTAGTAGGGGGCAGCATTTCATCCTTGAACCCAAGCAACACAATGTCTTGGGCCGCCCCTGTTGTTAGTATGGTTTGTTGCTTAACAACTTCAGGACTAAGTGTAGTTAAATTCTTTGTTGCAGTAATTGTTATTTTAGTTAATGAAACATTTGTTATGTAACGGCACCCCCAGGCATGAAAGGGTTAAACCGCTGTTTAGTAGATCTTCCCTTCCAGAGACACAGGCACAGCTACTGCAGAACACCAAACTCTTGAACTGAATACAAGGGAATGCTCCAAACTCCCGAACTGCATACAAGGGAATGCTCCAGACTCCCGAACTGCATACAAGGGAATGCTTGAAACTCCCGAACTGCATACAAAGTAGCACTCCAAACTCCCGAACTGGAACCTCACGAATAGCTGCTAGCAGACGAACAGGAAAAGCACCCAAGCGGCTTATACTCCTGTCAATCAGTCTCTAACAGCATACAGTAAATCCCCCCAAAGACGAGACAGAGCTCCGTGTTGAGGGTCAAGCAGTGGTCTGGTTTATTGAGGGCTACCTGCCTAGTATTTATGCAGGTCTCCCAGCTGGTGGACACTCCCCTAGGGAACCAAATGGGAGACTGTGACAAAGGACAGACATGAACCAATGACAGACACACAGAGGTAAAACATCCCCACAATGCATCCTAATTTCCCTCCCTCTGTCCTGGAGATAATTGGGAAGTAATCCAATTATCTCCCAGGACAGAGGCAAAACTCCATTAACCACATGGCAGTAAAAGACAGTAAAAGACATAAAAATGTATAAAGTTACAACTGTTGCACAAAACATATACATTCTACCTATCCCCAGATAGCTTAGTTCTGAGCGCACATTATTACCGGATGGCGCTCAGATCACATACATACAGTTCAATCGCCATGGAGCCAAGTCTTTCCCATTATCTTTTGTTACACGAATAGACTCCATGGCATGGCTATCTGGGGTAATGCTGTTCATACGGTTAAACTACCGAATGAACAGGCATCCGGTTAAATGACCGAATGCAGACGCAAGGAGGCTGACGGCTCAGCGGTGTTTGCGCAAATAAGTGTCCGTTTCCAGTTCCATAGTTTGGGCGCTGAACACCGCTGGCCGTTCGGGACTTTAAAATGGCCGCCGCCACATGTTCGGCAAACGAACAAAGGCCACCCAGCATTCGTCAATTAAGCTGCGGTTAACCGCAGCTTCTGGGAGGTAAATTGCCGACACACTCCCTATACAGGTGGTCCAGTCATTCGGTTGTTTGTTTGGTAGATTGAATCTACCAAACGCCGGGCAGAAAGGCACGAACAAGCCTTTTCTGCAGGGGAAAAGAAGGCTTTTTAACATGGGGCCATAGTTCAAGGGCAACAGGCGAGCAACCAGGCTTCTCCAATGCTTCTTGGCGAGGTTGGTTTCGCCACATGTTATATTGCTAGTAAGCTGCAAAGTAAAGCTAGAAAGGTAATTAAGGACAGTTTCCTAGCACCATACATCCCTACAATAACATGTAGTGGCTATGGTACTTGGATAGCAAGTGCAAGCTCAGAAGATTAAACTCTTGTTAAGTCTGAAGAAAGCAGTCAGAACGTACATAGAAAATAGAAAAGGCTACGGATAAAATAGACAACATGGTTGTTTTATTAAAAGGCCGTTATTTCTCTCGCAACCTTCTTTTTTAAATTATAGCACACGTTAATATGTGATCAGATGCATAGATGTTCAGGGAGAAAGGGAATTTTAGACGGTATTGTGATTCTTACATAAAAATATTAAAATAATATAGACTCAATTAGTGCATATTCATTGATAGCAGAATGTTGCCTGTCAAGGTGATGTACAGTCCATTGTTTATCTCGAGCAAGACTATTGTCTTGCTACAACTGCAGTGTCATGTGCTGCATCAAAATCATTAAGATGTGCATGCTGTCAATCATCTGTATGGGCTCTTTACCAGAAACTGCTGTAGCTTGAAATATTTGGACGGAACATGTCTCATAATCAATTTACTTCAACAGATATGCAATTTGATCCCGTCTAGAAGGAAAAAAAAAATCTATTTATTAACTTGTCTTTAATTTTCTCATATTCTTCCTTGAGATGCACCCTCATCATTTTTTTTGAACATATTTTTATTTACATTTTCAGGTATATAGTTTAAACATTAACAATATTTAATACAGAATTTTCATATATATAACTTATAAATAAAAAGTAAACAATGTAAAGGTAATCAAAAATATTAAGTTAAATTAATACAAAAAACACAAACATTATTACATTTGCATCCTGTTATTTTTCCTTTTCTTATACAGTGTCAGATAAATGTAATCTTTCGGTTCTATTAGACCGTGATCTGTCCTATTCTATTTTCAGTTTCAGAGTTTGTTTTTCATATAAAGTAGAAAACACATGGGGTGGAATAGCGCTAAGTCAGAGGAAGGGGAGGCAGCACACCTAAATGGGTAAGTCTCTCTTAAAAACCCAATAAGGACAAACAACAATACAAAGCAATAGGATGCACCAGAGGGTTAGGGATAAATTAATACTCAATAGGACAACTGAAGTGAAACAGTTGAAAAAGCCCATTGTGGGTGAAACGCATTGTGGACTTTTATCACTACTGTTGTCTTAATAAAGGTTTTGGTATCTTTTACTACCAATATTAGTACCATATACCTTTTTTTTTTCTCTTTTATTACCTGGCATCAAGTTTTTATCTTCCCAGTGAGGACCTCACAAAGTATCCCTGGTGGGGATTATACCACTTACGCTAATTACACTGAGCGGGCTATCTGCTCAGGTAAATGTGAGCATTATTCATTTATTTCTTCTCTTAGCTACATATATTTTATAGAGAGAGCACTATTCTTTGTACCTTTTATTTGTATTTTTACATATCCTGTCGACAAGACACATACTGGCCTTTATCTTTCATCATATCCCTGAAGTGGGGGAATAATACCACTGCAAGTGCTTCACACTAGAGCTGGTTTTAGCTCTATCACATGTGAGTAGGCCAATTTGGATTTCCGTTTACCTAAGCTTTTAATATATTTTAAACATATTGCAATATTGGAATTATTTTCTTCTTTTTTATGTCCCTGGACTTCAACTATCTGGAAGACATGTTCAGCTGGAGATACAGGCAAACTTTTATACCTCACTTTGGACTTTTTGGCTTGTCCGTTTTTATGTATATATGATTTTATATCATTTTACTGACCACGTATTATCTGTTTCACTTCAGTTGTCCTATTGAGTATTTGTTTTTCATATGTCTTTTTTTATTTTATTATGTTACACTTGACCCTGTTAATTGATTATGAGTCTGATCTACACCATTATCACTTATGAGAGAAGATGTGTTAGCTAGTAAAAAATGGAAACAAAAAACATTTGTTCAACAACATGTCTGTACGATCATGTGAAATTTCGAAATTATTATTCATTATGTGCACATTTGTTGAATGATAAACAACACTGTCATTCCTATTTGATAAACATAACTTTGTGATTTGCAAGACACCAGGAAAAAAGAAGGTGGATCTGGTAAAAGCACATCTGTCATCAAATCTAAAAATTTTATTACATTTAATTAAACCTAATGGTATTTTTTTATTATTATATTCCCTCCTGCACCCATCTCAGCCCCCACCTCAGCCACTACAGCCCCTATCTCTCCCTGCACACACTGCAGCCCTTGTACTTACAACAGCACCAATCACTCCCTGCACCCTCTACAGCCCCTACTCCTCACTGCACCCACTAGATCCCGTATTTCCCCTGCATCCATTACAGCATCTATGCCCACTACCCCCACTACAGCCCATATGCCCCCATGCACACACTGCAGCCTATCCTTCTTACACTCATGTACTGCAGCCTCTATATCACCCAGACACAGTAGATTCTCTATTACCCATACAAACATACACTACAGCCCCAGTGCCTACTATCCCTCGTAATCTGCAACATAACTAGCCCCCTCCACTCACATACTACACTGTAAACAGCCCATGAGTATAATAACTCCCTGCAGGCATTTTCATGTAAACACTGCCTTTTCAGAGAAAATACACCTCCAGTGGCCACTCCTCATAAATTTTGATGATGTCAGCAAGGAGGCTAATCAGGGAGGGGGCCAGTGCATGGTGCTGGAAATAAGGTACATTTTCTTACCTTTTAAAACGACTAAGGAGGGGCAAGTCACCCAAATGGTGGTTTTAAGACTATAGAAAACAAAAGAGCAAGAATAGAGCCAAATTCTAGGTCCACTGGAAGAACAGGGAGTAACCCCAAATATAACGTAAGGGAGCAAAGGTAGTGTATCTAGGTAGTATAGATAGTAAACTCTGAATTCAAGAATAAGTGTCTAGTTCTACAAGGAGAATAACTGTCAGACAAAGCACTTTACTGGTAAAACTAAAAGAAAATAAATACATTGTATTATAAATAAATATGATACAGAAAAAAACAAATGTGCTAATGTACAAAGAGTGAACCTGAAATAGGTGCTAAAACTGTTACCCTGATAAGAGTAACCTAGTGGTATAAAAACAGATAGTCCAATGACACAAACAAAAAGTCAGATGGCACTAAGGTATGGAATCTACTAATGAGGATTTTAAAAAAGTATAGTTGTATTGAATGCCAGCCGGGATGTCATCTGATAATATCTCTACTATTAGTAAATGCCCAAAGTCTGGAGAACCTAATAAAAGTTCTAATTGCTTAGTGTGAAGAGGTCGCTCTTAGTCCTGGAGGCACTTTACAGAAAGTGTCACTATATACAAAGCAAATGCAAACAGCTTGGGTAAGTATCGGGAAGGAGTACAAGCTAGAAAATCCTTGTTAATAACAGCCTGCTATCACCCAAATTATTTAACCTACCGTGCACTATAAGTACCTCTCGAGACACTAAGATACTGCAAGTGTCGGTAAACTATTGGAATGAATAGCAATCTCCACGGGACTGATAGACAATCCAGAGGCAGCTTAATATGTGTAGAGTATAGCTTTTAAAGTCAATGCCGGCTGGTATAGTCTAGTAACCACTAAAGTTAAAGAAAGATAGTAAACTCTAGAGGATCAAGCCAGTGACGGAAATTAGGAGGATATAATAGCCATCTAAAATCACTCAGATTCTGCAACAATATAACAGAAGCGGTACGATGGAAATGAAGTCTAACAATGATTGTCAGTCTGTACTACAGTTTCAAGACGTATATAAGTCTGAACCTAGGTGACTAAAAAGACCTGATATATTAATCACGAGGAAGCTGTCTATTAATCGTGTCTAACAGTAACTATTAATGTCCAGTTATTGCGATCTGTCTCTCAATATAAACTGCATCTGTAAGGCAAAGTTAATAAAGACAAACTGACTCTAAGCTAATCCTAGGGCTATAATTCCCCTGTGCCTTCGAGGGCACCTATCTCTGGTCACACTGGCTACTGGATACTATATACTGGGATAGGCATAAGGCTATCCTAACTATAAGATAACTAACTATAAGATAAGACTAGGGAATAATTAAAGTATTTAGAAAATTGAGCAGACTACATGGGCCGAATGGTTCTTATCTGCCGTCACATTCTATGTTTCTACTTATAAAGAAAAAATAAAATAAAGTAAATAGTTAAACAAAGTAGCGCGGTCGTATTATCTGTTTCACTTCAATTGTCCTATTGAGTATTTGTTTTTCACACACTGCAGCCCTTGTACTTACAACAGCACCAATCACTCCCTGCACCCACTACAGCCCCTACTCCTCACTGCACCCACTAGATCCCCTATTTCCACTGCATCCATTACATCATCTATGCCCACTACCCCCACTACAGCCCCTATGCCCCCATGCACACACTGCAGCCTATCCTTCTTACACACATGTACTGCAGCCTCTTCAATCTGTCTTCTGCCAGAGGTGAAAAAATCCCTAAAAGGAAAAGTGCTGGTGCTACAATCACCTTAGTGGGCCACAATAACCACTAAACACATGTAAATATACAAAAAAGAAGAAAGATGGTGAGAGCACTCAAATGAAAAATGATATTACCCACATTGAAGTCAATCTCTGAAAATAAACACAAATAGAGAAAACATAGGGTAATAAAGTTAAAATAAAAAACTTAAAACTATGTGTTGGTCTCACTCACATAGATGGAGCAGCTTAAAAGCTGGCTCAAACTTCATGCCTTGAATAAATCACATGTGGACTTCAGTTGTGGGAACTTCCCAAAGTTGTAACTGATGTACCTCCAGAATGCAGGTTAGGGGGTTACACAATTTTTATTCTCCAATAAAAGGAAAAAATATAAAAACAACAAAATACAAGGAAAGTCTCATAAATAGTCAGTCCAGAATGCACCTTACGCGTTTCGGCTGTGTGCCTTCATCGGAGGTGATGCTTGTGATGATGGCATGCAGTCTTTTAAATGCTTGTTTGGCGCCTTTTTCACCGCTTAACGCGGCTCTTTATTTCCAGGCTCGGCATCGTGGACGTGTTCTGCGTCATCACATCTCGACGGCTGTTCTTACTTCAGGTTCCGGTTACGTCCAGACGTGCTAGAAACGTCCAACGTTATTTCTTACATGAAAGTTAATTTAAAATCAATTATGCCCTTATTTATACCTCAAGAACCTGTATAGGCTAATACACAAAATACATTAATGATATAGACATACTGAATGATTATATATTCATTAGAATTAACTAGTAAATAATACTTTACAATGTGGAAATCACTCATAGATGTTGAAAAGATATTTCTAACATCCATAAAATAAAATAATTAATATATTTAAAAAAAGACCTAATGAAAAATGTAAATATTATAATCTCAGTTATAAAAGTAATAAACAAAAATATAAAGTAAGGGAAGAAAAAAGTGGGAGAAACGTTAAAAATCGTTATATAAATGTATTAATTTCAAAATCAACATTTAGTCCACGTGGTGTCATAGTATCTACTTCGAACATCCACTTCATTTATGCTAAACCCAAATAATAATTTTTATCCCCTCCTCTCCAATGGACTTTAATCTGGTCAATACCTGTAAAATCCATTCCCGTTGGGTCTCCATTATGGGCTTCTAAATAATGTTTCGATGCACTATGATTAACTAATTTTCGTTGAATGTTATACACATGTTCTCTAATTCTAGTTTTTAAAGTGCGTGTCGTCTTACCTATGTATTGGAAACCACATTGACAGATTAACAGATAAATAACATCTTTACTAGAACAAGTGATAAAAGATTTTATCTGGTATTCTTTCTTAGTGGCGAAGGACATAAATTTAACAACTTTCCTATTTTTATTAAGCCTAAGTGAACATCCTCTACATGTGCCACAATAATGAAAACCTCTGCTTCCCTTTAAAAAATTACGAAACACGAAACAATCTTAACCTCCAATATATTCGAATATCTCAAAGATCACCAAGATAAAGAGGATTTTTTAGGTAAAAGACCCTTACAAATAAGGGAGAAAAGAACAACACATACCCCCTCAAAAGATCGAGAGAACTAGAAGAGGAGGAAATAGAAATCAAAGAGAAAGAAAAAAGGAGGAGAAACAAGAGTTTTTGGAGGAAATAAGCATTAATAAAGAATCAGACAATTTTTGAATTTTGAACTTGTCTAATAACATTTTAACAGATGCACATATGAACATTTTTAAAAGGGTTTTAAGTTTTCTCCTAGCTGCAATTTAGACAAAATGTGATTCTTTTTTAGACTTAAATAGATTTTTAAGGACATTATGTCTTAAGAAATGTTTTAATAACATTTCAGAGCCAAAAAAGGTTTCAGATGTAGACAGAACATTTATTCATACCAATTTAAATAATAAATCTTCTTTTGTAAATCTTCTAATTGTAAATCAGATGTAATGAAAACATTCGAGAAACTATGCTCTAAAGATTTTTAAAAAATTAAGCCAATTAATAAATATCAAGAAAATTCAACAAAAGAGGAGAAAAAAGCTTTAAAAGATTTGAAGGAATATAAGTCAATAATTATTAAACCGGCGGACAAGGGGGGAGGTGTGGTTGTGTGGGAAAAAGAAAAATATCTACAGGAAATATATAAACAACTGGAAGATGAACAAACTTACAGAGAACTTGGATATAACCCACTCCCAGAGATAAGATTAAAATATAAATAATTTTTAGATGAAGGGTTGGAGATAGGGATTTTAACTAAAAAAGAATACGAATTTTTAGATACTAAACATCCAAGGATACCTGTTATTTATATTTTACCCAAGGTACACAAAGACACAACAAACCCCCCTGGGAGTCAATAGTGTCCGGAATAGGGTCACTTTTATCGCCCCTATTACAGTATATAGATTGATTTTTACAAAAAAAGGTTATCAAATGCCCGGCGTATTTAAAAGACACTATGAGCCTTTTACAAATTTTGGATGATTTTAACTGGCAAGAAGATTTTTATTATGGCTACGTGTGACGTAAAAAGTTTTACACTATAATCGAACACAACAAAGGATGTGAGGCCGTTGAATTTTATTTTAAAAAATCGGAAGACATGAATAATCTCCAAATTGAATTTTTAATAAAAGGAATACATTTTATATTAAAAAATAATTGTTTTTGGTTTGAGAATAAGTTTTATCTTCAGATTCTGGGCACAACAATGGGGACCAGATTTTCCCCAAATTATGCTAATCTTTTTATGGCATTCTGGGAAGAAAAATTTGTCTTCTCCAGAGAAGACATTGGGGCAAATCTGGTCCTCTATAAACGTTACATTGACAACATTTTTATTATATGGAAGGGTAGCAAGGAGTCTTTAGAACAGTTTATTATTTCCCTCAACCAAAATTTGTTTAATATTAATTTATCTTATGAAATCAGCGCAGAGCAAATGAACTTTTTAGACCTTTTAATCTATGTGGATAATAACATAATTAAAAGTAAAACGTTTTTTAAAACTGTTGACGTCAATAGTTTTATAGATTTACAAAGTTGTCATTTTAGGCCTTGGTTGAACAACATACCCAAGAGCCAGTTTTTAAGGATGAAAAGAAACTGTACTGAGGATGAGGAGTATTTTAGACAAATGGGTATTTTAAAAGGAAAATTTCTTGAAAAAGGATATAAAAAGGAAGAACTGGAAATAATTGAGAAACAAATTGGGGAAAGGGAGAGACAATCACTTTTAAAATATAAAAATGAGAACAAAAGGAATCAAGAAACTGAGAAAAAGGAAGAAGAAAAAATTCCTCTTATCTTCAATTTTAGTTCCAACAATCATGCATTGCAGAAAGTGATTAAAAAGCATTGGCATGTCCTGAAAGAAGATCCCAACATACTTTTTTAGACTCCCAACCAAAGTTCATTTTTGAAGGAGCCAACAATTTTAAAGAGATTTTAAAACATAGTTTTTTTAGACAGAAAAAGTAGAAAAGGGAAGCAAAGGTTTTAATTATTGTGGCACATGTAGAGGATGTTCACTTAGGCTTAATAAAAATAGGAAAGTTGTTAAATTTATGTCCTTCGCCACTAAGAAAGAATACCAGATAAAATCTTTTATCACTTGTTCTAGTAAAGACGTTATTTATCTGTTAATCTGTCAATGTGGTTTCCAATACATAGGTAAGATGACACGCACTTTAAAAACTTGAATTAGAGAACATGTGTATAACATTCAACGAAAATTAGTTAATCATAGTGCATCGAAACATTATTTAGAAGCCCATAATGGAGACCCAACGGGAATGGATTTTATAGGTATTGACCAGATTAAAGTCCATTGAAGACGAGGGGATAAACATTATTATTTGGGTTTAGCATAAATGAAGTGGATGTTCGAAGTAGATACTATGACACCACGTGGACTAAATGTTGATTTTGAAATTAATACATTTATATAACTATTTTTAACTTTTCTCCCACTTTTTTCTTCTCTTACTTTATATTTTTGTTTATTACTTTTATAACTGAGATTATAATATTTAACTTTTTTATTCATGTTATTTATATATGTATTCTTAAATATGAGTATTTATAGTCTATTCACATTTGAGATATCCAATTGCTCGTAATTTAATATAGATGTTTGTTTTTATATTTTATTTTTTATTTTACCTCTGCTAGGTATTTAGTCTTTTTAAAAATATATTAATTATTTTATTTTATGGATGTTAGAAATATCTTTTCAACATCCTTGAGTGATTTCCACATTGTAAAGTATTATTGTTGCGGCTCCCGACCTGCCACATGGCGCAGCCATGCCCGACCGGCACGACCTCGCCAATATTGCGAGCTTACCTGCTCGCTGGCGAGCCGGAAACCGCTCCTCGGCGTCTTCTGGGCGCGCACACCACAAGCTCCACCCCTCAAATTTATACGGACGTGCGCAGGACGTCAACGCACACGCACGTTCTGGGGTCAGAGGTCACCCTCTGACCAATCAGAGCCCAGAGAGGGATATTTAAATCCCTAATTCACTCCAGTTCCTTGCCCTGTCGTGGTTTCCTGTTCCTGGTTCCCGAGAGTGCGTTTATCTTTGTGAATATTACTTCCTGGTATCCTGATCTTGGCTTTTCCCTGGTTATTCCAAATTCTGGCTCCCCTGACTTGGCTTGTTTCAACGGTATCTGAGTATTTCTGGCCTCCTTGACCTCGGCTTTCCCTTTGACCATTCTCTATCTCTAGTGTATTAGTCCGGCCATTCTAAGGTCCGGTTTAAGCTCTGTCCTTTTATTTCCTTTCCTTTTTTTTGTATATGTTTACATAGTTTCTGCATGTTGGAACACACTAGCAGCCATGACAATTATTTACTAGTTAATTCTAATTAATATATAATCATTCAGTATGTCTATATCATTAATGTATTTTGTGTATTAGCCTATACAGGTTCTTGAGGTATAAATAAGGGCATAATTGATTTTAAATTAACTTTCATGTAAGAAATAACGTCGGACGTTTCTAGCACGTCTTTACGTAACCGGAACTGGAAGTAAGAACAGCCTTCGGGACGTGATGACGCAGGACACGTCCACGACGCCGAACCCAGAAGTAAAGAGCCGCGGTAAGTGGTGAAAAAGGCACCAAACAAGCATTTAAAAGACTGCATGCCATCATCACAAGCATCACCTCCGATGAAGGCACACAGCCGAAACGCGTAAGGTGCATTCTGGACTGACTATTTATGGGACTTTCCTTGTATTTTGTTGTTTATATATTTTTTCTTGTTATTGGTGAATAAAAATTGTGTAACCCCCTAACCTGCGTTCTGGAGGTACATCAGTTATAACTTTGGGAAGTGCCCAGCTGAAGTCCACATGTGATTTATTCAAGGCATGCAGTTTGAGCCAGCTTTTAAGTGGCTCCATCTATGTGAGTGAGACCAACACATAGTTTTAAGTTTTTCATTTTAACTTTATTACCCTATGTTTTCTCTATTTGTATTATTTTCAGAGATTGACTTCAATGTGGGTAATATAATTTTTCATTTGAGTGCTCTCACCATCTTTCTTCTTTTTTGTATCTAAATCTTAAGAGTAGCACACTATAGACCCCTGACGCGCGCGTTTTGCCCGACCTGGCTCGTCAGAGGGGAACCGGTCGGTACACTGCATCTTGTTTAAATGTGAAGAGACGTTGTAACAGACCTCCTGGTATAGCCTGGAACCCCAGACTCAACTGTGTACAAAAGAGCCCCTTTTTACAGACTCTTCTGCATTTGCTTCATGCAGCTAAAAAAAGACCGTTCGTCTAAAATCATTCACCTAAAATGAATGATCATGTATTTGGCCCGAATCTTTTGACGAACGACCGACCACCCAGAGCAGAAGTGTGGCACCAATTAACCTCCCTGACCTGTAGAAACCACAAACACCTCACCATTCTAATGCATCAACAGGGTGGTCGGCGTTTGTCTGTGCGAACACATGGCACATTTTGTCTAGTCAAACGCACTCAGCGTTGTTTGGTCGTCGACCACGTGGAACTAATTTCGGCTACCTTTTCACGAACACCGCTGAAACTTCTACCTTCCGTGCATTTGACTAGAATCATACGAACAGAGCGCTATTTCGGGAGGATACTCATACGAACAGGATGTATTCATTGATAGTAGACACGAACTGTTCCATTCTTGCAAGTTGTACTTATTGTGAAGGGAAAAGTAGACCGACCACACAGACTGAATCTGTGGAACTGCTTTGGGCAGGGAAATGTACAGGCAGTCGGTCACATCCACATTTAAGCTAACTCCCGAACCACTGGTCCGATTCGACTCAATTTTGGATATGTTGTTCCCCTGACTATGCTGTTTAATAAAATGTTGTTAAAATTGTAGGTATAGTTTTAAAGTTACAGAAAGTGTGTAAAAGTATATTTTTTTGCTTGGTGATAATTGAGCTGATATAACAATTAACTCAACTATCTCCCAAGCAGAGGGGAGGAACGTACAGTGATGAATGTATGTGTTTTACTGTAAATCACGTGGGTGGTAACCTTGCTGTAAAATATTTATAAAAGAAACTGCTTGTGTGGTCATGAAAATAGTTCTGCTTAACCCTTCAAAACGTAGCCTTGTCTTGTTATTGAAAGTGAACCTGCTCCAGCTTAATCACTAGCTCTTTTAAGAGCTCTGCTTCTCTCTCTACACTAATCCAGCGGATGGGATATCGTGACTACTCTGCAGCACAGCCTCTCGCTGGGAAAAAGGACTTCTCTGACGGCAGAGACTCCTCTACAACCTGGGTAGCCGTTACAGACGTCTTTCTATTGGTTGATGTGGCAATTCCTAATCGGTGAATGCAAGCTACGTGTATAATGACGTAGAAGATAATCCCTCGGAGGGAGAGGAAACCCCTTTGATGAATTAGTTAACGCCTTCCTGGATGCATAGCATAGTAATACTATTCTCTGTGACATAAACTTGAAGTTTAATAACTATATCATCACTATGGGTAAAGGGGACTATTATAATCTTTAATAAGATAAAACCATGAAGAGTAATAGTTCTTTGGACCTCCTTTAAGACATACAGAAGGTACTGTTCCCACAATGAATAACCCCAATTGTGTTATTATTCCAATGCATTCCCCAAAGCCTTTTCCTCTAGTTTATCTCACCGTAGGTCCCCTAAACCATACATCAACTATTCTCTATGGTGTATGTAAGTTAGGGACATCCTAGCTAAATTAAATTTAAATCTAACTTTTAACCCCTTGTTGAAATTGTATCACTAATGGTCAAATTCTGACTTACATCCCAATCAACCAATTAAGGGCCAAAACCAATTACATAATAGTCTTACTTGGTGCACTGAGGTGTCTTACTGGGTGCACTAAGGACCCACCATAATCTGTGGAGGTGGTAAGCTCTTATTACCACCTTTTTAGGAATTGCTGGTACCCCCTCCAAATTATATATAATTTGGATAACCATTAATGCAAACATTAGACAAGGATTTTCTAGCCTGTACTCCTTCCCGATACTTAGCCGAGCTGTTTGCATTTTCTTTGTATATAATGACACTTTCTGACCTCTTCACACTAAGCAATTAGAACTTTTATTAGGTTCTCCAGACTTTGGGCATTTACTAATAGTAGAGATATTATCAGATGATATCCCGGCTGGCATTCAATACAACTATACTTTTTTGAAATCCTCATTGGCAGATTCCATACCTTAGTGCCATTTGACTATTTGTTAGTGTCATTGGACTATCTGTTTTTATACCACTAGGTTACTCTTTAGCACCTATTTCAGGTTTACTCTTTGTACATTAGCACGTTTGTTTTTTTCTGTATCATATTTATTTATAATACAATTTATTGCTTTGTCTGACAGTTATTCTCCTTGTAGACCTAGACACTTATTCTTGAATTCAGAGTTTACTATCTATACTACCTAGGTACACTACCTTTGCTCCCTTACGTTTTAAGACTATAGGGCCAGAAATATAGGGCCTGTGTTCCTGATCCTATAGTGTTCCTTTAAACGTAACAACATGTTGACATAGAGCAGTGAAGGCAAAAAATTTTAAGCCCGAGTACCCGAACCGCAATACAAACCAACTTTTTTTCCTCAAAGTGCCAACACAGCAATTAAACCTGAATACCGAATTTAGAAAAAACAACTGATACAGTTGCCCTCCATTCCACCCACCCACCAAATGAGTAAGCAGAGTAGGCGCCTGCCGTTTTGGGCAGGCAGGTGACCACTCTGCATTGCCGCCGGGGAGCCTAAGGCTGCCGAACAGCGCCAGCATGTGAACACATTTCCTAACTGCCATTCAGTGACACTTTTTTACGAGTGCATTTCATCAAATTTATACTTTTTTTTTTTTGTAAATCTGGATTTTATTTGTTTTTTTTCTTAGAAGTGACAGGGAGATTCGTAGATCTCTATATGCAAATCAGGTTCAAAAGCAAATGTACAAAAAATGCTGAAATTGTTGTCAGGAAAAACATACAAACATCTGGGCTCGCAGGCCCGTATTATTGATGGACACGCAGGTCCCTAGGAGCATTCCCTGCTTTGGGGATATATTGTTCACTTGCGTTATGTATGAATACTTAACAATGGGAATGGTGGTGCTCTTTCAACAGAATATTTTCAGTAAATAATCATCAAATTTATACTTGAGACTGGAAAAACATATCTGCCAGTGCATTTTTCAGTATTTCTGCAAACATTATGCATCATCAGTAGAATCTGTTCAACCCTTGGGTCGCAGGTTCAAATCACCTAATATTATTATTACTTAGACACACACAAGGCTGGCCCTCGTGTCACAAGGCTGGCGGACGCGCGAGGGAGCATGCTCCCCTGAGTGCTCTCTGCCCAGCTCCCTCGCGCGCCACGTACTGATGCCGGAGCCGGAATATGACGTCATATTCCGGGTCTGGCATCAGTGAGCGGCTGTTGTTGCGTATGATCCACCCATTGCATGGGGAAAGTATAAAGCCGAGTGTGGCCAATAAAGTTGTTGTTGTACCCCTGGAACTGTGTGTCGTCCAGTTACTGGGGAAGATGGGTCTCTTTATTCATTTATAGCGTGGGTAACAGCCGGGTTACCCATGGCCAGCTACAGTGTGCAATTCCATTTTTAAATGCATTTCATGTCTGAGTTATTATTAAATGCAGGACACTCATCTACTCAATTGAATGGGCTCCCCATAAATAGAAGTTGCACTGAGTAGAAGGCTGAGTGGAATCACTGCACCAGAACAAGATGTCCGGATCTCTAAAAAATAGCAGATGCTTGTCAGTTTCAGAAGAAAGTGTAACTGCTACTCTCTACTGCCTGTCTCCAGGAGCAGGAATAAAGGGGTTGCCCATGTAACTTTAGGATATTTTAGACACTTTAGAAAGGAATGGTGTCTGTCTGTAATCTTCCCTCTGTTCTTATCCTTATTATTCTCTCCATTTTGCCATCTTAATTTTTCATCCTCTGGACCCCAATCAACATCTCTTTCCACTGAGTCACAGTTGATATATTGCTAAAGTGCTCCCCCCCCAGCATCCCAGGTACTGTTCCCACAATGAATAACCCCAATTGTGTTATTATTCCAATGCATTCCCCAAAGCCTTTTCCTCTAGTTTATCTCACCGTAGGTCCCCTAAACCATACATCAACTATTAATATATCCCCAACAATATTCTTCCAATGTATTTCTAATTAATCTCTCCATCAAAGAGGAGATTTGAGAATAGGAAGGATGATGCACTAGCAACTATTCACATCTGGTACTCGAGGGTTCCAGTGGATATTGGGGTATTTTTTTGTTCAGTCCTTCCACACCACCACCATTCATATACTTAGTATATAAACATAATTTTAGGTAGTAAATTAAGTATACTTAACTGTAAAATATTTTAAATAAGAAATGCCTCTATTAACAGAACATTCTCAAACATTATGATGGAATTCTATTTTATTTTCCACTAATGTTTCTTGCTTTTCTTTAACTTCGTAAATCATTACCAACAAAACATTAACAATGCCCAAATTATGTTGTAAAAAGCAAACAAGAACTTATTAATCTGGGGAGAGAAACTAAAGATGCAAACAAATTATAACTCAGTGCTAAACACCAAGCTATTAACTTCCCACAATTAACATAAGGCTAATAACTATTTAATAGTATGTGCTTCTGATTCCTAAACTGAAAGACCTCTAAACCTAGCACTTTTTAGAAGCAAAAGTCCATTTTGTCAATAAAGAGCACAGCATTTTGTCAATATTAATAGGCTAGGCACTAGATATTTTAATTTGTTCACTGTAGCAGATGGCACTGGGCTGTCCTGCAAATGTCTTTGAAATAACTGCATTCGTGTGATCTGCTAGTTTTCTATGTGTTTTAAAAGAATTGTATTCCTCTGATTGTTCGGTAGAATCATTCGAATAAACTAAGGGAATGAAACTATCGAACAATCAGACCTCCCCTGTGTTAAGTGTGTCCTCAATCACCCGTTGCAACATTGTTGTGAACGGGTAATTGACAAGTTAAGTAGCCGTCCTTTGTTCTCGTGGGTGGCCGCCATTCGTCAAACGAACACGTGGCGGCCATTTTAAAACTCCCGAACAGCGGTGTTTTTCCGTCGAGTGTCTGGAACTCAAATCGGACACTCGACTAGGTGAACACCGCTGAAACCTCCACAAGCCCGGTCCGTTCGAGGGGATTCAGGCGAACCTTCCCTAGCCTCTATAGCTAGAGGCTTTCGTGCAGTTTGTTCCCTTATTCCAGGACCGACCGCAGGGCCCATTCGCATGGAACTGTATTCGGCTATTTCAGTCAGTGCGGTCGGTCATTTTATTCCCTCCATAAATTTCCCGAACCCCTGGTCTGATCTGGGTGATTTTTGGATATGTTATTCACCCAGATCAGGGCTATCAGGGGATGTAGGATTTAAAGGGGTACCCCTACCTTTAGGGGTACATCCAGAAACAGGGGGAATTGCTAGACTGGATAAGGGGATTATGATGCTGGCTGAGGGGAGGAGATGTGTGGGAGGTTACAGGACAGGATTGGCTACTGTACTAATGAGTGTAAATCCCTCCCTTGCATGGGAGCATGCTTTAAAAGGCCACTGTGGATTAAAGCTTTCAGTTCTGCTCCTGAAACTGTGTGTCATCCAGTTATTGGGATTGCTGTGGGGATATTGCTGTTATTTTACCTGCTGGAAACCTTGCCTGTGGATTTATTATTTACTTGTTCCTGAGCCTCACTTGGATCATAAGCGGAGATAACCTGGGGAATATTGCATCTCCGCTACATTGGTTGGCAGCACTGGGATCCAGACTCACAAGGGAACAAGGACTAATGGAATACGGATGGAGAGTGATTATGCCAAGCTAAAAAGATCCACGCTAAAAGATCTCCTGGAAGCGAAAGGTATTGCAGCCAGCAACAAAAGGAAAGCAACCCTCATTGCAGAAGTGATGGCTGAATACCAGCAGGAGGACAGGGTAATCCCTGAGCAGCAGAGTGCAGCAGATGGAGCTGAAAAAGATGAGTTCCAGAGACAGCTGCAGTTTAGGCTGTCCTTTTATGGAGAGAATCCAACAGCGGATATTATATCCAGGACAATGACAGAGGTGCAGGAGTTTATACTGCGTCAAAGGCCACTACAGCAGCTGGAGAGGAATGCTACCACAGCTACCATCACACAGGGTAAGACAAAAATTCTTTACCAAGCCTTTAAAACATATGTAGAAGCAGAGGAGGATATAGATGCTTTTCTCCAAGACTTTGAAAGGCTGTGTGCATTGCATAGTATTAGCCCAGACGAGTGGGTGCCTATTTCAGCAGGGAAGCTCACAGGGAAGGCTGCTGAAGCCTATAGAACTGTACCTGATGAGGAAATTCGGAATTACCGCAGAGTAAAAGAGGTGATCCTGGCCCGATATGCAATCACGCCAGAGGCATATCGGCGGCGGTTTAGAGACCTAAAGAGAAATGACAAGGACTCTCATGTGGAATGGGCTTGCAAGTTACATCGGGCCACCCTGGGGTGGGTACAGTCCAATAAGGCTCGGTCCATGGAGGACTTATTACAAAGGGTGTTGTTGGAGCAATTTTATGAGGGGGCAACCAGCGATGTCCAGGAATGGGTGAGGGACAGAAACCCTACCTCCCTCACCGAAGCTGCCAGGAAGGCAGATGAGTACCTGGATGCACGCAGGCAGCAGAAACCTGCAGCCCCAAAAGCTACCTTTAAAACATTTGGGGGAAACAGCTACAACCCAGCTCCACCGAGACAACTGCCACCACCACCACCACCCGCTGCACAGCCACGTTTTCGCCAGCCCACTTCTGGCCCCTGTCATCACTGCCAGAAATGGGGACATTATAAAAGGGAATTTCCCCAGCTGAGGGATCGTTCCACCTGGATTCGCCCCGGCCCCCCACCACCGCCAAGAGCAGCCGCAGCCCACCACTACCAAGATATAGTGGCCACACCATATGGGCCAGCCATTCCCAAACCCCCATGGAACAGTGGGAAGTACTGCACGAGGCGGATCCAGTCCAGGCCAATGCTGATAACAGACAGCATCACAGGCAGACCGTATACCTGGAGGATAAAGCGGTACAAGGACTACGTGACTCAGGGGCTACTATCACCCTGGTAAAGAGTCACCTGGTGTCGGATCAAGCGAAACTGAGTAAAACTGTGGCCGTCAAGGTAGCCGGGGGAGCAGTGTACCGGCTACCTACTGCAAGGGTACATTTACATTGGGGAGCGGGGGCAGGGCATGTGGAGGTGGGATTGATGCCGCAGTATTGTTGGGGAACGATCTGGGGAGGCTCACGTCTGCTTTTGAGCCCCAGACACCCACCACAGGAGAAGCTCACCCTGTGGTCACCCATCAACAGGCCCGCACCCAGGACTACAACACACTTCCGGAGGTTCAGGTAAGAGACCCTTCCCCTTCCCTTGACTGTGTTCCCTGGGCCCCTCCTAACGAATTTGCAGCTGAGATAGTGACTGACCCCACCTTGCAGGTGTATAGGGACAAGGTGACAGCAGACCCTCCTGGGGGAGAGGGAGAGAGATTTGTCTGGGACAAGCAGCTTTTGTACAGGGAGACAGACAAGCAGATTGCTGGGTCAGACCCAATAGTGATGAGGCAGCTAGTGGTGCCGCAGCGGTACCGAGCAGAGCTACTCCGGATAGCGCACGATATTCCGCTATCCGGACATCTAGGGGTCAGTCGCACTAGGTACCGACTGACCCAAAGTTTCTTCTGGCCAGGGATCAGCCAGGAGGTACGCAGGTATTGCACCACCTGCGATACCTGCCAAAGGGTAGGGAAAAGGGGAGACCGGAGGAAGGCGAAACTACACCCCCTGCCCATAATTGAGGAACCTTTTAGCCGAATAGCGGTAGACTTGATAGGCCCCCTCAAGAAAGCTAGCCCGTCAGGCAAAAGGTACATTTTAACGGTAGTAGACTATACTACTAGATATCCAGAGGCAGTGGCTCTGACCAACATTCACGCTGAAACGGTCGCGGATGCCCTCATGCAGATATTCTCCCGGTTGGGATTACCCAGGGAGATTATCTCGGATCAGGGTACCCAAATTACCGCAGAATTCATCCAACATCTCTGGAGGATCTGTGGCATTAAGCCTATTATCAGTGCCCCTTACCACCCCCAGACTAATGGGCTCTGCGAACGGTTCAATGGTACATTGAAACAAATGCTCCGAACCTTCGCAGAGACCCACAAAGACTGGGAGCGGTTCCTGCCGCATCTCCTATTCGCTTACCGGGAGGTGCCGCAGGAATCCACGGGGTTTTCCCCGTTTGAACTGCTATTTGGGAGGAGAGTCAGAGGCCCCTTAGATCTTATAAGAGAGCATTGGGAGGGAGATCGGAGCGCAGATGGCACTCCCATCATACCATATGTGTTGGCCCTCCGAGACAGCCTGGAAGCATTAACTAGGACGGTAAGGGAAAACCTTCAGGCGGCACAGACCCACCAGCGCACATGGTATGATCAGGGAGCCAGGGACCGTAGCTTTCAGGTCGGGCAGAAAGTGCTAATTTTAAAGCCTGTCCGACATGACAAGCTACAGGCCGCCTGGCAGGGACCTTATAGGGTGGTGGAACAGAGATGTGACACCACCTATATAATTGGCCCCTGCACAGGGACGGGAGGGCGACGCATGCTCCATGTGAACATGATGAAGCCCTACCAAGAGCGCTCCGAGAAGGTAACCGCCATATGTGCACCCAATTCTGACGAGTTTGACAGCTTACCACTCCCAGATCTGCTGGTAGATGGGCAGCTGTCTGGGGATTTAGGGGAAGTCGCACTGGGAGACCGGCTGAGCCCGCAGGAGCGTATCGAGGTACAACGGCTGTTGGAGGAGAAACGAGACACGTTCTCTAATGTACCTGGGTACACCACTCTGGCCACTCACCGGGTAGAGACCCCAGGGCAACTACCCATGCACCAGACCCCCTACTGCATCCCGGAAGCGGTAAGGGAAAACATGCACAAGGAGATCGATGAGATGCTCCAACTGGGGGTGATTGAGTCCTCAGATAGTCCCTGGGCTTCTCCAGTAGTGCTCGTACCGAAGCGGGACGGTACGACCCGCTTCTGCGTAGACTACCGGAGATTAAACGAGAAAACTGTGTCCGATGCATACCCTATGCCACGGATAGATGAGCTACTGGACAGAATGGCCAGGGGTCAATATCTCACTACCATTGACTTATGTAAGGGGTATTGGCAAATCCCCCTGGCCCCAGAGGCCATCCCGAAGTTGGCCTTTGTCACCCCATTTGGCTTGTACCAGTTTAAGGTCATGCCATTTGGGATGAAAAACGCCCCAGCTACTTTCCAGAAGATGGTAGACCGACTCCTGGATGGGTTCCAAGACTACACCTGTGCCTATCTGGACGATATTGCCATTTTTAGCAATACGTGGCAGGAGCACTTGGCCCATATAGGAGCGGTTCTAGACAGGATTAAGGAAGCTGGTTTGACATTGAAACCGGCCAAGTGCAGCATAGGGATGGCCGAGGTGCAGTACCTCGTACATAGAGTGGGGTGCGGCAAACAGAAGCCCGAACCAGCCAAAGTAGAAGCCGTGGCCAAGTGGCCCTAGGACTAAAACCCAGGTGTTAGCCTTTCTAGGGACCGCTGGGTATTACAGAAAGTTTGTCCCTAACTATAGCGCCCTCGCCAAGCCCCTCACTGACCTTACCCGGAAGAATTTGCCCCGCCAGGTGACCTGGACCCCGGAGTGTGAGCAGGCATTCCAACATCTGAAAAATGCACTGATAAATGCTCCTGTCTTGGCAGCTCCCAATCCAACTAAACGTTTTCTTGTTCACACAGACGCTTCTATGTTTGGATTGGGAGCAGTGCTGAGCCAAGTCGGGGCCGATGGCGGAGAACACCCTGTGGCTTACATCAGTCGCAAGCTGTTACCCGAGAAGTAAGCTACGCCGCCATCGAGAAGGAATGCCTGGCTGTGGTGTGGACCTTAAAGAAACTGCAGCCGTATCTATATGGACAGCCCTTTTCCTTACTCACGGATCACAACTCGCTGGTATGGCTAAACCGGGTGGCTGGGGACAATGCCAGGCTGCTGCGCTGGAGTTTGGCGCTGCAGCCTTTTGACTTTAATATTCAGTACCGCCCGGGTAAACAGAATGGGAATGCCGACGGGTTGTCGAGACAAACTGACCTGGAAAAATGATCCGTGAGTCCCCGGACATCCCCAAGCCGATCCGTGTTGGATCAGACTGTGTATGCCGGCTTGTGGGCAAGGGGGAGCAATGTAGCGGATGGCACTGGGCTGTCCTGCAAATGTCTTTGAAATAACTGCATTCGTGTGATCTGCTAGTTTTCTATGTGTTTTAAAAGAATTGTATTTCTCTGATTGTTCGGTAGAATCATTCGAATAAACTAAGGAAATGAAACTACCGAACAATCAAACCTCCCCTGTGTTAAGTGTGTCCTCAATCACCCGTTGCAATATTGTTGCGAACGGGTAATTGACAAGTTAAGTAACCGTCCTTTGTTCTCGGGGGTGGCCGCCATTCGACAAACGAACACATTTTAAAACTCCCGAACAGCGGTGTTTTGCCGTCGAGTGTCTGGAACTCAAATCGGACACTCGACTAGGTGAACACCGCTGAAACCTCCACAAGCCCTGTCCGTTCGGTTCCAAACTACCGAACGGCCCCTCGTTCGGTAGATAGAAAGAACCGAACGAGGGGATTCAAGCGAACCCTCCCTAGCCTCTATAGCTAGAGGCTTTCGTGCAGTTTGTTCCCTTATTCCAGGACTGACCGCAGGGCCCATTCGCATGGAACTGTATTCGGCTATTTCAGTCAGTGCGGTCGGTCATTTTATTCCCTCCATAAATTTCCCGAACCCCTGGTCTGATCTGGGTGATTTCTGGATATGTTATTCACCCAGATCAGGGCTATCAGGGGATGTAGGATTTAAAGGGGTACCCCTACGTTTAGGGGTACATCCAGAAACAGGGGGAATTGCTAGACTGGATAAGGGGATTATGATGCTGGCTGAGGGGAGGAGATGTGTGGGAGGTTACCAGGACAGGATTGGCTACTGTACTAATGAGTGTAAATCCCTCCCTTGCATGGGAGCATGCTTTAAAAGGCCACTGTGGATTAAAGCTTTCAGTTCTGCTCCTGAAACTGTGTGTCGTCCAGTTATTGGGATTGCTGTGGGGATATTGCTGTTATTTTACCTGCTGGAAACCTTGCCTGTGGATTTATTATTTACTTGTTCCTGAGCCTCACTTGGATCATAAGCGGAGATAACCTGGGGAATATTGCATCTCCGCTAC
Source organism: Pelobates cultripes (assembly GCA_933207985.1). Lineage (NCBI taxonomy): Eukaryota > Metazoa > Chordata > Amphibia > Anura > Pelobatidae > Pelobates > Pelobates cultripes. The sequence goes on from OW240912.1 coordinate 117,034,816, forward strand.
ATTCACTTTAATTTATTTTCTGGTTAAGGTGATATTTTAATGTTTGTTTATTTATTTTATTTTGGGGTGGTGGGGGGGCGGGGGTTATTATCATGTTGCTCCATGAATATGAGAAATCATTGTGAGCTTCTTCTAGATTTTATATTTAATGCACTATACATTATATATATATATAGTGCTTTTTTCTTTATATATATATACACATTGGAACTCCCAATTTGGAACTCCCAAAGCAATCAGGGCCCCCCCAGGACCGCCGGGCGCATGACACCTGTCATGGTTGTCATGCCCTGATGGCGGACCTGGCCATCAAATGGAGCATACACTAGCTTAGTACTTAGGAAGGCCAATGGTAGTTGTCTTACCAAATGTCCTAAATCGAAGATCTGAAATGTGCTAAATCTGAGAGTACACCACCAGGCTCACACTGGGCCTTGCTCTAGCAATCTAAATACAGTTTAACCTTACACACTGTCAGTGTGTGTGTTTTTGTAGTGTTTGTATAGTGAATACAGTGTGTTTGTGTAGTGCGTGTATAGTGAATGTTGTGTGTTTGTGTAGTGTGTGTATAGTGAATGCAGTGTACTTGCTTGTTTATGTGTATTAGATCAGGATTATAGTTGATCCAGCATGCAGAATAGTAACACACCTAGGACCAAGGATAGCGTCTAACCGGACCTTAGAATGTTCGGACTTAACGTACCACAGAATACACAAAATAGAAAAGAAGGTAAAGGGGTGGCGCAAGTACCAGAGAATAGTCGAAATACTTGCCGAGATCAGGGACACAGAATGAGACACAATGCCAAATACCAGAAAAAACTCGATCAGGAACACACTCTCGGATAACCAGCTAGTGGAAACCATGACAGGGCACTGACAAAAAGGCAATTTTGTTTAAATAACCCCCTTTAGGCTTTAATTGGCTGTCTCTGACCGCTGACCCCAAAATGTGCATGCGCATCTATTACTACTCCTCCTGTCCAGAAACAACCAAAGAAGGGGGAGGGACAGATGGGGTGGTATACCTTTTACAGATAAGAGGCTTAAGTAGGGATACATGAAACGTATTCGGAATACTCAGAGAGGCGGGGAGAGCCAAAGAAGAAGACACAGGATTAATCCTATGAATAATTCAAAAAGGACCAACAAACCTGGGTGCAAACTTCAAACTATAGACTTTGGGTTTAATATTCTTTGTGGAGAACCATACCCTGTCACCCACCTGGGCCGCAGCCGTTTCCAATGCCGTGTCCAAGTCTCACGAATACATGTGAGATGGTCATCCAAAGTGGGAATAGCAGTGTCAGAGAACACCGCAGGGCGGACAGTAGTATGACGACCGTTGTTAACAAAAAATGTCCAGATGAGTCATGGGTACCATTATTTCTGGCGAATTCGGCCCACGGTAACAAATCAGACCAGTTTTCTTGAGTGCCATTAATAAAACATCTCAAATATTGTTCCAACGATTGGTTGGCTTGCTCAGCCGCGCCCTTGGTTTGAAGATGGTATAAAGATGAAAGCAATAATTCTATACCCAACTGTTTAGAAAATGCTCTCCAAAATCGTGACACAAATTGGGATCCCCTGTCTGACACAATATTTAGCAGAATACCATGTAGTTTGACTATTTCACGTATAAATATATGAACCAGCTTTTTGGAAGAAGGTATCTTTTTGAGTGGAACAAAGTGTGCCATTTTAGAAAAGCGGTCAACAATCATTAGGATGGTGTTATAGCCTTTAGAATTTGGGAGTTCCACAATAAAGTCCATAGACAAGTGAGACCATGGGACATTGGGTATAGGAAGTGGTTGCAATAACCCACAAGGTAGTTTATAGGGAACCTTAGAAACCGCACAAATAGCATACGCCTCCACATACTCTCTGATGTCCTTTCTAAGAGATGGCCACCAAAATGATCTAGAGACAGTGGACACCGTTTTTTAATGCCTGGATGTCCAGCCGTCACATTATCGTGAAACACTCTTAGTACCTCCTCTCTTTCCAGTAATGGAATAAACAACTTATCTCAAGGGTTTTCACTAGGTGCCTGAGCCTGGGCTGCCATTATAGCACAAAGGAGAGGAGAAGACAAGGAAAGAACCGTGGAGGCAATGATACATTCAAGTGGTATAATGGGAAAGGTCTCTTGTTCTTGTTCTGCCTCTAGGTCAAATTGCCTAGATAGGGCATCAGCCTTAACGTTCTTAGGACCTGGTCTGTACGTGATGATAAAGTTAAAGCGTGATAAGAGCAATGACCATCTGGCTTGTCTAGAAGACAGCCTTTTAGCATCACCAATGTATGCCAAGTTTTTGTGATCCGTTATGATCAGGAGTGGATCCCTGGAACCTTCTAAAAGATGTTGCCATTCTTTCAAAGCTAGAATAATGGCTAACAATTCTCTGTTACCAATATCATAGTTACGCTCCGCTGGTGACAACTTTCTAGAAAAGAACCCACAAGGATGCAAATATGTCTGGGGCATTGTATAAGCCAAAGGGCATGACATGATACTCATAGTGACCATTTCTCGTGTTAAATGCAGTTCTCCATTCATGTCCCTCCTTAATCCTTACCAAATTATAAACACTTCTATGATCAGGTTTGGAAAACACCTTAGCGCCCTGGAGTCTGTCAAACAATTCTGAGATAAGGGGAATGGGATAAGGATTTTTGATGGTGATCTTGTTCAATGCCCCATAATCAATACATTGCCGTAACTCTCCTCCTTTCTTGGTAACAAAAAAGAACCCTGCACCTGCAGGAGAAGAAGATTTACGTATGTGGCCTTTTTGTAGAGATTATTTAATGTGGGTGTACTGCCGGGTAACAGTTCTATAGAGCAATGTGAGGGAGTAGCATATCAGTGTGACTTTTATGAAACACTTTTTTAACCTCCCTATAATACACAGGAATGAGGCGTAGGAGTAGGTAGATTAACAATACCCACTCTTTTAGTAATAGGTAACATACATCTCTTTTTACATTCTTTACCCCATTGTAGTATTTCCCCTTTAGCACAATCAACACGGGGGTTATGCTGAACAAGCCATGGGAATCCAAGTATAATGGGACAAGAAGAGGAAGCAATTATCTGAAAAGTTATTTGTGTAACACTCCTATCGTGGTAGTGATAGGTAGTGTTTCATGGGTGATTAAAGTCTGAAAGACTGATCTCCCATCAATGGCCTCGACAGCCAGGGGTGATGATCTCTCCGGGTTTTTCACATATTGCAATTAGGATTACTTCTATGATAACCATGTTCCACTTTGACCATTAATCCAAAAGTTAGTTCAAGGCAGTATGAGTTGGCTTTTCTAAGTTGAACAGGAATCACTTATTTGGTAAAATTATGTGTGGCAGAAACATTTGATTTGTCTGAATTGATTTACCTGGGAAATAAAAATGTTTCAGGTAATTCAAGAGTTGATTATGTGGCATTTCGGTTTGAGTGAATTTCGACCATACAATCCTTTAGGGAAAAACTATTTTACATTAGGCACAAATTGACAATCAGTGTACTCTAAAATATAACTATTATGTATTTTCATTCCAATTGGTTCACAGACCAAGTGAGAAGAAGTAACCAATAGATGGAAAAAGAGGACAGCAGTATTTTTTTTTTTTATGTATATATTATATATTCGTTAAATATATGCAAAATATATGGACGAATCACAATGTGTTTGAAATTGACTAATCTTACCTAAATCCTATATAAGTACTATATATATAAAGTAGAAGTGTAAAGAAGTATTGTGAGGGGGCATGGCCAACTGAGAGACTGAACGGACGTCTCTATGCAAGGCTCCGTGCTCGGAAAACGAAAATATTACTTTGGCCGGAAAAATAAAGACCTACCAGCTACCACACTTCACCCCCCACCAGCGATGGGGCGAAAAAATAAGAAAGTCACCCCGCCTTCAAGACATCAGACTCTCCTTTGACAGGCCCGTGCCGCGGCTGCAAACAAAGATGGCGCCGGAGGCAAGGAAGGAACAGGAGACGTCGGAGGACTCCCATGATGAGGATGAAACCCCCATGCCACAGTCAGGTGGGTCAGATGAGGACTCAGCCCTCACCACGAAAGGGGACATAAAGAGGCTCCTGCTGGACATCAGACAGGTATGGAGGGAGGACTTACAGGAAGTCCAGACAGAGGTGGGGATGGTCCACAATAAACTCCAGGCTATTGAGGCAAAAGAGGCAGCCAAGAATAGCTAGATGCAGGAGACCAGGGCACAGATGGAGGACCTGGCCTCACAGGTGCAGCAGTTACACCGCACAGTGACAATGCTAGAAATGCATCATGGCGCAGAAATATACGCCTAAGGGGGATCCCAGAAGCAATAGGCAAAGAGAACCTACTACAATATACACAGACCCTCATAGACTCACTGGGAATCAAGGGGGGGTCAACCCCACCACTGATAACCTCGGTGTTCAGAGTCCGAAAATCCCCAGCGGCGCCAGCGGGTACCACCAGAGACGTAATAGCGGTGACACGCGATGTGGCAGTCAAGAACGCGATCATGACGTTCTCCAGAACACAGGGAAACATAACCTTCGAAGGGAGTACAGTGGCAGTATGTAGCGACATTCCGTTCCCAGTGCTGGTAACGTAAATTGGCACCTGTGGCAAAGAAACTATGAGACCGCTCAATAAAATACCTCTGGGGGTGGAGGAATCCCTGGAGGTGACAGCTGGCGACAAGGCATACACACTGACGTCGGCAGACGACCCCGAGGAGTTGTATAAACTCTTGACGTGCGTCCTCAGCCTCGGAAAGAGACACCCTCCAAACAGCAACAAGCAGGCGGAAAAGAGACATGCACATACAAGGTTTAGAGACTGGCCAGACCATCAGAGGGGGCTACATCCTGGCGCTGAGCCACAGACCACCTCCACACCAACGCTCCTGAGCAGTGTCCCACCCAGCCCAGATAACCAGAGATCAACACAAGAGGAAACCAGGCAAAGGCTGGACACCCGAATGGGCCTCAGGAGAAGACTATCTGTGACTATCAGCCAAAACAGAGCATTACAGCACTGTCCCTTTCTAAATATCCCAAGATAATGGTGGTTAGAGGCTTCAAATTACCTACCACTGTATATATATATAATGATACAGTTGTGTTTTACTCATGATACCCATATATAAAATGGCAAAGTTATGTCTTACTCATGAAAATTCTATAAAATACAAATTATAAAAAAAAGAAGTATTGTGAAACAGGATGAAAACAAAGTCCATAGGGTTTAATCTTTCAATTATTTAATTCAGTAAAGGACCCTGGAAATGATTACACTGTCTATTTCAAACCATGCACCATTTTTAGAACATGAAGAGAATCTTTTAAGTAAAAAGGCAACAAAGGTACACATAACTACAAAAAACAAACTATAATAATGTTTCAGTTCTATTAGGAAAATAATTATCCCGCTCAGTACACAATAGCACATATGTAAAAAAAACAAAAACAAAACTGTTTACATGAATTTAATGAATAATAAAATGAAACTTTTATATTGCTAAATCTAATTAATCTCAGACTGAAGCCACTAGCAAAATGTCTTCTTAAGAAATATAAATAGTTCTTTCAAGAAAAGAGAAGTAGGGTCATTCTTATGAACATTATAAAAATATATAATCTAACACGGAACATAGAACTTCTTTTTTGAAAAGTATTTTATCTTGCGTTTTAACTCTCCATCCTTTATCTGCTTGGCCGATTGTAAAAGATTATTATTCATATGACCTCGAAGGAGGGTTTTTGTTATACCTTAAATTGTCTATTATTATTTCAAAAGTTAAAATGTTATGTTCTTTTTAAATTAATTTCAAATATATATATATATATATATATATATATATATACATATATATATATACATATATATATATATACAGTACTAACTTGGTTAAAAAACAGTATTTTAAGCTGACCTTGAAACTTCAACCTTCTTTTTAAATATCTCAGAAACTATATAGTTACACTGCCATGAAAGTCCCTATTGCTTCTATCTATCTATCTAAGCTAAAGCTAAAAGATAGGTTAAGAAAATAATGTTTGGGGGGCGGGGAGGCGTGTCCGACTGGCAGAGAGACAAGTCGCATGGAGTGAGAGCTCCGTTCTCCACCAGGCCCATAGCGTCTAATAAGCTGATTTAACCCCTTAAGGACACATGACATGTGTGACATGTCATGATTCCCTTTTATTCCAGAAGTTTGGTCCTTAAGGGGTTAAACAGATCAATTTGCCTGCATATCCTACTCTACTTGACCAGGAGAGAATAATGGCACCGTCTAAACAGCTGAAATTGACGGCATACTCACCAGCTTCGGAGGGTCTCTCGGAGCCTGAAACTCCTCCACTAATGCCAGATAAAACTCCGGTAACGGATCGAAGCCTGCAGACCATGCTGCATGAGTTACAATCCACACTACAAGCGGATTTCAAGAAACTGGCTACAGACCTGAGGAAAGAAATGGCCGACTTGGGGAGTAGAACCAGCCACTTTGAACACAAAACGGAGAAGCTTTGCACTGCAAATAATGAGGTAGTGGATAAGCTGGCTTAAGAAGGAACATGAATCTTTCAAGCACAAATTGGTTGTCATCGAGGATCAATCACAGTACAATAACCTACGCTTTTGAGGTATAGTCGACACCGTAACTAGAGAAGCATTACCTCATTACCTCACATCCCTCTGCAAAGCCCTCGTGCCACATTTGGATGAGTCCGCTTGGACATTTGATCAGGTGCATCGCCTGCCCAGACCTCCCCGTTTCGCGCCAGACACGCCACAGGATACAATAACCAGTTTCCATTATTTCAAATCCAAAGATCTCCTGCTAAACACTGCGCGCAACGCTCCCAGATCTATATCAAGGAATGAACATCTATGTGGATTTTCCAGCATCCACAATGGCACGTGAATTTATATCTGTCACCAAAACCCTATGCAACCACGAGGTGCCTTACCGGTGGGGATATCCCACAAAGCTACTGGTGTAGGAAAATTGGTGGTGATCCTGAAGCCAGAAGTTGGTATCTCCAAGTTCAAGGAATTTTGAGTAACAGATCCGCTCCTATCAAGCAGATCTTCTTCGCTGAAGATTCAACCTGAATGGCAAATGGCAGGCTCCCCATCGGGCACCAAGACACGCAGGGAGATCCAAAAATGACAGTACAGCAACAACACTCTCCACAAATAACTTGAGTATAATGGAAACTAATTTCATTATTGCACAATGTTCTTTATTCCTTAAAGTTTTTTAGTTTACAGAAGTTCTTGTTCATAACACAGGCTTTTAAAGGTCATTTTTGTTACTCAAAAGCTAAACACAAAAGTTGCTATTATGCCAAACAAGCGGCATTATCATACTACCTCAACTGTTTTTTTGTTTGTTTTTAATTACCTCAGTAACCTCCCGCTTCCATATCGCGCGCGGACATGGTTGAGGTAGAGGTATTGTTACCTATAGCATCATATGCTGCATAGTCCTCCATCCATGTCCCTGTGCAAAACATATTAGTGTATAACTTACGGTCTAAGGGAGCTTCCACCTATCAGTTAACCTATCGCGCCTGCTTAGCTTAGGCAATATGACACATTGAAACTGCCTCTTTACCCTATGTAATGTGGGCATGACATTGGCGACGGGCATTATACACTAATACATCGTATAGGTGAGAATACCGATTTCTTCTATCATACAGGCCTCTGCCTCCCATGTTACCATTATTGACAATATAAAACAAATGGTTTCGCCAATAAAAACATTTAAAAAAATAAAAAAAAATATAAATAATTGAGAAAAAAAAAACATTACAAAAAAATACAATTAAAATAAAAGAGGGGACCAGTGGAGACGCAACAGCAACACTGACGTCAGCAGAAGATCCAGAGCCACTGCTGCAGAAATTCGGGCTCTCACCTCGCACACGAGCAACCGCTGCAGAGACACCAGCAGAGACACCCAAGAACAACCGAGAGCCCACAACCAGCAGCACCCTTGAGTCTCAGCAGAGGTTTAATTCATCGACCAAGCAGGCGCAACCCACACTGAGAGGCAAGGACACAAGCTCAAGCAAACCACGACACTCGGATGGGCACTTCAAAGTTCAGAGACTCACATAACAGGACTCGAACCAAGCTGGCTCAATACAAAGAGCCACTAAAGCTCGTTGAACCTCCCCAAGCTCCTGCAGTCGCCCAGGCTCATGCCACTCCAACATGGCATGTTAAGTAATGTCGATAGAAGGGTGCTCAGGCACCAGAACTGTCCTCAACACGTTTTACTGCATCTGTATTATTTCCTGATTTGCATCACCCATACATAATGTTTCTTTGTGCATACCTATGCCATACATAACTTAACAATGTTTTCTAGGCAAGATTGTTATCTATGGCATATACAGTCAAATTGTGTCAATACATCAGTGCCTAATTACCTTACCCATATTATGGTAATTTAACGCTAAAAATTTTCAATAAAATTCAAATTAAAAAATAAATAAATAAATAAAAGAGGGGGAGGAGGCCTGGATGGACCTTCTAGAATAAAAGGCTTAGACCGTCAATATAACAATTCACACTGAAGCTGAATCAGGTTCACCTATAGTGCAACTAGGGTGAGATGATATTGAGCTATCCAGTTTGCCTAACACTTACTGTCACACACTAGTGGTAGATACTTAAACTAACTACTGTTTTCCATGTTTTATGTATTGGCAATGACCAATTCTCCCTACGAGATTTCTCACTGTTTTATTTTTAACATTCTACTGTTCATGGTATGCCTCACTATTTATAATGCTGTTGATTCTTTTAACGAAGTATTGATACTTCAGCATTAGTTTGGAAACTATTTGTTTAAATATACATAGGGATTAAGGAGAGAGCACAGGTAACTTTTTTTCTTTGGTTGTTACTATATGTATTAGCTGATTTGTACTGTAGTCATTGCTGACGCCCAGGAGTGATGGGAGTGCAGGCATTCTGTCTCTATTATTTATCTTGAAAAGGTTTGTAAGGCTGTTAGTTCTCCTCTCTACCTACCTTATAGCACTCAATATTATTTGACAATCCTCATTGACACCACAGATTTACAGGATTAGAATGAGGAACTATACCTCTATTTATAGATTTATGGTTATTATATAGGATTTGTAACGGACCGTTTTGCATACAAGAGGTTAAAAACTGTTTAGGTGATATTCCCCTTTCCAGATGCACCGACAGCTACTGTAAGCAGCAATCTCCCGAACTGCAAACTACACGAATTCACCAACTCCCGAACAGGAAACACGCGAATACTGGAAACAGCCGAACAGGAAAAGCATACAATCATCTTACACTCCTGGCAATCAGCATACAATCCAATTCCCCCAATAACGAGACGACACTTCGTTTTGAGGGTCAAGCAGGAACTGATTTACTGGGGCTACCTGCCTGGCTTTTATGCAGGTCTCCCACCTGGTGGACACTCCCCTAGGGGACCAGATGGAAAACTGTGAAACATATTGGACATTGACCAATCACTCCCACAATGCATCACAATCCCTCCTCTCTGTCCTGGAGGTAATTGGGAAGTAATCCAGTTATCTCCAAGGACAGAGGTAAAACTCCATTAGCCACCTGGCGGACAAAGGACAATAAAAGACATAAAATTACATACTGTTACATTTATCACATAGAACATACACATTCTACCTATCCCCAGATAGCTTAGATCTGAGCGCACATTATTACCGGATGGCGCTCAGATCACATACATACAGTTCAATCGCCATGGAGCCAAAGTCTTTCATACAGTCGTCTTTCAGTATATGGCTGGGCTCCGTGGCATAGCTATCTGGGGTAGCATGGCTTTAACAGTCCGCAGAAAGGCACGAAGATGCTTTTCTGCAGGGAAAATAAAAGGTTTTAACTGCCGGGCCATAGTCTAAAGGGAGCAGGTGAGCAACCAGGCTCCTCCAGTGGACAGTGGCAAGGCTGGTTTTGCCACAGGATTTTTCCTTATTTTTGTTATTTCACTTGCAGCTCTTTCACCTCCCCATTACCTTCTAGTGAGGTTTTATCACCTTCCTGCCATCCCTGACGGAGTTCCGAATCTGGACACAGAAGTGTGCTAATTAATTCAGTTATCAGGCTAACTCTATTATATACTACTATCCCGCGACTGATTGGGCTAGTCTCGAAACCTCCACTGCTCTAATACTCAGTATCTATCGATAGTTACCGTACATACTACTTAAGGCAGTTGATTAGAGTTACATAGACTGAGATCTATCTTAGGACTACTGGTGACATCTATACTAAGGTTCTTGGTCTTATCCCATGCAGGCTATATAGGTATTATACCTGGATAAGTCTATTACGATAATCCATTGACACATCTTTTACCTATACTAACTCGAGTTTCCTATCAGAGCTGTATGGACCTTGGGTAGTCCTAAGAATTTTCAGTGTCAATAGGGACTTCTCTAGGTATTGCAACTGGTCTAATACCTATCATTTTGTTCACCTTTTTGTACACGAGCACCCATTGTTATATATTTGTATTTTAGATCTGATAAAATGTATTTATTTTATTATTATTAGTTCCTAGTCTGTCAGTTATCTCATGGTCATCCAGTACTCATATTATCCCAGTCCTTTACCTGTAAACTCTTCTTGTTTTTCAGTGTACCAAATCTCTCTCACTGTGCTACAATTACAATTAATTCTACAACCTCCTATGAGGAGATGGCCTCTAGGTTGCATGGAAAACTCAATGCCTACACAAAGGCCTGGGAAAGCCTGGTATAGGCCGTACCAACTAGAAATTTTGTTTACTTTAATACTAGATACTTTGGATCAGTCAGGTAAAACATTGCATGGGGAGGAGTAGTAACCCCCGCAACCATACCTCTGAGAGATATTACCTATAACCCTTTGAGACGTCCCTCAGGGCCACAGTGTGCTCACAAACATGGTAAAAATGCACGAGGCTAGGCAACAGATTAGTGGGTGCCATAAAGGTTGGCCATGTGGAGAAAATGGGTGTCCCCTATGCATCTCACACCATCATGAGGCCTAATTCAAACCAAAATTCCAGACCCACTCACACGTACATATTATTATGTTGATGACATGTTATGCAATGTGTGGTTTGATATGGGATGCATACTAACTATGATATGTCTTTTGTTTGCCTCCTGTAACTGATGTACACTACTTGACAATTCAACTACGCATTAATGTTAATTGGTGATAAAAATGTCCCCCTCCCTTCTTTCTTTTCTGAATGTTATGCTTAAAGGAAGAAGACAGGTTTTGGGGCTTTAATCCTCGCTAGTAGAATTATAGGAGAAGGAAGTGACTTACATTTATCACTGGGCTTGAATTGCCAGGAAAGGACATTGACCTATGGGTCTGTATGTAGATATGTGTAATACTTAAAGCGGCACTGTCATGCTGAACTTACCTTTCCTTAATCTCTTCCTCTTCTCCAACTCTCTCAGGATCTGAATACCAATCAAAGTTGACCTCTTTTTACGGAGGAATGTGTGTAACAGGGTGCTTTACAAAGTACAAGTGATTTCCAGGCTGCTCTATACACTTGTGTGGAAATATCCTCTATCCCACTTGACAAAATAATAGATTTAAATACGGTGTAAGTAACAGGGACCTACACCTATAGGTGGAGCGCTCAAACTTATATACTGCTTACCAAGCGTTGTTTCATATCATGGTACATGTAAAAGAATACAGAAGAATACAATATAGTGCAGATGGTATATACAAAGTGACAGTGCAATAATGGTGGTATAATCTTAATGGCTGGTACACTCACATTCCAAGGAGCCTGTATATGGAAACACTGGCTCCGTATCAAAGCTTGTGTGCTTATAATGGTAGCACCACCCTTCTGCTTCGGTGTGGAGTAATTCTCAAAAACAAAAACAGAGGGAAAGCATACCAATGTGTAGATATTGTTAATGAAAGCACAAACATATATATATATATATATATATATATATATGTGGTGCTCACCTGGTCCTGAGCCTATGGATCCTGGGTCTAGGTATATAAACTCTGTGCCGATTTGAATGGGGATGGCACTGTCCCTATGCAGATTCTTTTGGAGGCTCCAAAAAAGGACTTGAAAAGACTTAAAAGTAAAATAACAAATTTATTAATATAACATATGTATAAAAAAATATAAAAACAATGGATATAAAAAGTCCTCAGTAAAAGTCCTTTTAAAAATAGCCAAAACGCGTTTCACTCTTGAATAGAGCTTCCTCAGTCAGCTGTAGTGTGAGTCCTCCAAATCTTCCATTTTTTAAATGCCTTCTGGATCTTCCCCCTTAATGGGCTGGATATATTTAGTCCAATCACAGTTTAGTTAACATATAACAAATATAAACAAATATGTATGTGTTTCTTTAATTGGTGGGGGGCTGTGAGTGCCTTTTTTAACTTCTATTTTCATTGGTGGCTTGTGGGCGCCTATATTTTCTAGTATTCCCATTGGTGGGCAGTGGTGGTTGGCGGAAGTATTCTGCGGGTTCCACAGTGGTTGGCGGAAGTGCCGTCACGTGTACATGTGATCGGCACTCCGCAGTTGGCGGAAGTGACATCCGGGCGGTTGACGCCACTCAGTCGCCGCCCGGGATGCCTCCAGCTCCCCAGCCATGTCACACCTCTCCCATGTGTGCAGGCTAGGGGGCGGGGCTTGCAGTGTGGGAGGGGGTTATCAGTGGCCATGGTGATGTGTACCACCTCTCAGGGTGGATAAGCATGGCCTTTAGCTCCTCCACCTCCGTGTGAATAGGTTTAATTGTGACCTGAAATATAGATGACAGTTAATAAAAATTAATAGTGATTAATAAAAATAATGATAATAAATGATTTATCTTATTTTGATGCTGGTGAATATTATGCATTTATAAGAGTAAGTTGTGAAGGTGCTAAAGTGCTCATATTACTGTGAACTTTTTTTAAAAATACTGTGATTTTTTTTTATTTATTTTTATAAAGAGATAGTGGTGAATGACATTTAAAGAGATATATACTGTATTACAAATATATGTACTTTAAGTGGTATTCACAGTAAGGTAAAATGAAACCAGGATCAATGTGCTCGTAGATGAGGATAATCAGTATTTACATTAGTATTTCATCTACGTACACTATAATTGTGATAATATATAATATAGTAAAACATTTAAATGTTTAAATAAAGTGACAAAGTTCAAAATCCACATTTAGACCCTGTGGTTTTAAAGTCCCAAGGTTAAATATCCACCTCATCTCGCTCTGTCCCAATAACTTTGCAAAATCCCCTCCTCGCCAATTACCTTTAACCTTTTGTATACCCATGAACCTGAGTTGTGTGGGGTCACTATCATGTGTTAAAGCAAAGTGTTGCGATACACTGTGTCCTTCAAATTTTTTCTTTATATTTCTAATATGTTCCTCGACCCTGGTATGTAGATTACGTTTACTGCGACCTACATATTTTAGGCCACATGGGCACTCCAATAGATAAACTACATTATTTGAATGGCAAGTTATGAGGTCTTTAATGGGGACTTCTTCGTTGTTATTAAAGTTCTTAAATTTTCTAAAGTGTCTTTTTTTGTTGTTTGAATTCCTACACGCTAAACATGTGCCGCATCCGTAGAAGCCTTTCTCTTTGTCCAGAAAAGTAGTGGTTTTTGTTTTTCTAATATATTTCTTTACCAAAAGTCACCACATTTATATATATATATATATATATATATATATATATATATATATATATGTGTGCTTTCATGAACAATATCTACACATTGGTGCGCTTTCCCTCTGTTTTTGTTTTTGAGAATTACTCCACACCGAAGCAGAAGGGTGGTGCTACCATTATAAGCACACAAGCTTTGATACAGAGCCAGTGTTTCCATATAAAAGTTCCTTGGAATGTGAGTGTACCAGCCATTAACATTATACCACCATTATTGCACTGTCACTTTGTATATACCATCTGCACTATATTGTATTCTTCTGTATTCTTTTACATGTACCATGATATGAAACAACGCTTGGTAAACAATATATAAGTTTGAGCGCTCCACTTATAGGTGTAGGGCCCTGTTACTTACACTTTATTTAAATCTATTATTTTGTCAAGTGGGATAGAGGATATTTCCACACAAGTGTATAGAGCAGCCTGGAAATCACTTGCACTTTGTAAAGCACCCTGTTACACACATTCCTCCGTAAAAAGAGGTCAACTTTGATTGGTATTCATAGACTTTATATCCTCGTGTGTATACATAGCTAACATGTCACTTTTTGAACAAAGAAAGAAACAATGTACCAATATAGATGAACTATTTGGTGAAGAAGAATTTGTCTTCAACCAAATAGATAGAATGGAAGAGAAATCCATATCAGACTGTCAAAGAATATTGGAAAGAACACTAAGCAAAGAAACTAAAATTAAATGGGAAATCGCAACTTTGGAAAAATATATTCGTGAAAAGATTACCCCTAGAGGCCTCAGATTTTTCAAATTCCCCTCATTTGATCAGGAAGATAAAACATTTATGGAAGATTGGGCTACTATGCTTGATTCTTTCTCTTTCATTATGATGCAAAAAATTATAGATAAGAGAAAACTTACTTTAGACACTTTGGATACAGAAATCAATAAGGAACAACATTTTCTCATAAATCACACTAACGCAGAAGAGTATAAGAAAATTACAGATAAAATCCAATATGTCACTAACAAAGTGGAACAAGAAACAATACAAATCAAAAAGAGAAAATACACACGAGACAAAAATGATTATAGATGCAATGATGTTAGAACTTTTGGAAAAAACAACAAATCAAATAACCACAACACATATTATAATTCATATAACCAATAAAAGCAGAACCATTACTCAACACGTTCAACACAGACTAATTATAAATACCCACCTAGGGAACACCATAAGAGGAAACCCAGTGAGATAGCAGAACCTAAGCCGCCACAAGACCACATCTTAGGATTCACACCCAACATGAGAACTCCTACCCGAACAGAAAAAAGAGCTAGATCTGATGAATTTCTCACGGCCCAAAGCAAATTTAGGTATAACCCTAGGAGAATATCCGATATCTCCACTCAGAACAGATTTGAACCCCTCACAAAAACCTCAGATGAGGATTTTTGGAGTCTGAGGAACAAAGACAAACACAAATTCCTCTCACGTCAAAAATCACCAAACAAGAGACAACGGAGTATGGAAGAAGGGGAGTTAGAGGAGGAGTGGACATACAGAGGAGAAAAAAGAGACAGATGCAACCCATAAAAACCCAAAAGGAGGTTGAAAAGGAAGTGGGTATATTTTATCTAACTTCCACTAAATTGAATTGCACACATTAAATTACTACAAAAGGGCTTGAAATTTGCACCGACAAGGGACTTAAATAAGTTCAATACCTACGTGGACTTAAATAAGTTTAAACGTACTCTATGTTTTAAAAAAAAAAATCAGAAAAATACAATAATCAATAGCTCAACTACAACCAGATATACACATACCACACTAAAAGAAAAATCAACTTTTTTCCCCAAACATCTAATCTCAGGGGAAATGGCTATATATGAAAAAATGGTTATGGCCAACATCAATAAATAAAAAAAGTGAACCATTATCAACAAAATCTTCACAAAGATGAATACAAAATGTTAAAACAATTACAAAGGGATAATAAGATTGTAATTAAACCGGCGGACAAAGGAGGGGAAATAGTCATCCTAGACATTAAAGATTACCATACAGAGTGTATGAGACTATTACAAGATCAAACCACCTACACAAAATTAAAAAGTGACCCAACAAGTGAAATTAAGAAACAATTCCATGATCTCATTAATAGGGGCTTCCAAAAAGAGATTTTAAATAAAAAGGAATTTGAATACCTGAAGGTAAACCATCCAAAGATCCCTGTGTTTTATTACCTTCCCAAAATACATAAAAATTCGGCACTACCACCAGGAAGACCTATACTCTCAGGCATCAATTCCATATCATGGAGACTCTCAGAATACGTCGACAAATGTCTTCAACCGATTGTACAAGAGGTTCCGAGTTATCTTAAAGACACAGGGAGTATCCTGAGACACCTACATACAATCAAATGGGAACAAGACTATTATCTGGTAACTGTTGATGTCAGTTCCCTATACACTATTATCTCACATCAAAAGGGATGTACAGCAGCGAGATTCTTTCTAGAACAAGCCTTCAAATTTGAATTGGATCAAATTGATTTTATTATGGAAGCCATACAATTAATTTTAACCAGCAATTATTTTTGGTATGAGGACACTTTTTATGTACAGGCATGTGGGACGGCAATGGGCACCAGGTTCGCACCCAGCTATGCCAATCTATTTATGGCAGACTGGGAACGCCACCATCTCCAATTAGATGGGGGCTGGGTGGAGGGCCTGGTGACCTATCGCCGCTACATAGATGATCTGCTTTTTATCTGGAAAGGCACAGAAGACACACTACACACTTTTTTAAATCAATTAAATAATAACGAATGGGGTATTATTTTAATGACCAATTTTAGCAAACACCAGGTTACGTTTTTAGATTTGGATATTTTTATAGATAATGGTAAGATAAAAACCAAAACACATTTCAAAGATGTAGATGTGAACAGTTTTATCCATACTTCCAGTTGCCATTTCTCCCCATGGTTAAATAGTGTACTTAAATCACAATTAATATGAATTAAAAGGAATTGCACAGACGAGGAGAATTTTAAAGAACAAGCCGACAAACTAATCACTGAGCTGCTAGAAAAGGGTTACAAAAAAGAGAAATTAGAAGATACCTACACACAAATTTTACAAATCCCTCAAAGCACTTTACTACAGGAGAAAAGCAAAATCCAAAATGAAGGGGAGGTCTGTTTACCCATTGTATGTAATTACAGCCATAATAATAAAGCATTAAAGAAAATTCTAAACAAACATTGGCCCATTTTACTACAGGACGACACCCTAGCTCAAATTTTACCAACCAAACCAAAAATAGTATTTAGGGGTGCAGCGAATTTGAATAGACTTTTGGTAAAGAACCATATTAGAAAAACAAAAAACACTACTTTTCTGGATAAAGGGAAAGGCTTCTACGGATGCGGCACATGTTTAGCGTGTAGGAATTCAAACAATAAAAAAAAAGACACTTTAGAAAATTTAAGAACTTTAATAACAATGAAGAATTCCCCATTAAAGGCCTCATAACTTGCCATTCAAATAATGTAGTTTATCTATTGGAGTGCCCATGTGGCCTAAAATATGTAGGTCGCACTAAACGTAATCTACATACCAGGGTCGAGGAACATATTAGAAATATGAAGAAAAAATTTGAAGGACACAGTGTATCGCAACACTTTGCTTTAACACATGATAGTGACCCCACACAACTCATGTTCATGGGTATACAAAAGGTTAAAGGTAATTGGTAACTGTTCGGGGAGGAGGAGATTTTGCCAAGTTATTGGGACAGAGCGAGATGAGGTGGATATTTAACCTTGGGACTTTAAAACCACAGGGTCTGAATGTGGATTTTGAACTTTGTCACTTTATTTAAACATTTAAATGTTTTTACTATATTATACATTATCACAATTATAGAGTACATAGTTGAAATACTAATGTAAATACCGATTATCCTCATCTACGAGCACATGGATCCTGGTTTCATTTTACCTTACTGTGAATACCACTTAAAGTACATATATTTGTAATACAGTATATATCTCTTTAAATGTCATTCACCACTATTTCTTTATAAAAAAAAAATTAAAAATTAAAAATTAAAAAAATATAAAAAAAAAGTTCACAGCATTTTTAAAAAAGTTCACAGTAATATGAGCACTTTAGCACCTTCACAACTTACTCTTATAAATGCATAATATTCACCAGCATCAAAATAAGATAAATCATTTATTATCATTATTTTTATTAATCACTATTAATTTTTATTAACTGTCATCTATATTTCAGGTCACAAGTAAACCTATTCACACGGAGGGGGAGGAGCTAAAGGCCATGCTGATCCACCCTGAGAGGTGGTACACATCAGCATGGCCACTGATAACCCCCTCCCACACTGCAAGCCCCGCCCCCCAGCCTGCACACATGGGAGAGGTGTGAAATGGCTGGGGAGCTGGAGGCATCCCGGGCGGCGACTGAGTGGCGTCACGTGCGTTCGTGACGTCACTTACGCCAACCGCACGGATGTCACTTCCGCCAACCACGGAGTGCCGATCACGTGTACACTTAACGGCACGTCCGCCAACCACTGTGGAACCTGCGGAATACTTCCGCCAACCATCACTGCCCACCAATGGGAATACTAGAAAATATAGGCGCCCACAAGCCACCAATGAAAATAGAAGTTAAAAAAGGCACTCACAGCCCCCCACCAATTAAAGAAACACATACATATTTGTTTATATTTGTTATATGTTAACTAAACTGTGATTGGACTAAATATATCCAGCCCATTAAGGGGGAAGACCCAGAAGGCATTTAAAAAATGGAAGATTTGGAGTACTCACACTACAGCTGACTGAGGAAGCTCTATTCAAGAGTGAAACGCGTTTTGGCTATTTTTAAAAGGACTTTTACTGAGGACTTTTTATATCCATTGTTTTTATTTTTTTTTATACATATGCTATATTAATAAATTTGTTATTTTACTTTTAAGTCTTTTCAAGTCCTTTTTTGGAGCCTCCAAAAGAATCTGCATAGGGACAGTGCCATCCCCATTCAAATCGGCACAGAGTTTATATACCTAGAGCCAGGATCCATAGGCTTAGGACCAATCTACACATTGGTACGCTTTCCCTCAGTTTTTGTTTTTGAGAATTACTCCACACTGAAGTAGAAGGGTGGTGCTACCATTATAAGCACACAAGCTTTGATACGGAGCCAGTGTTTCCATATACAGGCTCCTTGGAATGTGAGTGTACCAGCCATTAAGATTATACCACCATTATTGCACTGTCACTTTGTATATACCATCTGCACTATATTGTATTCTTCTGTATTCTTTTACATGTACCATGATATGAACGCTTGGTAAGCAGTATATAAGTTTGAGCGCTCCACTTATAGGTGTAGGTCCCTGTGATGTAGATTAATTTAGAAATAAACAAAAATGTTTAAAAGTCTATCTGTTCCTGTCCAAATCTGAGATGAATAAATTGCTTATACGCAGAAGTAAGTTTACACTGACACATGCAGTTCAGGTTAAAAACACTTCAGGAAATTTATTAGCATCTAGTTAAAAAGCGGGCACGCAGGCCTTTTTATATGCAAAATGACATCATCATTGAATATCAGATAATAACAAATAAACATCATTAATTGGGTTAAATGTTAAGTGGCTATGTCAGTGTCCACCCATTAATATTATTAATTGGCTCAGAGATTTGAGTGACTAGTGAGGCACCCTCCCATCATGGGATGTCGTCGCCATTGCTCTTTAGCACGAGGCTTACTCGGTGGAAAGGGGGGCTTGGGCGTCATTTTACGTAGTTAGTGATGTCAGTCTCGTGGTCTGTTCCAAGGTTCTTTTATGAATAGAACATTTCATTTTGTCGCTGTTCTCCTGGCCTTGGATTATACTATGTTGCAAGTCAACGGAGATCCGCTAACTCCGGGGCTAGTTATGTCCTTAGAGAGAGAAAATACAATCTCTTATTCATTATATTGAATACTGTCAGGAAATTCTGTCATGTAAGGTGAACAAAATGGAGAATTCTGTCATAGTGTGATATTAAAATGGAGTTAGTACAATAATTCAATACAGGTTCTAATAAAGATTTTAATAATTCTACATCACCTGTTACTTACACCGTATTTAAATCTCTCTCAGGATCTGTTCTTCTTTTCTTCCTGTCTTCTTTTGTTTTCTGAATCATAAGAAAAGTAGGGACTCTTTTCCTTATGGAGGTTTCCTCCGCTTGACCAGCTTTGACCAGCTTTGACCAGCTTTGACCAGTGGAGGAGCAAAGTGTTCTTCATTTCCGCTGGTCAGAGCAAGTTTCCCATAATTCTTACCTTTCCTCTGTGATCTCGCAATGCTTCCTGTCATTTTAAACAAAACTGCTGAATTGCATTTTAACTGAATGAAAACAGTATGCTCGTTTCTTTTAGAACTATATTCGGCACTTTGTTCGTATCGGAATTTCATTCGAATGAATGAAGCTCCGATTCAATTTGTGCCGCGGCTGCATCTTGCAGCCCCTTAATAGATAACTCCTTAATTCCCACGGTATTAGGGAGTTATCTACTAAAAGGCCGCAAGGTGGGTGGGGGCCATAAATTACAATTGGGGGGACCTACTGTCCTCCCCCCTGGCCCCCACCCTTGATCGGTGAGTGGGGGCCATAAATTACAATGGGGGGACCTACTGTCCTCCCGCCCCCGGCCCCAACCCCTGCACAGTAAATGACAATGGGGGGACCTACTGTTCTCCCCCCTGGCCCCCACACTTCAGCGGTGGGTGGAGGCCATAAAGATAATGTGGGGTAGGTAGGGGGTCCTTTTTTAGGGTGAGGGGGGTAGGTAGGGGGTTACTTTTTTTGGGTGGGGGTGGGTGACTAGGGGCTTGGGGACCCTTAGTCACCTTTGATGGGGTGGGGAATTTGTCTTAGGGCCCCCACCCGCCGCCCAGGAGTGGGGGCAGGGGGGAGGACAGTAGGTCCCCCCCTCATTAACTTTATGGCCAACAACCCCCTCTCAAGGAGTGGGGGCAGGCAGGGCCAGATTAAGAGCCCAGTGGGCCTGGTGCTGACAATTATGATGGGCCTAATTACAGAATATTATCGACCAAAAACACTAAAACAGTCATACCTCTCAAGCATCATGTATCTGATGGAGTTGGTGTTGGAGGAAAACTCAAAGGATGCAGCTATAAGAAAACACATATTCTATGCTAATCTCTCTCTAATGTATGCTTTCATTTTTCAAGTAAATCCATACCCCCTAACAGCAGTGTCCAGTGAAGCAGGAAGTCAATGGGCGAGGTAAAAGGGTGGGCCACTGACGCGAATCACGTGACCAGAACTGCCAAAAAGGGCGAACATGCCCAAAAGGGGGCATGTCTGTCCAAAGAATTTGGCCAGCCTGGCATCAGTGTCCCTATGTATCACAATGTCAGTGTCCCCATGTTGCCCAGTGTCCCATGCCTCAGTGTGTCCCATGTCACTAGGATACTAGGGGACACAATGAGACATGGGGACCCTGAGAGACTGGGGACACTGAGACACTTGGGGACACTGGGAGACATGGGGGCACTTGTGGATACAGACATGGAGACACTGGGAGACATGGGGACACTGGGAGAAATGGGATCACAGACTCTAGGGACACAGAGACATGGGGACACAGAAACTGGGAGACATGGGGAAACAGACATTTGTGGACACTGGGAGAAATGGGGTCACAGACACTAGGGACACTGAGAGACATGGGAACACAGACACTGGGAGACTAGGGTACACTGGGAGACTATGGTACACTGGGAGACATAGGGACACTGAGACACCAGGGTCACTGGCTGGGAGGCATGGGGACACTGAGACACTTGGGGACACTGAGAGACATAGAGGGACTTGTGGACATAGACATGGGGACACTGAGACACATGGGGACACAGACATTTGGGGACACTGGGAGACATGGGGACACTGAGACACTAGGGACACTGGCTGGGAGACATGGGGACACTGGGAGACATGGAGACACTGTGTCCCTAGTGTATCCGTGCCCCAATGTGTCTCCCTATGTCTCACAGCATCCCCATGTGTCTCAGCGTCCCCATGTCTCACAGTGTCCCCAAGTGTCTCAGTGTCCCTATGTTTCCCAGTGTCCCCAAGTGTCTCAGTGTCCTCATGTCTCTGTGTCCCCTAGTGTCTCAGTGACCCCATGTCTCCCTGCTGCCTTTCCCTCCATCCTTCACTTACCTGAGCTGTAGTCTGTCTCTGCAGGCTGGGAGCTGCTCTCTGGACTCTCTGTGCTGTGTAGCTGCTCCCCCGTGGATCAGTGAGTAGAGCTGTAACTTCCTATCTCCATACACAGTGACCCCTACTGTCCAGGGCTGGTATTCCAGAGTAATCTCCGTTTATACTGAGAAAAATATTTGCATTTGTTTTGCCGGTATTGCTGCAAAACCATCACGGCCAGGCAGCCTCAAATACCGGCTGTGCTTTAACACCCGTTCCTTTTCCATGAATCCTTTTGTTTCAGTCTGAACCTGCAGCAGTGGTTTCAAGTCCTCTGCGCTTTCTAGCAGGGAAGTGCTATAAGTGATTTATTATTGTTTATTTAGCAGACATTAGGCAGAACCTGCCAAATATTGGTTACATTGGCGTTGTTGGAAGGCTTATGCAATGTATGATCATATAATGTAACTAAATCCCCATGGTTTTCACATATAGTACTTGGTTATGTCTCCTCTTGTTTTGCCTATCATATCTTGTCTTGTTTTATTTTGTATTCCTATTCCATCTACATTCCTGTCTTGTTCTGCCCATGTTTAGTTAATTTTCCCCAGTGGCGTACTTACAACCCATGGGGCCCCAGTGCGAAAACTGATCCGTGGGCCCCCCCCCCCCACTGGATAATCACTGTGAGAAGACGCTGAACGTCCATAGGAAAGCATTGAGTAATGCTTTCCTATGGGCGGTTTGAATGCGCGCGTGGCTCTTGCCGCGCATGCGCATTCGGAGCTGAGAGGCGCTGGAGGGAGTCCGGCGCTGGAGAAAGGTAAGTGCTGAAGACACACACACACTCTCACTAACAGATGTATACACACTAGCTGACAGACACACACACTCTTACGAACAGACGCATACACACTAGCTAACAGACACACACATTTACTGACAGACACACACTCAGTGACAGACATACATACACACTCACTGACAGACACACACACAGTCACTTACAAAACACACACTCACTAACAGACCCTAGACTCACTAACAGACGCACACAAACTAACACACTCAGTAACACACACACAGTAACACACACACACACACACACACACTAACACTCACTGACACTAACACTAACACACACACACTCTAACACTAACACACACACTCTAACACTAACACATACACACACTACCACAAACATTGAAACAAAAACTAACACTAACACACACACACACACTCTAACACTAACACACACACACGCACACTAACACAAAAACTAACACTAACACACACACACACTCTAACACTAACACACACACACACTAACACAAAAACTAACACACACTCTAACAATAACACAAAAACTGACACTAACACACACACTCTAACACTAACACACACTAACACAAAAACTAACACACACACACACACTAACACACACAAAAACTAACACTAACACACACTAACAGACACACACACACTGACACAAAAACTAACACACACACACTAACTAACACACACTAACACACACACACACACTAACTAACACACACTAACATAAACGTTTTTTTTTTTTAAATTTCATCTCCCAGCATCCCTACGATAGGGAGTGCTGAGGGGATTCCCTGGGGTCCAGTGGTGTCGCCCGGTGGGCAGGCTGGCGCGCGCGCGCGCGAGGGAGCACTCTCCCCTGAGTGCTTCCTCTTCAGCTCCCTTGCACGCCGCATACTGATGCCGGAGCCAGAATATGACGTCATATTCTGGCTCAGGCATCAGTACGCAGCGCGCGAGGGAGCTGAAGAGGAAGCACTCAGGGGAGAGTGCTCCCTCACGTGCCCACCAGCAGGGTGACCCCCCGGTATGTATGCCACTGATGTTCCCCTTATGTATTGTGTACATGTTCTGGGTTTAGCTTCCTATTCTTTTCTGGTTCTGGGTTCTCCTAGTCAGGGGCGTACCTAGAGCATTTGGCACCCGGGGCGGATCCTGTGCTTGGCACCCTTCCCCCCCCCCCCCACCCAAAAAAAAAAACCTGTAAAAAATGTTAAAGGTTTTCTTTCTTTTTTTTTACAATTTGTAAACTTTGCAAAACCGCTGTCAGCCCCACCTACAAAACCCTTGTCCTGCCCCGCCCCTCCTACAAAACCTCTGTCCTGCCCCTTCTACAAATCCTGTACTGCCCCGTCTACAAAACCCCCGCAACCCCCTTCCACAAATCCCCTGCTTATCCCCCTTATAAAGACTCCTGTCCCAATACAAAACCCCCACCCCCTTCTACAAAATCCCTGCAGCCCCACACACATTTACAGGCAGACAGTCACACACTCAGTTACAGGCAGACAGTCACACACAGTCACAGGCAGACAGTCACACATACACATTTCCTCCGTGCGGCCAGTTTATCAGCTGTTTGCTTGTGTGAGTTGTACTGGCCGCACGGCACCCTAACTACCATGGGACACTGTGCGGCCACAGCTCACACAGCCCCCTCCAGCCAGGGCCGGTGCAAGGATTTTTGCCGCCCTAGGCAAAAGTAAAGTTTGCCGCCCCCCCATGTGACATCACAATGCCCCACCTATATGATTTGCCATGTTATCTAACGCCAGTGCTGCCGTGCCGTTTATATTGGGTAAGGTGCCTTCCTTGCAGGACATTGTGGCTATAGACACCAGAACCACTACATTAAGCTGCAGTGGTTCTGGGGACTATAGTGTTTCTTTAATGTGAGGTAAATTAGAGATTAGTGCCACGAATAATATACTAGATTGCCTACTTACAACCAGATGAGGATGATGATGGCTCTAGCTGCAGTCTGGCTCCACTGGTCTGGTGTAGAACAGGCTCTCTGGAGGCGGTTTGTAACTGTGGTCACAAAAATCAATGTTCTGGGAGAACGGGAAGCAGCTCCATTTTTGGGGGTCCTTTACACAGCTCAAGGTCTGGGTCCCAGGGTCCA
>OW240912.1:117059893-117071528 GCA_933207985.1 Pelobates cultripes
TGCTCTCTGTACCCGCGGACTATACTGGGCTCGGCCACTCAGTGTGCACTTCCTGTTAGTCCGGCCGGGTACAGGAGACAGCTGCTCTCTGTACCCGCGGACCATCAATGCTGCAGGGCTCGGCCACGCTACAGTGAGGGAGCTGACAGGAGGGAGCGCTGACCGCTTCCCTCCTGTCAGCCCCTCTCCTCAGGCTGCGCCCGGGCGGTGCGGTCCGCCCTCATGGACGCACCGCCCGGGCAAAGCTGCAGCCGCCTGAGGCTCTCTACAGAGCGCTCGGGCGGCTGCAGCATGGGGGGGGGTGGCGGGGCTGGTCATGGCACCCCCCACCATGGTGGCACCCGGGGCGGACCGCCCCCCCCCCTTAGTATGCCACTGCTCCTAGTTCTGTCTTGTTTTCATGTTTGGTGTCTGTTCTAGTCTTGCCTTGTTTCTGTATTGGATTCATTCCTGCTGCAGAGCCTCCCTATTCAGATCCTGGGAGGTCTGCATATTTCCTAGTTCCTGGGATCCGGTGAAGCTGCATCAGGGTCCTGGTATGTGGCCGCACAAACGCTGGTGCTCAACACCAGGGGGCGTGCGGTTACCCTGCATCAGACCCTGCTAATCCATTCCACACTGTGACTCCTAACTTCAACATCAGACATACTGGGTCCCGGTCGTCTGACCGTCGCCCCGACAGTGTCTGGGTCCCGGTCACTGGACTGCCACCCTGACTGTGAAACTATGAATGGCTCGTTAAATATGTTATGGTTCCTTTGATTGCTCCATCTGTTACTTGGATAACTGTGGTAATTCTAGAGCTAATACATGCTGACGAGCGCTAAGGGACGGCCGCTCCGCTTTTGCACCCTGCTCCCTCTTATACTGTGCTGGTGCCTCTGTGCGACCACCGCCTCTTCCTCCAAACTGCTCACGTCACTCGCATGACCTTCATTCCATGTGGGGTCTAGGACCTAATCATCCTCCACATCATCTCCACCCACTTTTTAATCTGTCCCTCACAGCTGCAGCATCCTCTCCCTACACTAATAAGAGCTCATGTGACTTGCGGCGCTACGTGACTCCAGCTTATATATAGAGGCTGGGTCACATGCTGCACTGGCCAATCACAGCCACGCCATTAGTAGGCATGGCTGTGATGACTTCTAAGGGCACACAAGTCAAACGCTTGTTGATTGGCTGCCCTGCAGCCTTTCAAAACGCGCCATTAAATCACCGAACTCCAACCCGAACATACACTGAAATGTCCGTGTTCGGATCCGGGGTCCAAAAAACGTAATATTCGGTACGGGTTCGCCTAACTCTATTGACAAGTCTACAATAAAGACACTTGGCAAGCAATATCTTAAGTATCTTTCTCACATGCTCATGGTGTGTAGTGATTTCAGGAAATAAACCAAAATGACAAACAAATTATTTAAGCTCCTTAGTACATCATTAATAAAGTCCTGGAAGACAGCCACTCATGTTTTTAAAGGCTGTCTTTTATTTAAGACCTTCCTTTAAGGAACACTAGCATTAGGAATACAAATGTGTATTTCCAATGTTATTATTATTATTATATTTCAGTAGTGCTTTACAATGGGTGGACTAACAAACATGTTATTGTAACCTGACAAGTTTGACGCACAGAATACCCTAGTACCAAAGTCACCATTAAGGTGATCAGACCAGTGCTGCCAGGGTTACTAAATCTAGTTAATTCACCTTTTTCCTTCACTGTGCCAGTCTTCTAGCACATTTGACTGAGATCACCGAGATGGCATTGGGTGACTAGTGCACATGTGCAGCAAAACACCATGCTGCACCAGATCTCTTTCTGAGACCATTTCACTGAAATAGCAGAGCTTTTCTCTGCTATTTTACAACAAGTGTCTCTAGTGGCTGCAATAATGGCAGTCACTAGAGGCATGTACGCCCTGCAAAAATAACATTGCTGTTCCTTCAGAGTGGAAATGTTTTCAACTGCAGGGTTAAAAAGGCAGGCACATGGCACCCAGACAACTTCATTGAAATTAACTGTGCAGTTTGAAACCTTTACCGTTCTGCAGGAAGAACATTTTTTTCTTTGCACGGTAAACCTGTCAATTAGGTAGCCACTAGAGGCACTTCTGTAAATGCTCACTGGGTTGTGTACACCCCTTAGATCAAATTTGGTAACAATTGTCAAAAAGTTCCATAATAAAAGGGACAGGGTAGGAATTATGCATTGCAACCTTATGAAGACTTCTGTAATCTATGTAGGATTTTAGTAAAAATAAAGAGAACGTTACCTGCGCTAGGGCCTAAATCCCTATGTACATTTAAACAACACGGAGGCTCTTTAGTTTCATTCCAATGGCCATTTGAATATAAGTTCCCCTGCCATGTCAAGGCAAGCCTCAAAAGGTGAGTCCTACACTAGCCATTATATTTGCTGATATCAGCCAAGAATCTCCAATTAGACAGGAAGGGATATTTTATAAACCCTTTCACATTTAACCCTTTATAGGGCTTCTACACATACAATAAACTTTGCTGGTATCAGACAAAGTGTAAACATCTCTAATGTGACATGAAGTGGTGTTTTATAAACCCCTACATACTTATTAACCCTAAATAGGGCTATAACACATACAAATCACTTTGCTGGTATCAGCTAAAAGGCAAATTTCTCTGATGAGACAGGAAGGGGTGCTACCCCTACATACTTATAAACTCTTAATAAGACAAACATGGAGTGGCTGGCAGTAATGTAACATAGCTGTGTGATACAGACATCATATACAAACACAAAGATAAAGCACCGCGCTTATATTCAAATGGCCATTGGAATAAAACTAAAGAGCCTCCATTTTGTAAATGTACATAGGGATTTAGTCCAGAGCGCAGGTAACATTCTCATTTTGAGCTGCTGGATGCTAATTTATTGCTGCTGTAAGTGCCGTGCTTTATCTTTGTGTATGTAGGATCTTAAGTTACTTTCCTTTTAATCTTCTGATGAATCCCTTTAATCTTCAGATGAATCCCTTAGTTAATGTATTCCTACATAATGAGTTTCTCTTGTGTAGACAATGGATAGTTACTATCCCTAGGAGTAACCATACCTGAGAGTAGGTCTGTGGTACAATCATATGGTTGTATGGTGTAACGGAACTCCCCATACTCCGACCGAGTATCTTCCGTTGATGAACGCTTCCTAATTTGCGCCGAGAACCACAAGCTCTGCACCGGACACCACAACCACTGCAGACTCCACAACTGCCGTAGCTTAACTGGAGTCTCGCCATCTTCTGTCCACCTTGGATCAGCTTCTGTTCTCCAGGACCGTGTGGGAAAGACCTCTCCTCCAGTAGAGCATATTAGGAACAAGCTCTTAAAAGAGCTAAGTGATTAAAGCTCAGGGGAGTATGCAGAGCATAGCAATCCCCAGTGTGAGTATAGATGTCCCCTCCAATCACGAGACAAGACTACGTGTTGAGGGTCAAGAAGAACTGAAGTTTTAATCAAACACTCTGCTTGTATACCCATTTTACAAACATAGTACCGCCCACAGGGTTTTGTAAAACAAACAATAAAATACGTACATTACAATAAAACACTCCCAGCAATTACACACAAACACTCCCCTCTGCCTGTGATATAATTACTGAACACAATGGGTTAATGTAATTATCACAGGCAGGAAAAATATACTTTTTATACAGACACTGTAACTTTAAAACTATACATCCGATCTTCAAAAATTCACATATTATTAATCAGCATACTTTCAATATAAACACTTTCAAAAATCATACAAATCCCTTCAGTAGATGACCGCGTTCGGTTGAAAAAAGATTGCCACCGCCACGTGTTCGTTTGCACGAATGGCGCCCCCCCAGCGATCGGCAGTTTACCTACAGCAGGCTCCCAGCCTGGGAGGTAAATTTCCTGCACACTTCCACTTCTGGGTGATCCGCCTATGTTGTACTTGGTTCAGTAAGCCCCCTTTACTGAACCAAGTGGGAAGAAGCCATAAGCAAAGTATTTTAACCAAGTCTTAAAGGGGCAGTGTCCCAAACAAGTCTGGGACACCGTCTTAAAGGGGCATTGTTCCGATTTTCACTGTGTCCCAAAAATGTGCTTAAAGAGCCAGCCCCAATCCCATAAAAGTCCATAAGCCCCAATACAGTTCTTAATGGGCCATACACAGTCCAATACAAGTCCATAGGCCTAAATAGCATTCTTAAAGGGCCATACACCCCAGGGCCATAGTCACAGGGGAGGAGGCAGGCAAGCAGGCCTCTCCAGGACCAAGTGGGGAAGGGCACTTTGTCACATATGGTATGAGACATTAATTTATTTCCTCTTTCTTATCAAAAAAACTCCTCAAGAGATAGGAACTTTAAAGGGACTTCAGTGGACAAAGTGGCTGCCGTGAGTATATTTTTTGAAAGCATGGGTGAAGGGACAAAGATTTCACGCTCATGGCGACCTTTGGCATAGGTAGGCAGTTTAAGGCTATTGAACTAAGGTGCAATAGTTACTGCAGGGCATGTAGGCTTGCTGTGGGTATTATACATTTTCCTCAATCTATTGTCGATATGGGTCATGTATTATATAAGACTTTAAGGGAGGTCTCTAGATGCAATTTCATTTTGCAGTGTATGCATCAAGCCCTCTGTGAAAGCAGTAACCTGGGCACTTTTAAATACCCCTAAGGCTCGGGGGCAAAATTCAATAGGATAAACTGCCACAGACCTGGACCCCTGTTTAATAATCATGAAAGCTTTAGAAGCACTATTATAAGTTCTACCAGGTGGTTCAAACACGTGAAATAGATTTATGGTAGTTACATACTATGTTTTCCCATAATGGATTAGCCCAAGCCAAGGCCTTATCAGTGAATAGTAGATTGGGAGATTTGATTTGGTATGAACAGTATCAGGTTAGTTAGACTAATTGTGAGATCTGTTGAATTCCTTAACTCCGAGCTAAAATGTGTCTGAATCACAAATCAACTGATCATTTTGGGTAATGAATCTCAATTCCTCAAATGGCTCCATAAAAAGAAATAAATGATGGGACAAACATATATATTATATATCTTTTAGACTGATACAAGAGTAAAGAGTAAGCATCACTATCTATTGCCCAAAGCATGTGTTTGCTTTTCATCATGTATGCCTAAAATTATTATGATTTCAGTCAATGATAAATGGTTGGTTGGTTGGTTGGATAGATGCATTGTGTTTCCTTTTCATAACATATGCCTTCAATTATTATGTTTTAAGTCAATGTATTAAAAATTAATGATTGTTGGTTAGTTGGGTGGACAAACGGATGGACAGGTGGACAGATACATATTGAGAAAGTTTAGATGTGTTAAGAGAAACCTTTTTTAAAGCTATATAATCATTGATGTCCATCTGATTTATTTAGGTGTTTTGGGGTTAATTCATAGTAAGGCCTTTATTTAATATTGTTGGATAAGATTTCCAAATGATTTTATATGTTTAAATAAACTTTTAAAAATGATTTTTTTTTCAACATATTAAAATATAAGAAATACATCACATACAAAACATATCAATGTATTAAAAAATATTTTAAATATGTGCGTGATTTAGGCCTTTTCCCATAGGAAAGCATTGAATTAACTTACTCATGCAAAGAGTGAGGAGGAGTAAAACTACGTGAAACTGCAGGAAGTGCCTCTATCTGTTAGATAGTAACTAGAGGCAGTCTTAACCCTGCAATATAAGCATTGCAGTTTCTCTAAAACGTCACTATTTGACATTGCAGGATTAATGGAACAGGGACAGTGCACAGAGACCACTTCAATGAGATGACGTGGTCTGGGTGCCTACAGTGTCATTTAAAGTCATTTGAAAACCTTATCCAACAATACTAAATTAAGGCCGTTGTTACTGATTGCAGCCTGAACAATTAGGTATTTCTGAAACCCATGACTAAAACAGCAAGCACATTTTCTTCAATGGGTTGAATAATTCCTGAAGAGGTTTCCATGAACAAAAATTGTTTGCATCTATTGACAATGCTATCCAATAAATGTATATTCTATACGAAATTTAAAGACTGCTGTTCAAACTGTCTTTACATATGTAAATAGCAAACATCTATATCGCATACATGTTCCTGGAAAAAGAACATGCAGCACATATAGAGAACATGCTGGTATTCCGGCTCGCCATTTTAATTGGGTGGAACTTTCCAGGAATTCCTTTTATATAATAGACTCCTGAGGAATGAATTTTTTATAAGCATCCATGATTAAAACAGTGATGTAGCCATGTAAAAACATAAGCCTACAGGCAAACATCAATACCACAATTGTATGTCAACATGGTTTTCCGTGGACTGAATATTTAGCATTCAGCACGTTGATATTTCTAAATCTACAAAAAGCATACTTGATCAGCTCATATGGGAAAAAAAGAAAAATGAATGCAACAGGTCTAGAAATGTCTCCTCATATTATGAATCGCCATGCTGACCTGCATATTTTATAAAACACCATACTGACTGTAAAACATCAACTGATTTAGCAATACAATGTTAAAATATCTACGGCAATGTTTACCTTATTTGTTTGCTCTTTCGCGTTTACTCAATTCATTTATTTATTTTACTAAACAAGATAATAAAAAAAAACTGTTTTCGTTTTACCTATAATTTGTCTTTTAAGTGGCTTGGCTACTTGCAACTAGAATTATGGTTGTTTTATAGTATAACACTATAGCTTGTAATTATCACTTTTAAAACAGTTGTGCTAGCAGTTTTCTTATCAGTTCTGCTGAACAGTGTAGCAGCTTTTACTGCGAATATATTGCTGATTTGCAATGGGTTTTACATTGCCCACAACAAAAACTAATATGTGCCACCATATGGAACATTTAACATTCATAACTTTATTTAACTGGAACTCTATTGGGCCTATAAGTCAGGAATATATGCTACTTAATTTTATAACATCCACCACCTCTGTCAACCAATCTTATTCAGAATTTAGGAAATAACCACTAGAGAGGTATTTTAGTATGGTGTACTATGCAGTGGCGAAGCTAGACATTTTTTCACCAGAGACTCAGTTGAGCGACCCTTATTTTTCCTTTTAGGTACAAGCAGCTGGTGCACACTGGGATCAGTGAGATCTCAGCATGCACCTGCCTGACAGCTTTCCTGTAATTCACTGGGGCTTCTAAATAGATCGTGTTGTGTGTAAGGGAGGCTACCTGTGGGCATTGTCTGTTGTGTTTATGGTGAGGTTGTGTTTCATATGTGGAAGGTGACTGTGTATGATGATAACTATCTTTATGGGGTGACTGCAATAGGGATAAAAGTGGGGTGACTGGGGCAGGGTGAGGGGGTAAGTGAGACAAGTTGAGAGGTGTAAGTGTGACAGCATTGGGGAGATAGGTGTGACAGGGTGAGGGTGTAGGAGAGGTTTAATGTAACATGTTTAGGGGATGAAGGTGGGAGTTTAGGGATGGATGGATGGATGTGTCAGAGTTAGAGGTGCATATGACAGGGGGAGTGGCATGAGTGTGACAGAAAGTGTGGCAGGCTGATGGTTGGTAAGTGAATGTGGCAGGGTGGAGAGTGTGACAGGGCTACGGGATGAGTGTGACAGTGTGAGGGGAATGTGACAGGTTATACTGCAAGGAGAGAAGTGATTAGTAACTGTGGCAGGGTGATAAGTGTGACAAGGTTAGGGAGGTGGGTGTGATAAAATCAAGAAAGAGAGTAAGAGCTAAAATAACAATAAGGCTGCAACCCTTAAAGGGAATCCCTCAAAAACCCTTCAAATACAACAAGAATAAAAACAAACAAAGATAAAGGTTGCGCCAAAATAGACCAAAAATATAATATAAAATGTGATAGGATGGGATTAAGGTATAAAAGTGTTAGCTGAACAGATCTTCTTTAGATCAGATAGTCTTTAAAGTGCTTGTTCAGGAACAATGTCCACGCTGTCCTTCCCCAAGGGGATCCGGTATTATGAAAAGATAAAACAGATAAAAAACCAAATAGCGTAGTATATCCAATATGGTACAACTGATAATAAAAGAAGATGGTAATGCACTCACATGTATTAGACCTATAGCTAGCTCTAGTATGAAAAGCGTACAGCGGTATAATCCCCGCTTATGGGATATGGTGCAGGCCTCTTCTTGCAAAGGTATGTTCAACACTCAAATAAAACAGAGAGAGACGACCAATAGTGCTCACTGGATAAAACAGTGTAAATAAAATACATAAGAAGGTACTCACAAGAGTGGAGCAGACAGACTGCTCCTTGACAACAGCGTTGGTGGTATGATCCCCACCTCAGTATTACTTGGAGTCCAGAATGATAAAATGCCAGGTAAAAATGATAACAAAATATATAAAGTGTATTAAAAGATAATTGGCACAATAAAAGGTGATCTTTAAAGATTTTTTGGTCACCTTTTATTGTGCCAATTATCTTTTAATACACTTTATATATCCCCTTGGGGAAGGACATTGAGGACATTGTTCCTGAACAAGCATTTTAAAGACTATCTGATCTAAAGAAGGTGGGTGTGATAGTTGGGTGTGGTGAACATGCATTTTTTAGGCGGTTGGGGGATGCAAAATGCATCTTCCCTGTGTAGCCAAAAATCCTTTCACTGGTCTGGTTGGTATGTAACAGGGGTAGGCAAACTTTTGCACTCCAGATGTGGACTAAACAACCCATGATACTTTGCCAGGATTATGCCTGTAAGAGTTCACAACAACTGCATTGCCAAAGACCCATAAGAATCTAGTATGTATTGGCTTACCATGTGAATGGAGATATATGCCTGAGACTATAAGTTTGGAATTAATTTAGCTTGGTAAAACATATTTCTGTGTTTATTGTTTATATATCTTCTAGTGCAATAGTGGCTGGGGAAGTAGAATGCAAAAAATTGAACTTATAGATATTAGCATTCCCTACACTATGTGACATTGTCTCACTTTTTTAGTACACAGAGTAGTTGGGAAATAGCTTCTGCCTAGGTGAATTTTTTCCCCAGAAATAAATAATCTTTTTTTTCCTCAATATTTCCATTTACTGATTTATACTGAGAAAACTACATCTAAAAGAGCAGATACTCTGCACAACTAAACCTAGTATATATTAGTATACATGTTTACAGCCCTTAGCCAATATCCAATAAGTCTTAAAACTACACAAAAACATCTAGTAGGCTGAATAGTTATTGAAAAATATGATTTTATCTCTGTGATTTTGTGAGTGATGCCTAAATTTATATACCATAAATACAAAGAATGTGTCTAGAACATCATAGAAGGCCAGTTCAATTTATTAATAATCCATTCCTTTCTAAATTCTGATTACTGGTAGCAGCATCATCTATGAGGTCTAATGTTGTTTGGTACCCATCGGGATTTTTCCTATTCTGCTGGTAAGCTTATCTGAGCCTGTAAAAATTCAGCAGTTCCAGAATAAAAAGGAGGGGTAGGTTATTACAATGCAAAATAAATTCTAGATATAAAAAGACAACTTTTCAATCCAAGAACTGAATATTTAACAAGGATTCTCAAGAGATTCACAAAGCTATAAACAGCAGAGTTTAGCCAGGGGGGATAAAAAAAATGGGGGAGAATATACTTTAATATTAAACTGAGCACTCTACCTAAAGCTAAGGTTTATATGCCGCAAATTGATCAATACTAAAAAGCACACATAGCTAAAATAAAACATTTGAGTCTGGCCATTAAGTTAAAAATCCTACTTAAATAGTTTTAATGTGTTGCATTATTTGTTTCACTGAAACAAATTATAACATGCAAAACTGTACTAATAAAATATCCTACTGTGTTGGTCTTAAATGTTTTTCCCCTCTGATTAGCAATTTACCCCAGGTGTGTATATTGTGCACCCAGGGTCAGCGGGCTCACACACACACTGACAGGCTCAAACACACACACTGACAGGCTCACTCACACACTCTGACAGGCTCACTCACACACTCTGACAGGCTCTCTCACAAACACACACACACACACACATTTTTGTTTTAATTGAAACCCACTCAGCCTCCCTACCTTTGGGAGAGCTGAGTGGGTCTTTCCTGGGGTCCAGTGGGTTTGCTCTCTTGCTGTGTGCGAAGGAGCAATACTCTGCCTGTAGCTCCTCTCTGCTCCCTCGCTCTCTGTAATGATGTCGGGGCTGGAATTACATCATATTCTGGCTCCCAACATCATTAGACAGCGCGAGGGAGCAGAGAGCAGCTGCAGACAGAGTACTGCTCCATCGTGCACTGCCGATAATGCTCCGGCGTCCAATATTCCCCATGACGGCCGCCGTCAATGCTCCCTCCCACACTAACTAGAGAGCTGGCAAATCCCAGACGCCAGGGTGACATTTCTAGTCGCCGTGGCGATCTGGCGCCTGGGATTTGTCGAACCCTGTGTTAGGGGGTATGGATTTACTTGAAAGATGAACGCATGAATTAGAGAGAGATTAGCATATTTTAAGAGAATCTGAGTTTTCTTATAGCTGCATCCTATGAGTTTCCCTCCGGCAACATCCCCACCAGATACATAACGCTTGAGAGGTATGACTGTTTTAGTGTTTTTGGTCGATTATATTCTGTACTTAGGCCCCTCATAATTGTCAGCACCAAGCCCACTGGGCTCTTAAGCTGGCCCTGCCTGCAGGACAGACATCTTCTCCTCTTCACAGCACCCAGGTGTGGCAAGCTAAGGGGGATAGTTTATTGTATGCATGTTTGTAAATTGGTGAGTGTGTGTGTGTTTTAAATTGCTGTATTTGTGTGTGTTAATAATGTGAGACTTTATGTAAAATTATGTAAGTTTGTGTTTGAGTGACTGTGTGTGTGTGTGTTGATCAAAGTGTGTAAATGACACTGTGTGTGTGTTCAGGCCCGGACTGGCCATCGGGCACACTCTCATGAGATTTGGAGCATTGCAATGACAATGATGCGGGTCCCACAGGCTAGAGTTCACTCATCACTAGCACCACCATGGATAGCAGCACGATACCCCTTCCCAGCACCCTCAGTCACACACACACTGCACCCGTGACACAACACCCTCACACACTGCACCCCTGACACTCACAGCACCTTCACACACACTGCACCCCTGACACTTAAGCACCCTCACTCACTGCACACTGCACCCCTAACACTCACAGCACCCTTACTCACACACTGCACCACTGACACTCACAACACCCTCACTCACACACACACTGCACCCCTGACACTCACAGCACCTCACTCACACACACACACTGCACCCCTGAAACTCACAGCACCCTCACTCACACACACACACATTGCACCCCTGACATTCACAACACCCTCACTCAGACACACACATACTGCACCCCTGACACAGCACCCTCTCACACACACACACACACACACACACACTGCACCCCTGACACTCACAGCACCATCACACATACACACACTGCACCCTCACACACAGCTTCCTCACACGCACAGAGCACCCTCACACAAACACAGCAACCATCACGCAAACACAGCAAACACACACTGCACTCCTCACACACACAGCACCCTTACCCACATAGCACCCTCACGCAAACACAGCACCCATCACTCACACACACACTACACCCCTC
>OW240912.1:117071628-117186778 GCA_933207985.1 Pelobates cultripes
CCTAGTTCTGTCTTGTTTTCATGTTTGGTGTCTGTTCTAGTCTTGCCTTGTTTCTGTATTGGATTCATTCCTGCTGCAGAGCCTCCCTATTCAGATCCTGGGAGGTCTGCATATTTCCTAGTTCCTGGGATCCGCTGAAGCTGCATCAGGGTCCTGGTATGTGGCCGCACAAACGCTGGTGCTCAACACCAGGGGGTGTGCGGTTACCCTGCATCAGACCCTGCTAATCCATTCCACACTGTGACTCCTAACTTCAACATCAGACATACTGGGTCCCGGTCGTCTGATCGTCGCCCCGACAGTGTCTGGGTCCCGGTCACTGGACTGCCACCCTGACTGTGAAACTATGAATGGCTCGTTAAATATGTTATGGTTCCTTTGATTGCTCCATCTGTTACTTGGATAACTGTGGTAATTCTAGAGCTAATACATGCTGACGAGCGCTAAGGGACGGCCGCTCCGCTTTTGCACCCTGCTCCCTCTTATACTGTGCTGGTGCCTCTGTGCGACCACCGCCTCTTCCTCCAAACTGCTCACGTCACTCGCATGACCTTCATTCCATGTGGGGTCTAGGACCTAATCATCCTCCACATCATCTCCACCCACTTTTTAATCTGTCCCTCACAGCTGCAGCATCCTCTCCCTACACTAATAAGAGCTCATGTGACTTGCGGCGCTACGTGACTCCAGCTTATATATAGAGGCTGGGTCACATGCTGCACTGGCCAATCACAGCCACGCCATTAGTAGGCATGGCTGTGATGACTTCTAAGGGCACACAAGTCAAACGCTTGTTGATTGGCTGCCCTGCAGCCTTTCAAAACGCGCCATTAAATCACCGAACTCCAACCCGAACATACACTGAAATGTCCGTGTTCGGATCCGGGGTCCAAAAAACGTAATATTCGGTACGGGTTCGCCTAACTCTATTGACAAGTCTACAATAAAGACACTTGGCAAGCAATATCTTAAGTATCTTTCTCACATGCTCATGGTGTGTAGTGATTTCAGGAAATAAACCAAAATGACAAACAAATTATTTAAGCTCCTTAGTACATCATTAATAAAGTCCTGGAAGACAGCCACTCATGTTTTTAAAGGCTGTCTTTTATTTAAGACCTTCCTTTAAGGAACACTAGCATTAGGAATACAAATGTGTATTTCCAATGTTATTATTATTATTATATTTCAGTAGTGCTTTACAATGGGTGGACTAACAAACATGTTATTGTAACCTGACAAGTTTGACGCACAGAATACCCTAGTACCAAAGTCACCATTAAGGTGATCAGACCAGTGCTGCCAGGGTTACTAAATCTAGTTAATTCACCTTTTTCCTTCACTGTGCCAGTCTTCTAGCACATTTGACTGAGATCACCGAGATGGCATTGGGTGACTAGTGCACATGTGCAGCAAAACACCATGCTGCACCAGATCTCTTTCTGAGACCATTTCACTGAAATAGCAGAGCTTTTCTCTGCTATTTTACAACAAGTGTCTCTAGTGGCTGCAATAATGGCAGTCACTAGAGGCATGTACGCCCTGCAAAAATAACATTGCTGTTCCTTCAGAGTGGAAATGTTTTCAACTGCAGGGTTAAAAAGGCAGGCACATGGCACCCAGACAACTTCATTGAAATTAACTGTGCAGTTTGAAACCTTTACCGTTCTGCAGGAAGAACATTTTTTTCTTTGCACGGTAAACCTGTCAATTAGGTAGCCACTAGAGGCACTTCTGTAAATGCTCACTGGGTTGTGTACACCCCTTAGATCAAATTTGGTAACAATTGTCAAAAAGTTCCATAATAAAAGGGACAGGGTAGGAATTATGCATTGCAACCTTATGAAGACTTCTGTAATCTATGTAGGATTTTAGTAAAAATAAAGAGAACGTTACCTGCGCTAGGGCCTAAATCCCTATGTACATTTAAACAACACGGAGGCTCTTTAGTTTCATTCCAATGGCCATTTGAATATAAGTTCACCTGCCATGTCAAGGCAAGCCTCAAAAGGTGAGTCCTACACTAGCCATTATATTTGCTGATATCAGCCAAGAATCTCCAATTAGACAGGAAGGGATATTTTATAAACCCTTTCACATTTAACCCTTTATAGGGCTTCTACACATACAATAAACTTTGCTGGTATCAGACAAAGTGTAAACATCTCTAATGTGACATGAAGTGGTGTTTTATAAACCCCTACATACTTATTAACCCTAAATAGGGCTATAACACATACAAATCACTTTGCTGGTATCAGCTAAAAGGCAAATTTCTCTGATGAGACAGGAAGGGGTGCTACCCCTACATACTTATAAACTCTTAATAAGACAAACATGGAGTGGCTGGCAGTAATGTAACATAGCTGTGTGATACAGACATCAAATACAAACACAAAGATAAAGCACCGCGCTTATATTCAAATGGCCATTGGAATAAAACTAAAGAGCCCCCATTTTGTAAATGTACATAGGGATTTAGTCCAGAGCGCAGATAACATTCTCATTTTGAGCTGCTGGATGCTAATCTATTGCTGCTGTAAGTGCCGTGCTTTATCTTTGTGTATGTAGGATCTTAAGTTACTTTCCTTTTAATCTTCTGATGAATCCCTTTAATCTTCAGATGAATCCCTTAGTTAATGTATTCCTACATAATGAGTTTCTCTTGTGTAGACAATGGATAGTTACTATCCCTAGGAGCAGAGGCGGCTCTCTAATTAGGCGATTTAGGCGGCCGCCTAAGGCCTCGCGCAGTCAGGGGCCTCGCGGCCGCCTAAATCGCCTTAGGGCAGACTGACATGTCGGGTTCCTGGTCTATGACCGAGGACCCGACACAGGAGGGGGCCCGGCGGCTTGCCCTCTGTGCCGCCGGGTGCGAGGCCCCTCCTGTCAGTCTGCCCGGGGAGAGCCGGCCTCAGTCTGCAGCTCCGCCGGGTGTGAGCTGCAGACTGAGGTGTCTCGCGCTCTCCAGCCAATCAGAGCGTTGCCGCGGGTTACCACGGCAACGCTCTGAATGGAGATCGCGAGACAATCCCCATGTGGTCTGCACACAAGCCCACTGGACCACCAGGGAGTCTGAGTGCCACCACTGGACCACCAGGAAAAAAGGTAAATTTTGACCCCCCTCACCCTGCACCCCACCTCTCCCCCCTCACCCTTTCACCCCCTCTCACCCTGTCACCTCACCCTGTCACCCCCCACCTCACCCTGTCACTCACCCTGTCACCCCCACCTCAATTCTGTCACCCCCACTCACCCTGTCACCCCTCACCCAGTCACTCCCCCACTCCTCACCTGTCACCTCACCCTGTCACCCCACCTGCCACCCCACCTGTCACCCTGTCTCCTACTCTCACCCTCCCACTCCACCTGTCACCCCCTCACCCTGTCACCTTCCTCACCCTGTCACCCCACCTGTCACCCCC
Organism: Pelobates cultripes; assembly: GCA_933207985.1. Lineage (NCBI taxonomy): Eukaryota > Metazoa > Chordata > Amphibia > Anura > Pelobatidae > Pelobates > Pelobates cultripes. The sequence goes on from OW240912.1 coordinate 117,075,054, forward strand.
TCTCACCCTGCCACCCCACCTGTCACCCCCTCACCCTGCCTCCCCTCTCACCCCACATTTGACCCTGTCACACACCCTGCCACCCCACCTGTCACCCTGCCACCCCACCTCTCACCCCTCTCACCCTGCCACCTCACCTGTCACACCCTCACTCTGTCACCCCACCTCTTACTGTGTCACCCACCCTGTGACCCCCCACACTATGTCACCCCCCTTACTCTGTCACCTTACCCTGTCACTCCCTTCACACCGTCACCCCACCTCACACTGTCACCCCCTTATACTGTAACCCGCCTCTCACCCCGTCACCCCCCCCTACACTATGTCACCCTCCCTCACACTAGGTCTCCCCCCTCTGTCTCTTCCCTCTTACTCTGTCACCCCCTCACACTAATGTCACCCCCTCTTACTCTGTCACACCCCACTGTCACTCCCCTCTTACTCTGTTACACCCCTTACACTAATGTAACCCTCTCATACTGTCACCCCCTTCTTACTCTGTCACCCCCCATACTATGCCACCTCCCTACACTATGTCACCCCCACACACTCTGTCACCTCTCTCCGCACACACTGTCACCCCCCTCCATACACACTGTCACCCCCCTCCATACACACTATCTCTCCCTCTAAACACACGGGCACCACTCTCCGCACTCTGGCACCCTCCTGCTCTTTTTACAATCATCCTGACACAGTTACTCCTTTACTCACCCTGTCACCCCCTGAAGGCAATCATTCTACACACTGTCATAAAACATAGCTTCACCATGAACTTAATGCCAAAGGCCACAGGCAGTAACACAAACATACACATGCTCAGAGAAACATGCATACATATACAAAGATACTCACTGCCAGACACACACTCTCAGGCACACACAGGTAGACAATGCAACGACGTATACAAAGACTAGTTCTCTATATCCAGTACTGCAAGCCTGCTCTTCAATATATCTAAGCTTCTTATACACACACAAGTCAACTGCTGTTTTTTTCCAATAATGGTGTTAGTGGGGGCCTCATGTATGAGTTTCGCCTAAGGCCTCGCCAAGTCTAGAGCCACCACTGCCTAGGAGTAACCATACCTGAGAGTAGGTCTGTGGTACAATCATATGGTTGTATGGTGTAACGGAACTCCCCATACTCCGACCGAGTATCTTCCGTTGATGAACGCTTCCTAATTTGCGCCGAGAACCACAAGCTCTGCACCGGACACCACAACCACTGCAGACTCCACAACTGCCTTGGCTTAACTGGAGTCTCGCCATCTTCTGTCCACCTTGGATCAGCTTCTGTTCTCCAGGACCGTGTGGGAAAGAACTCTCCTCCAGTAGAGCATATTAGGAACAAGCTCTTAAAAGAGCTAAGTGATTAAAGCTCAGGGGAGTATGCAGAGCATAGCAATCCCCAGTGTGAGTATAGATGTCCCCTCCAATCACGAGACAAGACTACGTGTTGAGGGTCAAGAAGAACTGAAGTTTTAATCAAACACTCTGCTTGTATGCCCATTTTACAAACATAGTACCGCCCACAGGGTTTTGTAAAACAAACAATAAAATACGTACATTACAATAAAACACTCCCAGCAATTACACACAAACACTCCCCTCTGCCTGTGATATAATTACTGAACACAATGGGTTAATGTAATTATCACAGGCAGGAAAAATATACTTTTTATACAGACACTGTAACTTTAAAACTATACATCCGATCTTCAAAAATTCACATATTATTAATCAGCATACTTTCAATATAAACACTTTCAAAAATCATACAAATCCCTTCAGTAGATGACCGCGTTCGGTTGAAAAAAGATTGCCACCGCCACGTGTTCGTTTGCACGAATGGCGCCCCCCCCAGCGATCGGCAGTTTACCTACAGCAGGCTCCCAGCCTGGGAGGTAAATTTCCTGCACACTTCCACTTCTGGGTGATCCGCCTATGTTGTACTTGGTTCAGTAAGCCGCCTTTACTGAACCAAGTGGGAAGAAGCCATAAGCAAAGTATTTTAACCAAGTCTTAAAGGGGTAGTGTCCCAAACAAGTCTGGGACACCGTCTTAAAGGGGCATTGTTCCGATTTTCACTGTGTCCCAAAAATGTGCTTAAAGAGCCAGCACCAATCCCATAAAAGTCCATAAGCCCCAATACAGTTCTTAATGGGCCATACACAGTCCAATACAAGTCCATAGGCCTAAATAGCATTCTTAAAGGGCCATACACCCCAGGGCCATAGTCACAGGGGAGGAGGCAGGCAAGCAGGCCTCTCCAGGACCAAGTGGGGAAGGGCACTTTGTCACATATGGTATGAGACATTAATTTATTTCCTCTTTCTTATCAAAAAAACTCCTCAAGAGATAGGAACTTTAAAGGGACTTCAGTGGACAAAGTGGCTGCCGTGAGTATATTTTTTGAAAGCATGGGTGAAGGGACAAAGATTTCACGCTCATGGCGACCTTTGGCATAGGTAGGCAGTTTAAGGCTATTGAACTAAGGTGCAATAGTTACTGCAGGGCATGTAGGCTTGCTGTGGGTATTATACATTTTCCTCAATCTATTGTCGATATGGGTCATGTATTATATAAGACTTTAAGGGAGGTCTCTAGATGCAATTCATTTTGCAGTGTATGCATCAAGCCCTCTGTGAAAGCAGTAACCTGGGCACTTTTAAATACCCCTAAGGCTAGGGGGCAAAATTCAATAGGATAAACTGCCACAGACCTGGACCCCTGTTTAATAATCATGAAAGCTTTAGAAGCACTATTATAAGTTCTACCATGTGGTTCAAACACGTGAAATAGATTTATGGTAGTTACATACTATGTTTTCCCATAATGGATTAGCCCAAGCCAAGGCCTTATCAGTGAATAGTAGATTGGGAGATTTGATTTGGTATGAACAGTATCAGGTTAGTTAGACTAATTGTGAGATCTGTTGAATTCCTTAACTCCGAGCTAAAATGTGTCTGAATCACAAATCAACTGATCATTTTGGGTAATGAATCTCAATTCCTCAAATGGCTCCATAAAAAGAAATAAATGATGGGACAAACATATATATTATATGTCTTTTAGACTGATACAAGAGAGTAAGCATCACTATCTATTGCCCAAAGCATGTGTTTGCTTTTCATCATGTATGCCTAAAATTATTATGATTTCAGTCAATGATAAATGGTTGGTTGGTTGGATAGATGCATTGTGTTTCCTTTTCATAACATATGCCTTCAATTATTATGTTTTAAGTCAATGTATTAAAAATTAATGATTGTTGGTTAGTTGGGTGGACAAACGGATGGACAGGTGGACAGATACATATGGAGAAAGTTTAGATGTGTTAAGAGAAACCTTTTTAAAGCTATATAATCATTGATGTCCATCTGATTTATTTAGGTGTTTCGGGGTTAATTCATAGTAAGGCCTTTATTTAATATTGTTGGATAAGATTTCCAAATGATTTTATATGTTTAAATAAACTTTTAAAAATGATTTTTTTTTCAACATATTAAAATATAAGAAATACATCACATACAAAACATATCAATGTATTAAAAAATATTTTAAATATGTGCGTGATTTAGGCCTTTTCCCATAGGAAAGCATTGAATTAACTTACTCATGCAAAGAGTGAGGAGGAGTAAAACTACGTGAAACTTCAGGAAGTGCCTCTATCTGTTAGATAGTAACTAGAGGCAGTCTTAACCCTGCAATATAAGCATTGCAGTTTCTCTAAAACGTCACTATTTGACATTGCAGGATTAATGGAACAGGGACAGTGCACAGAGACCACTTCAATGAGATGACGTGGTCTGGGTGCCTACAGTGTCATTTAAAGTCATTTGAAAACCTTATCCAACAATATTAAATTAAGGCCATTGTTACTGATTGCAGCCTGAACAATTAGGTATTTCTGAAACCCATGACTAAAACAGCAAGCACATTTTCTTCAATGGGTTGAATAATTCCTGAAGAGGTTTCCATGAACAAAAATTGTTTGCATCTATTGACAATGCTATCCAATAAATGTATATTCTATACAAAATTTAAAGACTGCTGTTCAAACTGTCTTTACATATGTAAATAGCAAACATCTATATCGCCTACATGTTCCTGGAAAAAGAACATGCAGCACATATAGAGAACATGCTGGTATTCCGGCTTGCCATTTTAATTGGGTGGAACTTTCCAGGAATTCCTTTTATATAATAGACTCCTGAGGAATGAATTTTTTATAAGCATCCATGATTAAAACAGTGATGTAGCCATGTAAAAACATAAGCCTTCAGGCAAACATCAATACCACAATTGTATGTCAACATGGTTTTCCGTGGACTGAATATTTAGCATTCAGCACGTTGATATTTCTAAATCTACAAAAAGCATACTTGATCAGCTCATATGGGAAAAAAAGAAAAATTAATGCAACAGGTCTAGAAATGTCTCCTCATATTATGAATCGCCATGCTGACCTGCATATTTTATAAAACACCATACTGACTGTAAAACATCAACTGATTTAGCAATACAATGTTAAAATATCTACGGCAATGTTTACCTTATTTGTTTGCTCTTTCGCGTTTACTCAATTCATTTATTTATTTTACTAAACAAGATAATAAAAAAAAACTGTTTTCGTTTTACCTATAATTTGTCTTTTAAGTGGCTTGGCTACTTGCAACTAGAATTATGGTTGTTTTATAGTATAACACTATAGCTTGTAATTATCACTTTTAAAACAGTTGTGCTAGCAGTTTTCTTATCAGTTCTGCTGAACAGTGTAGCAGCTTTTACTGCGAATATATTGCTGATTTGCAATGGGTTTTACATTGCCCACAACAAAAACTAATATGTGCCACCATATGGAACATTTAACATTCATAACTTTATTTAACTGGAACTCTATTGGGCCTATAAGTCAGGAATATATGCTACTTAATTTTATAACATCCACCACCTCTGTCAACCAATCTTATTCAGAATTTAGGAAATAACCACTAGAGAGGTATTTTAGTATGGTGTACTATGCAGTGGCGAAGCTAGACATTTTTTCACCAGAGACTCAGTTGAGCGACCCTTATTTTTCCTTTTAGGTACAAGCAGCTGGTGCACACTGGGATCAGTGAGATCTCAGCATGCACCTGCCTGACAGCTTTCCTGTAATTCACTGGGGCTTCTAAATAGATCGTGTTGTGTGTAAGGGAGGCTACCTGTGGGCATTGTCTGTTGTGTTTATGGTGAGGTTGTGTTTCATATGTGGAAGGTGACTGTGTATGATGATAACTATCTTTATGGGGTGACTGCAATAGGGATAAAAGTGGGGTGACTGGGGCAGGGTGAGGGGGTAAGTGAGACAAGTTGAGAGGTGTAAGTGTGACAGCATTGGGGAGATAGGTGTGACAGGGTGAGGGTGTAGGAGAGGTTTAATGTAACATGTTTAGGGGATGAAGGTGGGAGTTTAGGGATGGATGGATGGATGTGTCAGAGTTAGAGGTGCATATGACAGGGGGAGTGGCATGAGTGTGACAGAAAGTGTGGCAGGCTGATGGTTGGTAAGTGAATGTGGCAGGGTGGTGAGTGTGACAGGGCTACAGGATGAGTGTGACAGTGTGAGGGGAATGTGACAGGTTATACTGCAAGGAGAGAAGTGATTAGTAACTGTGGCAGGGTGATAAGTGTGACAAGGTTAGGGAGGTGGGTATGATAAAATCAAGAAAGAGAGTAAGCGCTAAAATAACAATAAGGCTGCAACCCTTAAAGGGAATCCCTCAAAAACCCTTCAAATACAACAAGAATAAAAACAAACAAAGATAAAGGTTGCGCCAAAATAGACCAAAAATATAATATAAAATGTGATAGGATGGGATTAAGGTATAAAAGTGTTAGCTGAACAGATCTTCTTTAGATCAGATAGTCTTTAAAGTGCTTGTTCAGGAACAATGTCCACGCTGTCCTTCCCCAAGGGGATCCGGTATTATGAAAAGATAAAACAGATAAAAAACCAAATAGCGTAGTATATCCAATATGGTACAACTGATAATAAAAGAAGATGGTAATGCACTCACATGTATTAGACCTATAGCTAGCTCTAGTATGAAAAGCGTACAGCGGTATAATCCCCGCTTATGGGATATGGTGCAGGCCTCTTCTTGCAAAGGTATGTTCAACACTCAAATAAAACAGAGAGAGACGACCAATAGTGCTCACTGGATAAAACAGTGTAAATAAAATACATAAGAAGGTACTCACAAGAGTGGAGCAGACAGACTGCTCCTTGACAACAGCGTTGGTGGTATGATCCCCACCTCAGTATTACTTGGAGTCCAGAATGATAAAATGCCAGGTAAAAATGATAACAAAATATATAAAGTGTATTAAAAGATAATTGGCACAATAAAAGGTGATCTTTAAAGATTTTTTGGTCACCTTTTATTGTGCCAATTATCTTTTAATACACTTTATATATCCCCTTGGGGAAGGACATTGAGGACATTGTTCCTGAACAAGCATTTTAAAGACTATCTGATCTAAAGAAGGTGGGTGTGATAGTTGGGTGTGGTGAACATGCATTTTTTAGGCGGTTGGGGGATGCAAAATGCATCTTCCCTGTGTAGCCAAAAATCCTTTCACTGGTCTGGTTGGTATGTAACAGGGGTAGGCAAACTTTTGCACTCCAGATGTGGACTAAACAACCCATGATACTTTGCCAGGATTATGCCTGTAAGAGTTCACAACAACTGCATTGCCAAAGACCCATAAGAATCTAGTATGTATTGGCTTACCATGTGAATGGAGATATATGCCTGAGACTATAAGTTTGGAATTAATTTAGCTTGGTAAAACATATTTCTGTGTTTATTGTTTATATATATTCTAGTGCAATAGTGGCTGGGGAAGTAGAATGCAAAAATTGAACTTATAGATATTAGAATTCCCTACACTATGTGACATTGTCTCACTTTTTTAGTACACAGAGTAGTTGGGAAATAGCTTCTGCCTAGGTGAATTTTTTCCCCAGAAATAAATAATCTTTTTTTTCCCTCAATATTTCCATTTACTGATTTATACTGAGAAAACTACATCTAAAAGAGCAGATACTCTGCACAACTAAACCTAGTATATATTAGTATACATGTTTACAGCCCTTAGCCAATATCCAATAAGTCTTAAAACTACACAAAAACATCTAGTAGGCTGAATAGTTATTGAAAAATATGATTTTATCTCTGTGATTTTGTGAGTGATGCCTAAATTTATATACCATAAATACAAAGAATGTGTCTAGAACATCATAGAAGGCCAGTTCAATTTATTAATAATCCATTCCTTTCTAAATTCTGATTACTGGTAGCAGCATCATCTATGAGGTCTAATGTTGTTTGGTACCCATCGGGATTTTTCCTATTCTGCTGGTAAGCTTATCTGAGCCTGTAAAAATTCAGCAGTTCCAGAATAAAAAGGAGGGGTAGGTTATTACAATGCAAAATAAATTCTAGATATAAAAAGACAACTTTTCAATCCAAGAACTGAATATTTAACAAGGATTCTCAAGAGATTCACAAAGCTATAAACAGCAGAGTTTAGCCAGGGGGGATAAAAAAAATGGGGGAGAATATACTTTAATATTAAACTGAGCACTCTACCTAAAGCTAAGGTTTATATGCCGCAAATTGATCAATACTAAAAAGCACACATAGCTAAAATAAAACATTTGAGTCTGGCCATTAAGTTAAAAATCCTACTTAAATAGTTTTAATGTGTTGCATTATTTGTTTCACTGAAACAAATTATAACATGCAAAACTGTACTAATAAAATATCCTACTGTGTTGGTCTTAAATGTTTTTCCCCTCTGATTAGCAATTTACCCCAGGTGTGTATATTGGGCACCCAGGGTCAGCGGGCTCACACACACACTGACACGCTCAAACACACACACTGACAGGCTCACTCACACACTCTGACAGGCTCACTCACACACTCTGACAGGCTCTCTCACAAACACACACACACATTTTTGTTTTAATTGAAACCCACTCAGCCTCCCTACCTTTGGGAGAGCTGAGTGGGTCTTTCCTGGGGTCCAGTGGGTTTGCTCTCTTGCTGTGTGCGAAGGAGCAATACTCTGCCTGTAGCTCCTCTCTGCTCCCTCGCTCTCTGTAATGATGTCGGGGCTGGAATTACATCATATTCTGGCTCCCAACATCATTAGACAGCGCGAGGGAGCAGAGAGCAGCTGCAGACAGAGTACTGCTCCATCGTGCACTGCCGATAATGCTCCGGCGTCCAATATTCCCCATGACGGCCGCCGTCAAAGCTCCCTCCCACACTAACTAGAGAGCTGGCAAATCCCAGACGCCAGGGTGACATTTCTAGTCGCCGTGGCGATCTGGCGCCTGGGATTTGTCGAACCCTGTGTTAGGGGGTATAGATTTACTTGAAAGATGAACGCATGAATTAGAGAGAGATTAGCATATTTTAAGAGAATCTGAGTTTTCTTATAGCTGCATCCTATGAGTTTCCCTCCGGCAACATCCCCACCAGATACATAACGCTTGAGAGGTATGACTGTTTTAGTGTTTTTGGTCGATTATATTCTGTACTTAGGCCCCTCATAATTGTCAGCACCAAGCCCACTGGGCTCTTAAGCTGGCCCTGCCTGCAGGACAGACATCTTCTCCTCTTCACAGCACCCAGGTGTGGCAAGCTAAGGGGGATAGTTTATTGTATGCATGTTTGTAAATTGGTGAGTGTGTGTGTGTTTTAAATTGCTGTATTTGTGTGTGTTAATAATGTGAGACTTTATGTAAAATTATGTAAGTTTGTGTTTGAGTGACTGTGTGTGTGTGTGTTGATCAAAGTGTGTAAATGACACTGTGTGTGTGTTCAGGCCCGGACTGGCCATCGGGCACACTCTCATGAGATTTGGAGCATTGCAATGACAATGATGCGGGTCCCATAGGCTAGAGTTCACTCATCACTAGCACCACCAGGGATAGCAGCACGATCCCCCTTCCCAGCACCCTCAGTCACACACACACTGCACCCGTGACACAACACCCTCACACACTGCACCCCTGACACTCACAGCACCTTCACACACACTGCACCCCTGACACTTAAGCACCCTCACTCACTGCACACTGCACCCCTAACACTCACAGCACCCTTACTCACACACTGCACCACTGACACTCACAACACCCTCACTCACACACACACTGCACCCCTGACACTCACAGCACCTCACTCACACACACACACTGCACCCCTGAAACTCACAGCACCCTCACTCACACACACACACATTGCACCCCTGACATTCACAACACCCTCACTCAGACACACACATACTGCACCCCTGACACAGCACCCTCTCACACACACACACACACACACACACACTGCACCCCTGACACTCACAGCACCATCACACATACACACACTGCACCCTCACACACAGCTTCCTCACACGCACAGAGCACCCTCACACAAACACAGCAACCATCACGCAAACACAGCAAACACACACTGCACTCCTCACACACACAGCACCCTTACCCACATAGCACCCTCACGCAAACACAGCACCCATCACTCACACACACACTACACCCCTCTTACACACACACTGCACCCCTTACATACATACACACAGCACCCTCATACACACACTGCACAATACTCTTTCCTGACATTTTTTTCTCCTGATATCCCGTCTATGGAGAAACCAGAGACAAATTTCAAGCAAATACAGTGTAAGCATGTTATTAAATTTGCTTGCGCTGTGCAGAACAATTACAGGGTCTTTTTCTCATGCTAGAGGTCTTCAGCTGAGCTCTGCACATGGTCTGCCCTGGAAGAGCATTTAACCAACATGCTCACTTTGTGATGCGGCGTGCTTGTCATTGGTGATGACAAAACACACCCTATCTGGCCCCGACCCCTTTTTAGTGGGCCGCTGTAATTAAAAAATGCCTGTGCTGAATTTTCTTCCCAGTCCGGTCCTGTGTTAGTGAGAGTGTGTAAGTGACACTGTGTTAGTGAGAATATGTAAGTGACTGTGTGTTAGTGAGAGTGTGCAAGTGACAGTGTGTGTTAGTGAGAGTGTGCAAGTGACTGTATTTGTTAGTGAGAATATGCAAGTGATAGTGTGTGTTAGAGTGTGTAAGTAACTCTAGGTGTGTGTGTGTTAGTGAGAATGTGCAAGTGACAGTGTGTGTTAGTGAGAGTGTGTAAGTAACTGAGTGTGCAAGTGACACTGTGTGTTAGTAAGAGTGTGTAAGTGACACTGTGTGTGTGTTAGTGAGAGTGCAAGTGACACTGTAAGTGACCGTGTGTGTGAGTGTGTAAGTGACACTGTGTTAGTGAGAATGTGTAAGTGACCCTGTGTGTGTGTGTGTATGTGTGTTAGTGAGAGTGTGCAAGTGACAGTGTGTGTTAGTGAGAGTGTGTAAGTAACTGGGTGTGTGTGTTAGTGAGAGTGTGCAAGTGACAGTGTGTGTTAATAAGAGTGTGTAAGTGACACATTGTGTGTGTTAGTGAGAGTGCAAGTGATTCTGTGTAAGTGACCATGTGTGTGTTAGTGTGAGTGTGTAAGTGACACTGTGTTAGTGAGAATGTGTAAGTGACCCTGTGTGTGTGTGTGTTAGTGAGAGTGTGCAAGTGACAGTGTGTGTTTGCGAGATTGTGTGTTAGGGAGATTGTGAAAGTGACAGTGTGTGTTAGAGTGTGTAAGTAACTCTGTGTGTGTGTGTTAGTTAGAGTGTGCAAGTGACAGTGTGTGTTAGTGAGAGTGTGCAAGTGACACTGTTTGTGTGTTAGTGAGAGTGTGTAAGTGACTTTGGGTGTGTGTGTTAGTGAGTGTGTAACTGACAATGTGTATGTTGGTGAGAGTGGGTGTATGTTAGTGAGAGTGTGTCTCTCTCCTAAAATGTTTCCCAGTCTCTGTTTCTTAAATATCTTAACAGTCTCTCTATCTTTTCCATAAATGTCTCCCCAGGCTTTTCCGTTCTTTCTCACTGTGCATCTGCTTTCACTTAAAGGGACACTATAGGAACCCGGACCACTCCAGCTGATTGGTGCCCTTACCCCGCAAAGGTAATTATTGCAGTTTTTAACAAACTGTTAACTCCACCTCTAGTGGCTATTCATATGGACGTCCAGCATCATGCAAAACCCCATTGGAAAGCATTGTATAGTGCTTTCCTATGGGGAAATCCTGATGCGAGCGCAGCCATTAAGGAGTGACGGCAGACCTGAACTAGTGCCAAGGGACATCAGTGCTGAACCCATGTAAGAGGCAGAAGGTTTTTTTAACCCCTTCTGCACCACGAGTGGAGAGGTGCGCTTGACAAAGGGGGAAGCTACAGTGCCAGGAAAAAATTTTTTTTTTCCTGGCACTATAGTTTCCCTTTAACTCCTTAAGGACTGGACTGTTTTTGCGATGTTGTACATTTGCGACCAGGCATATTTTTACACTTTTGTGGTGTTTGTGTTTGGCTGTAATTTTCCGCTCTCTCATTTACTGTTCCCATACAAATTATATATTGGTTTTTTTCAGGACAAAAGGGGCTTTCTTTACATACCATTATTTATATAATCTCATGTATTTTAATTTAAAAAAAATAAAAAAATCTGATGAAAAATTGAAAAAAATACATGTTTTTTGACTTTTACTTGAAAAATCTTTTACTCATCTACAAAAGCGAATGAAAAAAGCTGCTAAATAGATTCAAAATTTTGTCCTGAGTTTAAAAATACCTAGTGTTTACGTGCTTTTTTGCTTTTTTTGCATGTTATAGGGCTATAGGTACAAGTAGGATATTGCGGTTTCAAAACATACATTTTTAAAATTTATCAATAGTGACATTGTAACACTATTATCTGTCATAAATCTCTGAATAACACCCCACATGTACATTTTTTTTTAAAGTAGACAACCCAGGGTATTCAATATGGGGTATGTCCAGTCTTTTTTAGTAGCCACTTAGTCGAAAACACTGGCCAAAGTAAGCATTCATATTTGTTTGTGTGTGAAAAAGTAAAAAAACTAAATTGAACGCTAATTTTGGCCAGTGTTTGTGACCAAGTGGTTACTAAAAAAGACTGGACATACCCCATTTGCAATACCTTGGGTTGTCTTCTTTTGCAAATGGTATGCCATCATGGGGTAATTCTCATTCCTGGGCTACCATACGCTCTCAAAGGCAACGTAACCAACCTGGCCATTTTCAATGTAAAAATATTTGACCCATATATTTGACCTTGTAACTTTCAAAAATGCTATAAAACCTGTACATGGGGGTTACTGTTTTACTCGGGAGACATCGCTGAACACAAATATTAGTGTTTAAAAACTGGAAAACATATCACAACAATTATATCATCAGTAAAAGTGCTGTTTGTGTGTGAAAAATGCAAAAAAAGTCACTTTCACTGACAATATCATCACTGTGATATGTTTTACTATTTTGAATCACTAATATTTGTGTTCAGCGAAGTCTCCCGAGTAAAACAGTACCCCCCATGTACAGGTTTTAGGGTGTCGTAGAACGTTACAGGGTAAAATACAGTGCTAGCAAATTAAATTCTCTGGAATTTCGGCCTGGGTTGGCAGGCAGGTCCCTCAAATTGCAATCAATAAAATTACTGAATTATGTAAAAATATTACATAAATAAGCACGTAGAATTTAAATATATATGCATATTTATATATTTGAAGTCTACGTGTATATTTATATAATTATTTATGTAATTTTGTGTATGGACATATGTATATTTCGTATTATTTTTATTTATTTATATATACATGGATATATATACAAATTCATTCTAAGTGTATTTTGATATAAATATATATATATATATATATATATATTAATTTTAAAATACAGTTAGAATAAAATTTCATATAGATATATAATTTTTTGTAAAATTTGTATTATTAGTTAAAAAAAATTATTTAATTTAAATTACTTATTATTTATATTTTATTATATATATATACAATATATATAGTTATTATATATATTATATATATACGTGTGTAATTTAATTACAAGTGTATTTTTATATTATATTTAATTTAAGTTGTAACTCAATTTTGCTTCCATTGCAGAAATCACTATGCCTTTTTAAAATGATGGAAGGGCAATCATTTTATGAAGCAGTTCCAGATTTGAAGGTGGGTTGTGCAACAGTATTTAACCAGATGTTTCACAGCACTGTCTAAATATACATTTTATTGTATCACAGTAGGCTAATTTATTCTATACTCAAAATTGTAGCAAATGAAGAACAAGTGGGATGCATCAATTAAACCATTTTAATGACGAAGGAAATTAATCTTGGTAAATTCATTGGTTGCCTAATTATAGCTGTAGTTGATAGAGTTTGAATATATATACAAACTGTTGGATACCAGAGTGACTGCACATTATTACAGACACTAGCTGCAAGGAACAAGTCCTTATGTGAGTAATAAGATAATCAAGAAGTGCTATAATGTTTACTTAATGGAAAAGCTGACAGCAGTCAGTTAATAGTTTTGTTTAATAGTTACATACTAATGTAGATCTCAATGATTATATGGGATTCAGAGAGGATGTCCCTTTCTAACAAAACGACTACGTCATTGAAGATCTAAGCTGCTGATTTTTAATAGGATTTTTCAATAAACAGTTAATTATGGTATATTGAAAATTTGTTTTGAAAGCTTTGACAGGAATGGATCTTAGAATAATTAGAATTTTAGTGAATTAAGTCCTAGACCACATATGTCATAATTTACACTGTAAAAGTTATTGGAGTCCAATTTCCATAATTTTCAACACTACATAAAGACAAAACGATTATGTCATGCACTTGACTTTAATGGATATGCTATTTTTTAACAATAGGTTTACATTGTTCATCCCTGTGTTTATCTGCATGTAACTCACATTCATATGCAAAGACATTGATTAGCAGTAGCACGGTTTGTGTAAGTTACCACTGTCCTGATACTTCAAAGACTGCAAGCTGCTCCCGTGCATATCGCTTATGATTGACTCTAACAACTTGATAAAATGATTGTTTAGATACATTACACATGTGTTTGAACTTTATAAAGATAATTTTCCTTTTAAATTACATGTCTTGTCTTTGTATTAATATATCATTTTATTGATAGTTTGTATTTGATGAGTTTATAAAGATATCATGCAGAAATGTTTCCTTTAGTGAAATCTAACTTTCCAAAATTCACTGGTATATTTTGTTGTTGTTTTTTTAATGGCGCTATATGTATGTCTTCATCATGCTTATACCGTAGTTATTATTTTGCATTTAATTGCACTTAAATATACATGGCAATTGTTTTTTCCTAATTAAGATGTATTGTAAAGCAAGAAGTGGGCTGCAGTAGGCCACAATGACTTCATAATATTCCAGATCTGTGATTTTTTTTTTGCAGAAAATGTGTATTTTACTAGACCAGGTTTGTATGAGCAGACAGAAACCATCAGTTCCCATTCAAGTGAATTTGTGTAACCCTCCATTATCACAATTTTACACACCTACATAGCTGAGGCCTAGACTTGTGCATGTTGAAAAAATGTGGTTATGCATATAAAAAAATGAGTGGTTACACAATATGTATAACATTACATTTATTATATAAAATATGATAGGCCCCCAATAACTCACTCAGTGTCAAGGAGAGTTGGGTACAATTTAACTACATCAACTTTTAACTAGTCAGTATATTTTAATATTTGTGATTATTAATGTTTTAGCAATGAAGAATTAATGATGTCCTCTACACCTTAGAAAATGAAAGAGAAGTCTGCCTCATGAACTGGATGAGGCCAGAATACTCTAACCCAGCGGTTCCCAAACTGTGTGCCCACAGGGGTAACATTACTGCTCAACAGTGTCCAGGTTGAGTGTCGCGGTCCTTTAAGACCGCATCCGGGCCACTGTAATGTCGTCTGGCTGGGAGGATAGCCTGTCACTTCCTTCCAGTGTCATACAGAGAGACTTCTCAGGAGGGAGAGGAGGCAGCCGCAGCGTTAGGGGAGAGGAGCCCAAAGAGCTCCAGACCCCTTCACTCCCCTCAGCAGTACCAGGACTCCAAGCCACCCTCCTGGACACACAAGGTAAGCTAACAGGAGGGTGACTGGAGATATAAAAATGTACTTGTGTGTGAGTGTTTGTATGAGTGTGTGTGTGTGTGTGTGTGTGTGTGCGTGCATGTGTGTGTGTACTAGTGTAAGTGTGTATATTAGTTTGAGTATGAGTGTGTGTATGTATATGAGTATGTGTTTATGAGTGTTTGTATGTGTATGAGTGTATGTTTATGAGTGTGTGTATGATTGTTTGTATATATGAGTGTGTGTGTGTGTGTGAGTGAGTATGAGTGTGTGTGTGTATGTGTGTGTGTTAGGGTGTTTGTGAGTGTGTGTGTCAGGTTGTGCATCTGTGTGTATATATACATATGTCAGTGTGCTTCTGCGCCTGTGTGTGCGCACACATCTGTGTATGTGCCTCTGTGTGTCAGGGTGTGTGTTTTTATGTAGGTGTGTATCTGTGTCATGGTGTGGGCATGTATCAATGTTTGTGTGTGTCAGGGTGCATGTGTGTATGTCAATGTGTATATATGTGTGTGTATGTGTTGGTGTGTATCTATATGTGAATATGTGTCGGTGTCTATATGAATTTGTGCGTATGTGTCGGTGTATTTATATGCATCTGTGTGTTAATGTGCATGAATATCTGTGTAAGTATGTATATATGTATGGGGTAGTGTATGTGCATACATCCAATCAGTGAAATACCAGCACAAGCACATTCCTCAATCTAACACAAATATTACATACAAACACACCCCTGCATTCAAACTCAATATATATATATATATATATACAAACACACCCCTTCACTCAAACACAAATACTTCACACATATCCACATTTAAAAGTGAACATTACATTTAGACACACCCCTGCAATCAAACGCAAACATTACATACAAACACTCCCCTGTATTAAATCACAATAAATGCATACTGTAACGGATCACCTGGCACCCCGACTGGGTACCTCCGTTGAAAGATGCTCCTAGCGCTTCCAGAGGACTCCAAGCACTCCACCAGACACCATAAGCACCGCAGGCTGCAGCTATCTCCCTTCAGAACGAAGCAGGAACAAGCTCTTACAAGAGCTCAGTGATTATAGCAAGGGAATATGCCTAGCATAGCAATCCCTTGTAGCAGATTCCCCCAATAAGAGACAGGACTCAAGTTGAGGGTAAAAATAGAACTCTCTGGCTGCTAGCTTGCAGCCCTTTTTATTAGGTGCTCCCATGAAGGGGAGGGACACACACAGTAACGTACATTAACCAATCACACAATAGTTACATCCCACACATAGCCCTCCCCTCTACCTGTAAACTAATTATCTGTACACACAGGAAAATACAATTATCATAGGTAGGGAAAATACAGTTTTTACACAACATTCATAACTCCCAAAATATACATCACATTCGCATAAAAATACATATTCACAATCAATCCATTCAGGGGAACAACATATTAAAAATGGCATGAATCAGACCAGGGGTTCAAAAGTTAGTAAAAGTATCTTTTGTTCCCCCTGGCTCAAACAGTAAAAGTAAAACATCCCCACAATGCATCCTGGCTTCCTCCCTTCTGCCCTGGAGATAATTGGAGAAGGAATCTAATTATCTCCAAAGACAGAGCCAAACTCCATTACCCACATGGCAGACAAAAAGACAGTAAAAGACATAAAATTACATACTGACACATTTAGTACATAAAACACACATTTCTACATATCCCCAGATAGCTTGGATCTGACTGCACATTATTAGATGAATGGCACTCAGATCACACGAATAAGCCTTTCTGCAGGGAAAATAAACAGTTTAACCTGCAGGGCCATAGTCCAAAGGCAAGAGGCGGGCAAGCAGCCCCCTCCAAGGACACGTGGCGAGGTCGGTTTTGCCACACATACAAGCATCCCTTCAAACACCAACACTGTACATTACACTATAGCACCAGTAAATGCCACAGTGCTGTACAAATATAGGACCAACAAATTTTGACTTGGGGTGTCTTGGAAAAATACTGAAATATTAAGGGCACCTTGAACCTAAAAAGTTTGGGAACCACTGCTCTAACCCAAAATTGGGATTATCTCCTGTCTACATTTTCCCTCTGCTCCCATTATTTCTGATGGTACTGAAGAAGATTTAAATCTAAAAAGCAGAAATCATTGCACAAGGGATATCCCAGGAACCTCCCAGGGAACTACCAGCCCAGCCAAATCTACTGACGCAGGGCCCATTACTATATCCAGATCCACAGTGTTTAGCTGTAATTTTCCTCTTACTAATTTACTGTACCCACACATATTATATACTGTTCTTCTCACCATTAAATGGTCTTTCTAAAAATATCATTATTTTCATCATATCATTTAATTTACTATAAAAACTGATATGGATTAATGAGCACCTTTCCCCTTATATCCTGTGTCACACTACACAGTAGATTTAGTAATGTCAGGATGCTCTATTATAACAGCTGGCCTTTGATCCTGATTTGTATCTTCTTCTTGTTTCCCCCCCTGCACTGCATATCCTGATAACACCTTGTTGGGAAGTGTTTGTGTAATCGAGTAACACCTTTTGACCAGCTAATGCCAAATGTGCTTTAAGTTCTTTGAATATGCAATTGACAGGACATGACTGTATTATGTGAAGACAACCCCTTTTTGGATGTGTATAGAATTTTGTTATAAGATCTGTGTTCTCCACATTAAAATTAGGTGTAGTATTCTGCCATACACTTGTGTGAATGAGTACTGCCCTCCGAGCTCGTATTTCTGCTGTGTCCATTCCTTGTCTTCATACCTGAGAGAAAACATTGCTGTCTGCTGAATTTAAACCACAACAATATGGTGTCAGAAGTGGAGAGAGAATCCAAATCGGGTAAGAACATTTTGTGTTTTATTTTTGTGTTCTTTGCCCTGTTTGGATTCTCTGAACAAAATTTTGTGGTCGCAGAAAAGTAATGTTTTCTTGTTTTTGTTTTGCCTTTCTTTTTGTTTTTGTTATAAGTTTGGGTTAGAGTCCCATGATAAGTATGGGTTAGAGTCCCATGATAAGTTGGGTTAGAGTCCCATGTTAAGTCCCATGTTAAGGGGTTAGAGTCCCATGTTAAGTTTGGGTTAGAGTCCCATGTTAAGTTTGGGTTAGAGTCCCATGTTAAGTTTGGGTTAGAGTCCCATGTTAAGTTTGGGTTAGAGTCCCATGTTAAGTTTGGGTTAGAGTCCCATATTAAGTTTGGGTTAGAGTCCCATGATAAATATGGGTTAGAGTCCCATGATAAGTATGGGTTAGAGTCCCATGATAAGTATGGGTTAGAGTCCCATGATAAGTATGGGTTAGAGTCCCATGTTAAGTTTGGGTTAGAGTCCCATGATAAGTTTGGGTTAGAGTCCCATGATAAGTATGGGTTAGAGTCCCATGTTAAGTTTGGGTTAGAGTCCCATGTTAAGTTGTATAAGAAAAAATCTATATTTTATGGGTTAGAGTCCCATCTTGTCGGTAAGTTGTATATAGTGGGTATAGCAGTCCCACTGAGTGACCACATTTAGTCACTGTATTGAATGCACAGTTTGGACACAGTAGAATAAATCTTATTTTTGTTTATTGCAGCGCTGCATGTATAGTTGTATTGTTTAAAAAAAGTGTGCATTGCTTATATATAAAGTGTTATATATTGTAAAGTGTTATCTGTGTGAAGTTGGAAATGGGCTCCAGTAATGGTAAAAAAAATAATTTCCCAACAAAATTCTGTAAAATTTAAATCATCTAAAGATGTCCCTAATAGTGCTGCGTCACGTACTCCCCAAGTCAAATCTCAGGGTCCTCGATTAGGCCAAACTCCATGCCATTTTGTTCAAGAAACTATTGGAAATTACTATGCTGAACCATTTTGTACAAATTTAGTTGCATGATCAGAAAATTTTGATACAATGATTTGTAATTCATGGCCAAGAGAGGGTTCTTTTAGTGATTTTCATTTGCAAATGCTGAAAGGTATGTGTATTAAAGGTTTTAAAAAGTGGGGTCCAGGTGGAGATCCAAAATGGGATAAAAAGTATATGCATAATGCAGCTACAGGATGGTTAACGTGTGCTCAGTTATAGTTTGTCCCTGATCAGACTACAAAGTATGTTCAGGCTTCTGCAGCATCACCTGCTTATGTGCTTTTTGTTGTACCATTATATCCCAGTTTGGATGAATTAAAAAAAAGATTTTTTGGAATATTGATACTGATGAAATTTTTATGGCGATTGGTAGAGGGAAAAAGCATGTTGGATAGATGGTTGTGAATCCTTCTGCAATGGTGAGATCCACTGCAGAAAATGTTGAGGTTGGTATGAAAAATGAGAAAGTGACTAGAAAGTCTGTGGATGTTGGTGCAGGGAATAAGCATGTTGATAGTGTTTTAGTGGTGGATGAGGGTGATAAGAGTCATGGTGTACTAGTTCCCAGTCATGTGTCTGCTTCTGCCTATCCTTTTGTAGTTGCTGGTGAGACTGTTATAATTAAGCCTCCCTATGGATCACATTTGGTGTCTCTTAGGACTCAGTGTCCTGATCCGTTTAAGCTTCCAGAAGGCGCTATTCATTATTTAAAAAGAGTAACAATGGATCAATAGTTTGGAGGGGCAGATTTTTGTTTTTTTATTGTCTGTTGTTTTTAAATATGCTGATATTTCACCAACAGAAATGGCTCTTAATTTGGACACTAAACATGATAGACCTGGTACTGATGTGGTTCTGTGTATTTTGGGCTGAGCAAGATTTTGTGTCAGAGTTTTGAAATCAGTTATTGGTTTATTTTCCTTTGTGGTTTTGCAGTTGTACAAATACCTAATAGTGTAATAACTGCAGGTTCTTAACCTTTTGTCTCAGCGCAGGCGGAGTTGATTGCTCTTACACAAGCTTGTATTGCTTTTCAAGATCAAGATGTGACTATTTATACTGATTCGAGATATGCCTTTGGAGTGGTTCATTATTTTGGTGTCATTTGGCAGGCTAGAGGTTTTGTTGCAGCTGATGGTCGAACTGTTTCTCATTTTGCATTAATTGATGGATTATTGAGGGCCATACTGTTACCTAAATCTTTAGCTATTGTGAAGTGCAAGGGCCATGATACAGATCACTCCATGGTCAGGGATGGTAATGATTTTGCAGATTTGGTGGCGAAAAGGGCAGCTGCCTCTTTTCCTTTATGGGCAGATTACAGTACTGTTTCTTTTGACCAGGTCTTAACTGCATATAGCCACTCATACTGATGATACTGATGATACTGATATTCTTTCTATGCAGGCTGCATCATCTTCGATAGCTTAGCTCACTGGAGTAAACATTCTGTTACACCTGATGCAAATTCTGGTATCCTCAAGGTCGCATAGCAATCCCTCAAGCTTCTTCTGTGTTACTCGTCCGACAGTTCCATGGCTATGGACATGTCGGACGAAGAGGGGTATTGGCTATTCTAAAAGAACGATTTGTAATTAACAGGTTAGATCAGACCGTTACCAATATTTTGTCCAGGTGCTTAACATGTGCAAGAGTTAATACTACCAAGCCACAGTTTGGTAAACATGACCACCTTTCTGCAGCGGAAGGCCCAATGTTAAATTTACAAATAGACTTCACGCATATGCCAACGGCAAAAGGTGGACTCAAGTATTTACTTGTTATAGTAGACACATTCTCAAAATGGGTGGAGGCCTATGCATGTGTACGCGAAAATGCCCGCACGGTAAGCAAAATATTGTGTAAAGAAATTATACCACGTTTCGGCTGCCCAGTTATGATTAATAGTGATAAAGGAACTCCTTTCGCTTCAGCAGTTACACAGCAGGTTTGTAAAATGTTGAGTATAGATTGGAAATTTCATATACCCTATCACCCTCAGTCATCAGGGCAAGTAGAAAAGATGAATAGAACGATCAAGGAGAAATTGACAAAAGGAGGCTTGGGTAGCACACGCAATTGGCCAGACAATTTGCCAGCAGTTTTAGCTGAGATCAGAATGACCCCTAGTTCCACTACGGGTTATTCACCATTTGAAATTTTAATGGGGAGACCTTTTCCAACTACATGATGTAAGTCCAAAGGTGCTTCAATGGTGAGCGGAGATCTAAATGTTGTGTTATGTATTGAACCTTGTAGACACATTGAATGGCATCTATGGTGATTTGTCTCTATCTCTTCCTCATCCTTCAGGTACTACCACACATCCTTTCAGGCCTGGAGACCAAGTCTTGGTGAAGACCTTCTTCAAATCCGGAACCTTTGATCCACCATACAGACCTCTCACAACCGTTGTTGCCATCACCAGAAGAGCCGTTCTGACCGAGGAGAACCAGATATGGAATCATGCAAGCAGATTAAAAAGATGTCACATCAAGCACTCTGGATATTCCAAGCAAAGAACGTTCAACCTCAGACTGATCCAGAATGAACAATAGTGCTCGGTGCACCCTAATTATTATTTTTTCCATGGGACTTGGTTATGTGCGGATTAATATTATTTGATCCCAAAGAACAGTGATAGTAAAATATGTTATTAATATATTTCACTCTAAGCAGGCTTTATCTTCTTCATCATGGGAAACAGACAATCATTTTATTGGATCTGTAAAGAATTTATACCAAGCCCTAAATTTAAATAATTGTTTAATAAACCTTAATTCGTCCAGGAGGGAGGGACGGTCTTATTATAGCCATGGCTCCCCGGAGATTTTCTTCAGAAATAACGGTTCTGAAGTTTTTTTTCTTCCCTGAGTGCTATAATAGACAATTAATTAATTTACTGATTTGTTATTCTTTCAGAATAAAAGATTGGAATGATATGGATTAATGAGCACCTTTCCCCTTATATCCTGTGTCACACTACACAGTAGATTTAGTAATGTCAGGATGCTCTATTATAACAGCTGGCCTTTGATCCTGATTTGTATCTTCTTCTTGTTTCCCCCCCTGCACTGCATATCCTGATAACACCTTGTTGGGAAGTGTTTGTGTAATTAGTAACACCTTTTGACCAGCTAATGCCAAATGTGCTTTAAGTTCTTTTAATATGCAATTGACAGGACATGACTGTATTATGTGAAGACAACCCCTTTTTGGATGTGTACAGAATTTTGTTATAAGATCTGTGTCTTCCCCATTAAAATTAGGTGTAGTATTCTGCCATACACTTGTGTGAATGAGTACTGCCCTCCGAGCTCGTATTTCTGCTGTGTCCATTCCTTGTCTTCATACCTGAGAGAAAACATTGCTGTCTGCTGAATTTAAACCACAACAAAAACAATTATAAAATATGATGAAAAAATGTAAAAAAAACCCACTTTTTTGAACTTTGACCCTCACACCCATGCTAAATACAGTCAGGTCCATAAATATTGGGACATCGACACAATTCTAATCTTTTTGGCTCTATACACCAACACAATGGGTTTGAAATGAACAAACAATGGGTTTGAAATGAACAAACAAGATGTGCTTTAACTGCAGACTTTCAGCTTTAATTTGAGGGTATTTACGTCCAAATCAGGTGAACGGTGTAGGAATTACAACAGTTTGTATATGTGCCTCCCGTGAGTGCTGCCATTTCTACTACCATTTGGATATTAAAGTCTGAGGCTGAGCACCCGGAAGTATATGTATTATAGCCTGAGTGCAAGGATTTTTCACAGTATATACATACATATATATGCACACACACATATAATACATTTAATACGTGTGTGTATATAGTACGTCCACGGTCATTAAGGGGATATACATAGATATATATATATATATATATTATATATATATATATATATATATTATTTCATTCTAAGTGTATTTTGATATATATATATATATATATATATTAATATCAAAATACAGTTAGAATAAAATTACATATATATAATTTTTTTGAAATTATTTTTAGTTTTTTATTTATTTTTAATTATTATTTATTTTTTATTAGATATATATATACACACAATATATATAGCTATTATATATATTGTGTATATATATTTATATATATATATATATATATATGTGTGTAATTTTACTCTGTGTATTTTTATATCAATGTATATATTAATAAAAATACACTTAGTATGACGTATAGATATAGATATAATATATGTATATA
Organism: Pelobates cultripes; assembly: GCA_933207985.1. Taxonomy (NCBI): domain Eukaryota; kingdom Metazoa; phylum Chordata; class Amphibia; order Anura; family Pelobatidae; genus Pelobates; species Pelobates cultripes. Next base: position 117,098,299 of record OW240912.1, read on the forward strand.
TATATATATATATTTCATATATACATATATATATTTTTTTTATTGCCTTTTATTTTTTTTAACTTTTTTTCACCAGCAGGGGGACTGCCCCTGCTGGCAGCACTGTGGACACCTATTGCAGCCATGTGATCGCTCTTTTAGAGCGGTCACATGGCCCCTGTGGGTCCTAAATTGCAGAGGGGGGACTGTCTGGGCCCACTAAGAAGAAGACGGATTGCCGGCGGGGGAACGGCAGCAATATGTTATATGTTAGTAATTTTAAGCAGCATAAACCTAAATAAAATATAGTCTTATGCGATTTGATGTTTCTAACTGACACACAGATGAATTGTAATATATATATATATATATATATATATATATATTATAAATATGGTGAGCCACCCAACAAGAAAGATATTATAAGTAGGATTTTGTTTCTACACCCTTCTATCGTTTGGAACCTGTTCCTTCATCCATTGATTCTCAGAAGGTACCAAAAGTGTTCTCGAAATTCTCTACATAATTTTTACTTCCCCCAGAGATTTCCACTGATTTTAAATACAATGACGAGGTTTCCCTGCATGTCCTTAAAATCTGTTCTTTCATCCATACAGTATCAAAAGGTATACATTCGGTGGCTTTGACATCTTCCAGGAGCAAGTGCAAAACTCAGCCTTATCCTGGGAACCTTTTTCTACCATCTTCTCTCAGAATAAAGTGGGCCAAATTCTGACCAGTGCCAGTATTTTTACCAAAAGTGGTCTCAAAATTCCACCATAACAAATAATTGACTTTGCCTGTTTGCTTTCCTTCACCTTCATCGTAGAAGAACAAGCATGGCATACATTAGATTTGGTACGTGTCCTAGTGGTGCTTTTTATCTTATTGCAGCATCATTGCCAACTTTAAGACCATGGATTTTATTTGTTATTTCAAAAGCAAATAAAATCTTCCTGTATCAGATGGTTTAAAATCATGTATAAATTGTTCAGTTTCAGCTTCCTGGGCTATTATGGCCAAATGCTTCAGCAGAAGGCATATGTAATACAGGTTTGTATTCCTAAAGTTATATTGTTCCTTTAAATACAATTTAATATTGTTCTGTACTGCTGAACTGGACAATTTTATTTAAACAAGTAAAAAGAAGAAGTTAGAATGTCAACTCTGCATTTCAGAAATCACAGACACTTTCTTTGGGGAGGAGAGGAAAGTATTAATTCAAAAAGGTTAATCACATTAAAAATGCCCTGAGAGGACATAATGCTTGGAATTATTGTATTAAATGAATGCACTTCACTGAATTTCAATAAAGGCAAGCTATATTTGGGAACAATAGGACTGCATAGATTGCTTCTCTTTTTCCATGGACACAGAAAAGGAAGCATGGCTGATGGATAAATAGAGACAGAGCTGACCTGATTAGGAATTTGCGTTGCCCTTTCATCATTATGAATAAAGAAAATATTTAGTATGGAGATATATTTTTTACACTGTTGAGACTCGGGTGAGTATTTAAGAAACCTATCCGTAATCACACCAGTAAGCTTTACCCTAACAAGTGTTTAAAAATAAACACTTTTTGTCATGGAAATAAATATGCATGCAAGATGTGTGGCCTTTTCTATATAGATGGCAATACAAGAATGTGACAGAAATAAAGTACATAAACTATTTTTTTTTTCCAGTTTTAACAAACTGTTGCAAAAAAATTATATATACATGAACTTGAGGCACTTTTTGAACCTAATTTACTATATTACTATTAGGATACTATAATTAAGATTATTAAAAACAAATCACGTCCATGTTATGGCTATGGAAGTTATGGTACACAGTAGATGATTAACAATACACACTAGTTGAAAAGAAAAGACAAGTCAAATTAAATGACTTTCCCATTCGAGGAAGAAATGATGTACCGAGAAGAACAGTCATATTCCTTTAATGTTTCAACTGCGAGGCTTCACAGAACCAAGGAGGAATTGTATCTTGTTTTCATAGGATCCATAGGAATGCAAACTCTGAGTAATGTAACAAATGAAATGCAACAAGTATCCAGAATGAGGGACAACATATCTGGAGTATATTAGAAAGAAAATCTTTGTGTTTGCAATTAAACATAGAAACAAGCATTCACACTAGCCAGTCTTCAGTAGTATGTCTGAAATCCAATTAACCAGAAACAAAATCAAAATCTGTTATAAGCATGAATCCGTAATACAAATGTCAAGGTCAATCAATGGATCACGGAAGAAGAGAAGCTTTATATGTGGTACTATTGAAGGCCTCCTTAGATGGCCATTGGAGTCAGTATCCTGGAAAGCAAGTGTATTAGTGCTACAATCAGGGCCATCTCTAATAATGATTGGTCCCTGGGCAAGCAAGTGTTTGTGACTAGGTGGCTACTAAAAAAGACTGGACATACCCCATATTGAATACCCTGGGTTGTCTACTTTAAAACAAATATGTACATGTGAGGTGTGATTCTGGGATTTATGACAGATAACGGTGTTACAATGTCACTATTGATAAATTTAAAATATATATATATATATATATATATATATATATTGAAACAGCAATTTCCTACTTGTATTTACAGGCCTATAACTTGCAAAAAAAAGCAATAAAGCATGTAAACATTGGGTGTTTTTAAACTCGGGACACAATTTTGAATCTATTTAGCAGTTTTTTTCATTAGCTTTTGTAGATAAGTACAATATTTTTCAAGTAAAACTCCAAAAACATTTATTTATTTTTTTAAATAAAATATATGACATGATACAAATAATGGTATGTAAAGAAAGCCCTTCTTGTCCTGAAAAAAAACAATATATAACTTGTATGGGAACCGTAAATGAGAGAGAGGAAAATTACAGCTAAACACAAACACCACAAAAGTGTCAAAACTGCTCTGGTCATTAACGTACAACATCGCAAAAACAGGCCTGTCCTTAAGGGGTTAAATGTAGGGGTGTGTTTAGATATAATTTTGGTGTTTAACAGAGAGGTGTGTTTGTATGTAGCGTTGAAATTTTAATGCAAGGGGTGTGTTTGTATGTAATGCTGAAGTTTGAATAGAGGGGTGTATTTGTATTTAATGTTGGTGTTCAGATGCACAGGTACACACTGACTACATATAGATAAACACACAGATATCTATGGCAGCCCCATAAGTCATTGTGCTATGTAGTGTGTGTTATATAACACACACTACATAGCATATATATACACACACACACACACATATCTATATATACACCGACATTTATATATATATATATATATATATATATATATATATATATGTAAATTATTGGAATATTTCTTTTTCAATTCAAAATATTAGTCCTTTTACGGTAATTCAATTATACAGTAAAGCATACTCACATGCAGACACAGACAATCTTACTGATGAACACAAATAGGCTCATTGACAGACCATCTCAATGACACACACAGACAAGGTTACTGGTACACACACAAATTTAGTACAGACAAACTCTGATACACACACAAGCTTACTACAGACAAGCTCACTGCACACACATGCTCACCACAGACAGGAGCAGACACACCCATGCTCCCTACAGACAAGCTCACTAACATACACATACGATCCCCCAGACAAGCTCACTAACATACACATACGATCCCTACAGACAAGCTCACTGACACACATACAAGCTCACTCACTAGCAGGCGCACACACACACACACAAACTCACAAGCAGGTGCACACACACAGAAGCTCACTCACTAGCAGATGTGCGCGCACACACACACAGAAGCTCACTCACTCACTAGCAGATGCACACACACAAAAACATCCACACACACAGAGGCAGACATCCACACACACAGAGGCAGACATCCACACACACAGACAGGCAGACAGCCACACACACACCAAAAGCCACACACACACAGGGACGGCGCTACCTGTTAGGTAGACTAGGCAGCCGCCTAGGGCGCCCCTTGGGAAGGGGTGCCGCCAGGAGCTCCGGCCCCCCTCATGCTGCAGCCACCCGAGCGCTCTGCAGAGAGCCTCAGGCGGCTGCAGCTTTGCCCAGGCGAGCACCACACCCGGGGGCAGCCTGAAGAGAGGGGCTGACAGGAGGGAAGTGCTCAGCGCTCCCTCCTGTCACTCCCTCCGTGTAGCGTGGCCGAGCCCTATATAGTCCGCGGGTACAGGGAGCATCTGTCTCCTGTACCCGGTCGGACTAACAGGAAGTGCACACTGGGTGTGCACTTCCTGTTAGTCCAGCCGGGTACAGGAAACAAATGCTCCCTGTACCCGCGGACTATGATACAGGGCTCAGCCACGCTACAACTGAGGTGGGGGGGAGCATTAAATTGGGAAGGGGAAGGAGGTGAATAAGTGGGGAGAAAAGAAAGAGAGCGACAGGAAGAAAGAGAGACAAGTGGGGAGCAGCAGAGGACAAGGGAGAAAGAGAGTGACAAGTGGGGAGAAAGAGAGTGACAAGTGGGGAGAAAGAGAGACAATGAGGGGGGGAGAAAGAGAGAGACAAGGAGGGGGGGAGAAAGAGAGAGACAATGAGGGGAGGAGTGTGACAAGGGGGAGAAAGAGTGTGACAAGGGGGGGGAAGAGTGTGACAAGGAGGGTGGGAGAAAGAGAGTGTGACAAGGAGGGGGGAGAAAGAGAGTGTGACAAGGAGGGGGGAGAGAGATTGACATCCATCACACACACATAATCACACACAATGCAACCCTTGCACAAAGAAAAACACACAATGCATTACACACACAGAAACACATACACAAGCAATGCAACCCTTACACATAATGCATCCCTTACACACACAGAAACACACAATGCATTCATTACAAACACTCAATGCATCCCTTACAGACTCACACACTGCATCCCGTACATACACAGAAACACATCTTGCAGCCCTTACACATACAAACACAGATTCACACAATGCATTCCTTACACACATATCAGGACATCCCCTACACACTCCACCCCCTGTGAACAAACTCATTGGTGGAACTTGAAGGTGGACACTGTCAGGGTATTTATATCGGCAGACATCTTGTGCTATGATAGAAATTAAAAGTGTATATTCTGAGTCACTCTGAACAGACCAGACTCCATTTTGTTATTCCCAAGTTAACAAAAGACACAAGATTTCTATCTGTAAAACTAACCACTTTGCCAGAGCTAAAGGAATGCATAGTATAAACAAACCAAGTGATAAGGAGAACGGGGGTTGGATAGACTGTCTTAAATGCTAATGGAATAGATGCATTCTAAACCCAGACATTTGTGACAGAGGAGATTAAATAATAAAATTTTACTTTCTATATGTACAAGACCCCATTGTAAGTTTAAGGTGAAACATAGTTCATGAACTGCCATTTTAGAAATTATAGCAGGAATTGCGGACACTAAGTCTGGACAAAACTTAAAGAAACTGTTTGATCTGACATAAAACGTAAGTTATGGCTACTATAAAGATAGGCCAAAATGACGTCAAAATAGCCACCAGGAAAAGTTAACTCTTTCCTGGATAGGTATGTTTAGTGGGACAAGACTCCCCTCTATAGATCAAATACCTAAATTGCGATCTGGGAGGTAACCACACCTCTAGTAACCACACCTCTAGAGGCAGACATGGGTTATCAACTCATGACGTACAGAGAGTCTGGCCCTTTAAAAGTTAGGACAAAGGGAAGATAGGGGGTATGCAAAGGAGAAAGAAGAGACGGAGAGAGAGATGCAAGGGTATGCAAAGAAAGCAAAGAAGTTAGCAGTCGGAAGCAATGCAGAGAGGCCTATGACAGATATCCACTCTAGGACACTCAGAAATTCCTACACACCTCCATGCAGAGAGACATCCAAATAAGTTCCTGAGACTATCTACCAATCGGATGAAATATCTACTCAACTGGTAATTATACTGGTTTCATTTAATTAATTTAATTAATTAAAATTTACTAATAGCATGATATATGACTGGATAAATCACGGTCAGATTTCCATATTAAGAAATCTTAGTTAACTAAAGAATATATAGTTATAAACATTCCATTCTGCAGGTGGAATTAAGAATACTTATATATTAATGTGATAGTATCACATGTTAGCATACCGCTGTTTTTATCCAGGTGTATTGATTTGCTCTAATATAAGATAAGATATCTTTTTAGACACATTAAATTCTGCTTTTGTAAAAATCATGGTAGATTCTCTTATTGGATGGTTCCAGGATATGACTAATGAACTGGTTTAAATGTTATTTTATTTAAAATTACATAAGAATAGATCTTAATTACTTAGGAGATCTAGCCAGCATTGAAAGGGTTATTCTAACTGTTAACCAGGGTTTTATGGCCCTTCGCTTTCTCTCTGTGAAAGATACCTCATAAATCGTGTAAGACTTGACAGAAAATGCTGTTTAGCCATTGAAACGTTTACAGCCATTCCTTTGTATTGCATACCATTTTATACTGGATATTCATTGATTATTGTCACGCATGTTACATAATATTATTTGTTAATTATTGGTTATTATAAATAAAATCTATTTTTATAACATTGTGATTTATTTATATGAAATACTTTTCACTTAACACGATAACGATCTTTGGGATCTGAGAATTGAATTAGTGGGCAATTCTCACTGTTTACTATTATTATTATCCCATAAATATCCCCACAACACTGGGACCCAGACCTTGAGCTGTGTAAAGGGCCCCCCCCAAAATTGAGCTGCTTCCCGTTCTCCCAGAACATTGATTTTGTGACCACAGTTACAAACAGCCTCCAGAGATCCTGTTCTACACCAGACCAGTGGAGCCAGACTGCAGCTAGAGCCCATCATCATCCTCATCTGGTTGTAAGTAGGCAATCTAGTATATTATTCGTGGCACTAATCTCTAATTTACCTCACTTTAAAGAAACACTATAGTCCCCAGAACCACTGCAGCTTAATGTAGTGGTTCTGGTGTCTATAGCCTGTCCCTGCAGGCCTTTTAATGTCAACACGGCGGCACTGCAGCACTGACTGCAGCACTGGCATTAGTTAACATGGCAGATCATATGGGTGGGGCATTGTGATGTCACGTGGGGGGGTGGCAAACTCTACTTTTGCCTAGGGCGGCAAAAATCCTTGCACCGGCCCTGCACACACACACAGGCAGACAGTCAAACACACACAGGCAGATAGCCCCACACACTTACACAGGCAGATAGTCATACACACACAGGCAGATAGCCCACACTCACACAAGCAGATAGTCATACACACACAGGCAGATAGCCACACACACACACAGGCAGACAATCATACATACACACAGAGGCAGTCACACGCACACAGACAGTGTCACACACACACACAGGCAGACAGTCATACATAAACACAGAGGCAGACAGTCACACACACACAGACAGTGTCACACACACACAAACACAGAGACAGACAGTCATACATACACACAGAGGCAGACAGTAACACACACACAGACAGTGTCACACACACACACAAACACAGAGGCAGACAGTCATACATACACACAGAGACAGAGTCACACACACGCAGACAGTGTCACACACACACAGTCATACATACACACAGAGGCAGACAGTCACACACACACAGGCAGTGTCACACACACACACACACACACACAGGCACACAGTCATACATACACACAGAGGCAGACAGTCACACACACAGACAGTGTCACACACACACACAGGCAGACGTGCGACTCCTCTCTTTAGGAAGTGACTCACAGCTGTCACTTCCTCCCATACTGCCGAAAAGCAAGTGGCCCACTATTAAAGGGCCACGTGCCTGACCGGGCCCCTGCTGATGCAAGCCCACTGGGTGGCCCACTGATGCAAGCCCATCCCGTGGGACTGTTTAGAGGATGGGAAAAAATAGTTGAGGGCAGCGGGGCCCACGGAGCAGCTGCCTTGTGCCCCAGGAGTAACTGGGCCCAGGGCAGCTGCCCCGTTTGCCCCACGTTAAAGAAGGCCCTGGCTACAATAACCACAGAAGCAACTTTCTAGTGTTAATACAATAAGAGTGCCCCACTAAACTGATCAGTCAGATTTAAATAACGCGTTTTACTTTGCTACAAAGCCACATAAACCATATCAAGTTGCCTATATAAAATCATACAGTTGTATGTTACACTAACTTTTTGTAACTTTTTGTTGTGTCTTTTACACATGCCCCTTCAGAAAAGTCCTCCAAAAATCCTATCACCTTCACTATTTGCTGTTCTTTATGGTATTGTACACTAGACTTATTAGCAGTAGAAATAGAGAAATGATCATATCATTGTACAGAACACTGGTGAGACCTCACTTGGAGTATTGTACACAGTACTGGAGACCGTATCTTCAGAAGGATATTCAGAGAAGGTTCATGGGTTGCAGGATAAAACTTACAAAGAAAAGGTTAAAGGATCTTAACATGTATAGCTTGGAGGAAAAAAGAGACGGGGGGGGGTATGATAAACATTTAAATACATAAAGGGAATCAACACATTAAAGGAGGAGACTATATTCAAAAGAAGAAAAACTACCACAAGAGGACATAGTCTTAAATTAGAGGGGCAAAGGTTTAAAAATAATATTAGGAAGTATTACTTTACTGAGAGGGTAGTGGATGCATGGAATAGCCTTCCAGCTGAAGTGGTAGGGGTTAACACAGTAAAGGAGTTTAAGCATGCATGGGATAGGCACAAGGCTATCCTAGCTATAAGATAAAGCCAGGGCCGGACTGGGAATGAAAAGCAGTCCTGGAAAAAGATTCTATACCAGCCCCATAATGCAGTGCGCCAGCATAATGTGAAGATATGGAAGTGGGGAAAAAAACCTTAAAACTAAAAACTATCACTCAAACATGAAAGAAAGCACTTATAGGGCTTCAAAATAAAGCAGAGCAGATTTATGCTAAGCAGAAGTGCATTTGCATATAATCAATGTTTCAGTCCAACTACCTTGATATAACAAAGGGACACTAGAGTGTCAGGAAAACCGCTTTGTTTTCCTGACACTATAGTACCCTGAGGGTGCCCCCACCCTCAGGGTCCCCCTCCCGCGGTGCTGAAGGTGTTATAACCCCTTCAGCTACTCACCCTTTTCCCCCGCCGGGCTCCCTTACCTCTCCTCCCCCTGCCGACGTCAGCATCCTTGTCTGACGTCACCGGCGCTGAATGCCGCGCGCGCATTCAAAGTGTCAGTAAGAAAGCATTTTTCAATGCTTTCCTATGGATGCTCTGCGTGATTGAGGCATAATATGCCTCAATCATTGCCAAAGCGCCTCTAGTGGCTGTCCAGAAGACAGCCACTAGAGGCTGGCTTAACCCCACATGTAAACATAGCAGTTTCTAAGAAACTGCTATGTCTACATCAGGCAGGGTCAACCCTAGAGGGACTTGACACCCAGACCACTTCATTGAGCTTTAGGAAATGTTTGGTCATTTGGACTGAAATTGTGAATGTATGTTATTGTACAGCAGTTAAAAAAAAATGACGTTATCGTGTTTATTTTGAAGTAACGAGAGTGTGCTCTTCACTTTGGCTGACAACTGGATGATCTCCCATAGGAAAGCATTGGGAGGCTATTGCACATGTGTGCCGCACCAATCAGCATCTCCTCATAGAGATGCATTGCATCAATGCATCTCTATAGGGAGCAATCAGGGCCTCCATGCAGAGAGTGGAGATGCTCAACATCTCCACTCACTGCATGACTAGGAAGCATCTCTTGTGGCCGTCTGAGTAACTGTCACTAGAGATGTGCCTAGGCAGCAATGTAAACACTGCCTTTTCTCTGAAAAGGTAGCATTTACAGTGCTCAGCCTACAGGGACAGGCTATAGACACCAGAACCACTACAATAAACTATAGTAGTTCTGGTGACTGTAGTATCACTTTAATATCACGTCTTTCTCTCACCAGCCGACTTTGAGTTACAGAGAGAGCAGGAAACCCTTTCACATGTCTCTCAGCCCCAGCCCCTTTGTCTCTTTCCCAGGCCCCAGCACCTCTATGTGTATCTTTCCCCACAGCTCCTCTGTGTGTCTCATTCTCTCCTTCCCCAACCCGTCTGTCTCTTTCTCCCCACACACCTCCGTGTGTCTTTTTACTCCCCAGCCCCTCCATGTGTCTCATTACCCCACAGCCCTCCATGTGTCTCAGTAGCCCCGACATGTGTGCCATTAGCCCCCCCAGCCCTTCATGTGTCCTATTAGCCCTCTCTCCCAGTCCTCCATGTGTCCCTATAGCTCTCCCAGCCCTCCATGTGTCCCTATACCCCCTCCCAACCCAACCATGTGTGTAGGGTCACCAGATTTTGAAAATAATAAAATGGAACACCCATTAGTGATACAAAAATTGCTAAAATCAAAACAGATAAATGCATACACACTAGAAGCCTTTAAACTCTTCTTGGCCAGAAGTGGCTGTTACAGCGCATCCCCTTCCTGGTCCTCAAATTAGTGTATTTTCATTTACATTTTGTAGGAGCATGATCATCAGAGCACACACATCCCCTAGACCAGGGCCATCGTAACAGCATAATAGCCCACTGGGCAAACCAATGCACTGGGGCCTTAAATACGCAACCACTCAAAGGAATAAAAATATAAAATGAGGCTTATATGTATTGGTACCTCCAACAAATCCAATACTTACACACACATAGACAGACTGCTGAATACGCGCACACAGACTTCTGAATACACGCACACAGACTGCTGAATACACACACACACACTGCTAAATACACACAAATCGCAAAAAATACACACAGACTGCTGAATACATATATATATAGAGAGAGAGAGAGAGACTGCTGAATATATACACAGGCTGCTGAATACACACACATACAGACTGCTGAACACGCACACAGACTGCAGTGAGGGGTGCAGTGTGTATGGTGCAGTGTGTGTGGGTGGGGGTGTTGTGTGTGTAGGGGTTCAGTGTGTGTAGGGGTTCAGTGTGTGGGGAGTGCAGTGTGTAGGTGTTTTGTGTGAAGGGGTGCTATTTATGTGTGGAGGGGTGCGGTTTGTGTGTGCAGGGGTGCTGTTTATGTGTAGAGGGGTGCGGTTTGTGTGTGGAGGGGTGCTGTATGTGTGTGAAGAGGTGCTGTGTGTGTGGAGGGCTGCTGTTTATGTGTGAAGGGGCTCTGTGTATGTGTGAAGGGGTGCTATTTATGTGGGAGGGGTGCGGTTTGTGTGTGCAGGGGTGCTGTTTATGTGTGGAGGGGAGTGGTTTGTGTGTGGAGGGGTGCTGTATGTGTGTGAAGGGGTGCTGTGTTTATGTGTGGAGGGGTTCTGTGTATGTGTGAAGGGGTGCTGTGTGTGTGAAGGGGTGCTGTGTGTGTGAAGGGGTGCTGTGTGTGTGAATGGGGTTCTGTGTGTGTGAAGGGGTGCTGTGTGTGTGAAGGGGTGCTGTGTGTGTGGAGGGTATGCCATGGTAATGCACAGCAACGCTCCAACCTGCATGCTCGCGGGAGGAATGTTCTCGCTTCCAGGTTCCTGTCAGACCGGATAGGGGAACAGAAGCTCCCCTACCGCGGTCTGCCTGCTCGGCCACGCTACATTCTGTGACCGGCAGGAGGGGAGCACATCCCCTCCTTACGGCCACCCTGTAATTGCGGCTCGGGCTGGTGCACACTAGGCGGCCGCACACTGGCCCTATAGTGTGCCGACCCACCGGGAAATTTCCCGGTATCCCGGTGGGCCAGTCCGGCCCTGGATAAAGCCAGGAACTAATGAAAGTATTTAGAAAATTGGGCAGATTAGTTGGGCCGAATGATTCTTATTTGCCGTCACATTCTATGTTTCTAGTTGTGAGACACAAAGATGCTTATAATAAAATGACAAGTGTTGGGAATTCAAAGTGATCTTTAAAATGTAGGCCAAATAAATATTCTCTCAGTCAGTCCTAACCTAGTTGGGCTATGTTGTCTGTAATTTGAACAACACTTTAACTTCCCTTTGAATTCCTAGAAATTCTAACTTTAGTGAATAAGCCAGTCTGTGAGACAGAAGACACTATATTATGATACCTACCATCAGCTTCTTCAGGACACTACAGGACATTTTTGAGAAAAAGGGAGAGCAGCAGCAGCAGTAATATTATCTGAAAACTGGAGATTTTTCTAAAAAGTTAAAGGAAAAAGTGAGTGGGCATTGAAAAATCCCATCTTTTCCAATTAAATGCCTACTGTTGCAATTTTTTGTTTTGTTTTTTAAACTGAAGAGCAGACACTGATGCACTGAGTTGTTCCTTCCATTTTTGAGTAAAACATGAAAAAAGCAAGAAGATTACAAGCAGTTTGTCTAATCTAAAATTCAATAAGTCTATCTCAATATTGTCCTTGCAAAAATGGCTAATACTGCATAGCCATTAGGCTGTGTTAACGCAGTCATAGACCCCTTATTTCTGCAGTTCTGCAGTTCTGGATGAATGTCCATCCCGAATATTTTCCGTTACCAAAATGCGGGCGAAACGAACAGCAACATAAACTAAATTCTGTCCACCAAATCCTGCCGAAGTGATTTGGAAGAAACATAATTCTTCAAAATTGTCACATATTATATTTAATTCAATACATATTTTCTTCATAACTATTTTATGGTTATATAATCCTATTATCTTCTGAACTGAAATATTACTGACTATGATCTAAGTGATTTTTCTATCTTGGTGAAATTAGTATTCAACTTTAGTTCAAGTCAATACTCATGTGTCGGTAACAATGCTTCATATATACATAATTTTCTGTATTCTCTTACAGTTTTAAATATTTCTCAAATATAACCCCTAATAATTTTTGCCTTTCCGAATTCTTTAGTTATTGTTCAGTGTGTATGCCAAGTCATATATTTTTCTTTTGCTATTAAATGGAAATCTGTATATAAAGATTAATGATTTCAAAGCACACAGAAAAAAAAAATTAAAGGACTGAATACTTGGGCAAATGAATCACTAGAATGGAGGGGAAAAAAATGAGTTTGTCTCATGAATTTAGCTTTTCTGCTTTCTTTTCAAAATTAATTATTTAACCCCTTAAGGACAGAGGCAATTGTACAAGTTCTGACAAAACAAAACCTGGAATTTGCGTTATATATCTATTCAACCATAATTTACCTCTTTCATATCAAATGCACCCACACTACTTACATATCATTTTGTTCAGGAGAAACAGGGCTTTCATTTCACATCACATATGTATAAATGAAATGCAATTTATTGTGAAGAAAATAAAAAGTAATTAAGACATTTTGATATTTTCCAAGCTCTGCATGGTATTTTAACTGTGAATGTCGTAATACAAAACAAAAAGAAGGTGAGGAGTAAGGATCCCTTAAACATGGGAGACAGAACAACTCACAGCTAGTACCCCTTGTGGAGCAATAAACAGTGCACTTAACTCCTGTGTATTAAACAGATTAAACAAAAAATAATAAAGTTTTAATGTAGTCCAAAAAATAATAAAAGTCTGTAATACACTCAACTGTTACAAATGGATAAAAAAGAGGACCTGGAGAGTCACTCTGGGCTGCACATAACTATATACTGTGCCTGGATACTACGTTGCCACAAAAGTAGCAAAGGGATTTACAGGACTATGACACTGGGAATGTCCACAATTAAATCAAGAAAACACTATAAATTTTTAAGGGATTTACAGGACTATGACACTGGGAATGTCTATAAATCTTTTAACCGCAGAATTAGACGTACCTCAGAGAATCTACTGACGTCAGATTATGACTCATCCGACACAGACTCTAGTAGTCAACAAACAATATCCGACTCCCAAATCCAACCATCCACCTCTACAAATAACTTTAACCCTAAGGGGATCCTTAAAAAGGGGGTCAATTTTTTAGCCCTAGACCATCAGGAAGAATTCCCAACTCGACGCACAAGGTATCAAACCCGAACCCCAAGAGGGGGAAGGGGTGGGGGGAATACGAGGGGAGAAGGGAGGAGGACACGATATTAAATGAAACCTCAGGTCCAACCCGCTCTAAATCCCAGGTTGTTAATTTGTCTTCGTATGGACTATCTGACGATCAAATTAATGTTTTAGAACGGGGCCTCTCTTTTGTGCCAACTCCTTCCTTTGACAGATTTGAGTGGATTAAAGACTTGAACCTTTTTGTCCGCAAACTTGCTCTATCTAAATTTCACTTAATACAAAACGAGAAAAAAGCGAGAGACCTAGGCCTCACATCCAGAGACTATCAATGCCTTACTACACTTTTGTCCCTCTTAGAGGAAAATTATACTACTAATGTTTTGAATCGTACAGACTTGAAACCAAAAAGTAGATATACACCGAACTTTTCTGCTTACCGGAATATTGAACTGTTCCTGGAGGCAGCTAAGACCGAGATTGAAAAAATTAATGCTAAATCCTCCGACTACTATTTCACTAAGAATCTTAATAGAAAGGAGAGACTTGCTTTGGATCTACTTAAAACCAATGCTAACATCACCATCAAGCCAGCCGACAAGGGGGGCAATGTAGTAATCCTTGACACAAACAAATATATAGAGATGGTGGAACGCACCCTGAGTGATGACAAAACGTATAGGATCCTGAAATCTGACCCTACTAATGACTACCTTAGAAAGTATAAGGATATTTTGGACGATGGCCGCAGTAGAGGGTTGCTATCAGTTGACGAGTATGAGTTTATCTTCAATCGTCAACCTAGAATAGCAACCTTCTACTGCCTGCCGAAAATCCATAAAAATCTACAAGATCCCCCAGGGCGCCCTATTGTGTCTGGGGTGGACAACCTTACGCAGAATGGTAGTCTGTATGTTGAAAAAATCTTAAGGCCTTTGGTAGAGACTCTGCCATCCTACATAAGAGATACTAAGCATGTCTTGAATGTACTCTCTAATCTTAAATTGTCTTCAAGTGCAAATCTTTGTAGTTTGGACGTTGAATCATTGTATTCATCTATCCCTCATGATAGGGGTTTGGAACATGCAAGATTCTTCCTGAACCAAAAGACATGTAGCGATGATCTCCATACAGGATTTGTGGTACGTCTGTTAGAATTTATCTTATCACACAATTTTTTCCTGTTCAACACCAAGTTCTATCACCAGGTGAGGGGCACTGCGATGGGTACAGCTTGTGCCCCCTCCTACGCAAACCTTCACCTGGGGTGGTGGGAAAAAGATATTTTCTCCTCAGATAGTCTGAAGGACCATCTACCTAAGATCCTATGGTGGGGACGCTATATCGACGACATTTTACTGGTATGGCAAGGGTCCCCACAGGATTTTGCAGATCTGGTGGAATGCCTAAATGAGAACACGGAGAACCTCAAATTCACATCAGAATTTGGGGGACGTTCTATTAATTTTTTAGACATTACGATCTCTATTAATGAGGATGGGACTTTTCAGTCTACTCTGTTCAGGAAACCAACTGCCACAAATTCTTTACTTCACTGG
This sequence comes from Pelobates cultripes, assembly GCA_933207985.1. NCBI lineage: Eukaryota > Metazoa > Chordata > Amphibia > Anura > Pelobatidae > Pelobates > Pelobates cultripes. Next base: position 117,113,767 of record OW240912.1, read on the forward strand.
AATAGTTACCATCCAAGACCTCTTAAGGCGGGGATCCCAGTAGGCCAATACCTCCGTCTTCGGAGAAATTGTAGCGATTTAGCGGATTTTAAAATCAAGGCAGACCAACTTCGTCTGTCATTTAAGGAAAAGGGTTACCCAAATCGCTGCCTCAAAAAGGCCTACAAAAGAGCACTTGAAGTAGAAAGGAAGGACCTGCTTAGTGACCATCAGAACATCAAAAACTCGAAAAACGTAGGAGACATTCGGATGATTGCCACATACGACACGGGCTGGTCCGAAGCGAAAAAGTGCCTAAATAGATTCTGGCCGATTCTCTTGAACGATATACATCTAAAAGAGGTCCTAGGTCCATGCGTTCAGATCACGGCCCGAAGGGGACGTAATATTCGTGACCTTCTTGTACCAAGCCATCTATCTATTAAACCACAGCCAAGGGACACATGGTTGGGAAATCCTCCATGTGGTTCCTATGGTTGTGGTAGATGTGTAGCTTGTAAATACATTTCCAAAGAATCAAAAGTTGTTACTGATAGTACCGGTCGAGTCTCGGTTAAGATTAGAAGCTTCTTTAACTGCAACACGAAGGGCCTGGTTTACCTCCTGTCTTGCTCATGCGGACAAAAATATATAGGCAAAACCTTTAGAGCCTTCAAAGAAAGGATAATGGAACATGTCAGGTCCCCTAAGAACCGCCTCGAAACGCCAATTTCAAGACACCTAAAAGAACACCATCGGGGTGACTCTGGTGGTTTGAAGTTCTGTGGTCTTGAATTGGTTAAAAGACATCAGAGGCGGGGGAATTATGATCGCCTATTGAGACAGAGAGAGTCTAGATGGATCTATAGACTCAAGACATTGCAACCCTTGGGTCTAAATGAGGGCTTTTCTTTTGCTCCATTCCTCTGAGCTGCTATGGTGAATATGTGTGTCTGTATATATATGTACATCTATATATGCATCTATGCGAGCCGTATTTTATGGGCAGTTCTTACCCTAAGAAAACCTGTCATAACTATGAATGATTGATGTAATATTTTACACTATTGTCTATACTTTATTTACAAACCTCTCCTATTTTTGTCTCCTCCCTTTTGTCCCTTAATGGGACCATCGATGTGTCCTGTAAAAATATGTATAGACGATTTAGGATTTTCCTCCCTTCAATGGGAATATGGATGTACTGTATATAAATGTATAGCTGTATACTATCTATATTGTGCTTGTTTGTATAAGACCTGTTGGTCAATTCTATGCACTTAGCGCTATATATATACATATGTAATGTGACCTTACATTGAATCCTACTATCCGAAAAGGACGATCAAGACAATAGGATCGTATATATGTATTTTATGCAACTTATATACTTGTATCCCTTGGCTAGATGCCACTTGGATACAAGCAATTGACACTTTGTAATATACCCCTCCGATACCGGCAGACTGCGTACGCATGCGCACAGCACGGACCGAGTGCCGGCATCTGACGCATGCGCAGTAGTACCCGGTTCTACCTACGTAATTGAGGGTTTTCCCACGAATGAGTCACTCAAAGGGCGTTGCAAAACTGAGGTACAGCCCATCGGCGATGGGCGGTCTATAGCTTGGCGCCAAATGTGAGTGTATTTAAGGGAGGGGACGGAGGAGAGGAACTTGCACACTACTCTACCCTTGAGAAAGGCGATTTTACCGCCGAAACGCGCGTTGGGCTTCTGCTACAACTGTGGGGGGCCAGATTTGGGCGATTTGCCCTATACTGAATTATACTTTCACTACCTTCCCACCTTTATTTTTCGATCTCCTAACTCTATATCTCTCTGTCCTTTCGATTTAACCACTTGTCATTAGACTGGCTGAGGCCAATAGTCATATTTATACCCCACATTAGGACGCTATATTATACTTTATACTCCTAACCCTGATATGCAATAGTGGAGATTTTTGTTTGTGTGTTTTTCTAGGACCGTAAGTGTAGATCTCACCTGTTTTGCTAGCACAATTATCTATGCACATTATTGCACTGGTACCTATTACGAGTAGCTTTTTTGCTACTTTTACACTGTTGCTACTTTTGTGGCAACGTAGTATCCAGGCACAGTATATAGTTATGTGCAGCCCAGAGTGACTCTCCAGGTCCTCTTTTTTTATCCATTTGTAACAGTTGAGTGTATTACAGACTTTTATTATTTTTTGGACTACATTAAAACTTTATTATTTTTTGTTTAATCTGTTTAATACACAGGAGTTAAGTGCACTGTTTATTGCTCCACAAGGGGTACTAGCTGTGAGTTGTTCTGTCTCCCATGTTTAAGGGATCCTTACTCCTCACCTTCTTTTTGTTTAATTATTGTTATAAGGGTTAGGCCCTTTTTAGTACCCCTGTAATCCATCTTGGTGTATCCTTTTTGCTGAATTTGTCAGCTAAAGGAACACTGTATCTATGAATGTCGTAATACTATTAGCTGCACTAAAACACATGACTGTGATATTTGAATGATGTGATGTCCCACGAGTACAACAATAAACAGATTTAATGGTATTATATAAAGTTATATGGTCAAATAAGTTACAGGGTCAAATAAAGAGCTTGACCATTTAAATTTTTACAAATTGAAATTTGCCAGATTGGTATGTTGGCTATATTGCCTTTGAGACTGTAGATAGCCTGGGAATGAAAATCACCCCAGTCACGGTATACCATTTGCAAAAGTAGATAATCTAAGGTATTCAAAATAGGGGTAAGTGCAGTCCTTTTTAGGAGCTACTTAGTCACAAACCCTAGCAATGTTAGTGTTATTTGTTTTGTGCATTTTTCCCACAAAAAACAATGATATCATCATCATTAATACATATAACTTCTCTAAAACATTCATTTTTGTCTTCAGCTATGTCTCATGAGTACAAGAGTACCCACTATGTAAAGGTTTTAGGGGGTTTTAGACAGTTACAGGGTCAAATGTGTGTGCAAATTCAATTCTCTGGACTTTCTGCCTGGGTGGTCAGGCAGGTCCCTCAACATATAAATTATAAAATCACCTAATCATGTAAAAATAAAATGTTAATAGCTTTCCCTCCCCGCACCTTGATAACCCACCCTTCTTCCTCTCGTGCAACTGTATCATCCAACAACTAATCTTTCACTGTAAACTATTCTAGTAACCTACCTTTTCCCATACATGAAATACATCCTACCCTCTTGTGCCACTTTACCTCACTCCCTCTAGAATGTACTATTATGAAATTTAATAGTCAATTTCTTCCATGTTGTTGCTAAATTAGGTACAGTTCAGACACATACAAATATACAAATGGCGGTGAATGCTCTACTGATGCAAAAAAATACTTAACTTACAATAAAGGTAATTTTAAATAGAGTAAATGAAAAAAAAAATACAGTACTATACTACACTACACTCCCCACTGAATGTATATTTTCTTTGTGTCACTGTGGCAATTTGGCTGTCCATCTTTTCCTCTTAATGAGGGTTAATGACATGGGGTAACTTTGTAGCTCGTGGCTTTCTTATATTCATTTATGCTTTCCTTTTTGTCCAGTTCAGAACATTTATTTTAGATATTACTCTGGTAATAATCTATATCAGCAACTGCGAAAGATGCTTATTGGATCTTAGAAAAAAAAGGAACAAGCGGTAGGATTAATCCATGGAAATAAAAAAATAAAAGATCCTAGCAACAGGCTCCAGCAGAGATACAAAATTCAAACAGAGGCATTCACACTGTTGGGACGTATACAGACTTGTTCCAAAAAATCCATAAACGTACGATTGTTCTTTCTATGCATTTTTAATAAACTACTTGCTAATGGATTTTGGTGGTACCTAGCACCAAACATTCATTTTTTTAATTTTTTTTTAATGAAATTGAGATATACAGAATATCAAGATATCTTAGAAGCATAGAATGAGGCATTCAGCAGTGTTAATGAATCTTCCTTATTAGCGTATTAGAAACACTTTATTTCACATTTAAAACATTGCGTGACACCCTCTATACTCAAAGCATATTTTAATACATAGAATAAAGATGACAATGTACTCTATACGGTTAAAATATAAAGCAAAGTGGACATGCACCAATGATTAACTCTTTCCCATAGCAGAACTTTAAATGACCAATTATATATGTTATCCTCTAACAGTGTGCTTATTCTGTATTTCTTATAGCAAGGATTAGCAGTAGCAATTACTAAGCAAGACCTATATCTGAGTGTTGACTTAAGACATTCATAAAACACAAAGAAACTAGGTCAAATGGTCTAATCCATTTTCAATTACTTTAGAAATTATTAATTCTAGAATGCAAAAATGTTCTTGTGTTGAGGTCTGACTGTCAAATCTTTAACACATTTATCTTAATTTTTTTTTTACAACAATCATTTAGCTATGCAGCTGGAAACAGCATAATTGTTCTCTGAAGATTAATGATTGGCATCTACAAAGAATATAGCGGAAACATCATTGTGCTCACGACTCTACTCTGACAAAAGCTCCATTAGACGCCAAACGTTTAAAGTTAACATAAGATAAAGGAATACAAGAAAGCAACAACATTATTCGTGAACTTGGCTTTTATTCTTCTGACAGTTGAGCTTTGATTCACTGTATCAAACTGTGTTGTTACTACTACTAGATAAAATTAAAATTCATACTTTCAACTTATTTCTAGGAGGTACTTAAGGGTTTACTTTATCATTAAATCTGCAAAATCTTAAGTTCTGTATACAAAAGTTTAAAGCTAATTAATATGTTTGTGTTATAGATGGTTCAGAGCTTAGTGAATAAACCTTAAAACCTTTTATGATTTATGCATATTTTGTTTCTGTCATCCATGTGGTGGTTCAACTAGTCTGTATATCGTCCATGCAAAATATTCATAAAATGACTGGGATGAATTAAAAATTATTTATTATTATTTATGAATAGTATAAATATTAAATATTATCTATATATTTTTCAGTACCCTGATAAGCCTTCCTCCCCCCACCCCCATTTGGTTCACAGATCAAGTGAGAAAAAATAATAGAGGGAAAAAAGATGAGGTCCATTAAAAAAAATATAATAAAATATATATATATATTTGTGTACGGCACATTACGAGGACGTAAGGCAATGATAGTAAAAGAAGCAGTACTAGTAATAGCAAGTCAGTTGAGGTGTGCCGAAACTGACGTGAGGTTAGGCCTGTAAAAGAGGGCAAAAATTATTAGAAGCGATTACTCAAAACATAAGTTAATTCAAGTACAAACATTATTTAGACATGTCATGGAAAGCCATTCTTATTTCTTTTTCAGGGTTAGGAATGCACCTATTGTATGCTGATGATTACCATCTACCCATGTTTTTGATGATGTGTGTATGGGCTATATATATGCACTAATCAGCCACAACATTAAATCCACCTACCTAATGTCATGTAGGTCTTCCTTGTGCTGCCAAAACAACTCTGTTGCATCAAAACAAGGACTCCACAAGATCTCTGAACGTGTCCTGTGGTATCTGGCACCAAGATGTTAGTAGAAGATCCTTTAAATCCGTCAAGTTGCATGGTGGGCCTCCATGGATCGGATTTGTTGTTCCAGCACATGCTCAATCAAATTGAGATCTGGTAAATTTGGGGGCATTTTATGATGTTGAACTGTTTGTCGTGTTCTTCAAACCATTCCTGCACAATTTTTACACTGTGGCAGGATGCATTATCCTGCCACTGCCATCAGGGAACATCATTGCCATGAACAGGTGCACGTGGTCTGCATCAATTTCTAGATGAATTCCAGGACCCAAGGTTAACTAGCAGAACATTTCACAGAGCATAACACACCCTCAACTGGCCTACCTTCTTCCTATAGTGCATTCATCAGACCAGGCAACCTTCTTCCATTGTTCTATTGTCCATTTCTGACACTCACGTCCCCATTAGAGGTGCTTTCGGCGGTGGACCGGCGTCATCATTGGCACTCTGACTTGGCTGCAACTATGCATTTCCATATTGCATGCAATGTATGCTCTGAGACCTTTCTATCATGACCAGCATTAAAGGGATTCTCCAACTACCATGACCACTTATGCTTTTCGAAGTGGTCATGGTTATAGAAGTCAGTATGTGCAATGTCCCTGCTTGAAACACAACACATCCAGAGATATTTTTAATTGTGCACTGGGGGCAAGTTGCCAGTGGCTAAAAGAAAACTGAGAATGCCATGAAAAAGAGGTTAACACATGTTATTAGTGAGTGTTTAATGTTTTATTCAATGGTGTAGATTCCAGAGAAGTGGCAATTCCCCTTTAAAGTTTTCTAATGAGCTTGCATAAAAAAACTGTGAGGCTTAATTAGTGCTATAGTCAATGCAAAACAGACACAACCTGCCTTTGATCAGGGACATGTTTGACCCTTTTTAACATTGAATAGTACAATCACTATCCTACTATATATCCAACCATGGATGTTGAGTGGCAGAAATGTTGCAGGGATTATTTTCTCTTGCACAGAAATAAATATCTTAATAAATTAGCTAATATGAGGAAAGATATATCAAGGCACAACAAGTCTTGAGTGCTACATTTTGAGAAATATTGGACCTCATTAAGCACTTTACACCAGAATACTTATTTATTTCCTCGATAAAACCCTCCAGTTTGTCTTTTGCACTAATTTAAGAAAAAGGGATTGAATAAAAAAATATGGTTGCTGCAGTAACTGCTCTCACAATCTAACATATTTTTCAATGCCCATGTAGGCAAATTGTCACCTAAAAGATTGTTTTCATGTTTGACCTCAAAATTAGTATTTTGTGGTATCTCTAGGAAGTTAATTCTGCATATTCATCTATACATTTATATCTTACTGGATGTCTCACTGTGTAAATTCTGCAATCATTTAATTTGTTTTGGTGATTTTAGATCACATGGGAAATAAACTTCTTAAGAATATGGTAAAATGCCCATAGATAGACTCCATCACTAAATATTTTGATTATGATGAATATAAAAATGTAAAGAAGGGGGACATGGCCTGACTGCAACGCTGACTGGTTGCATTGCAGAGCAGCTTCTGAGAATTTCTGCCTTTTCAGCTTAAAAATTTTTCATTCTATTTTTCTTCATCTGGCCTGATAACCTAGAAGAATACTAACTATGTACACCATCCACAATCTCAGTAAAATCTATGTGTGGGACTCTCTGGACTCGGACTCCAAGTGGCGGGGTCAGTGGACTATGGATGAGGGTTTTTATTTCAACCTCAGCCTGGAGAGGTGGCATTTGGGGATACTACTTTGGCAAACTCAGCTGTTTCTATTTTTATTACAGCACCACCTATATAAGTTTGGGCATCAGATGATATTAAAATTAGCCATTTGACGTTTTAGATTATAACTTGGGACCTAAAAGTTAAAATTGTTAATATTCTTTATGTATCTAGTCATAGCAAAACCGTTCTAGTACTATGTTTTACTGTACTGCATACATGCCCCTATCATTTTCTTTAGTATCTCCTGACTATAAAAAGGTCCATTCACTAGGAGATAGAAGCTTACATTCATCTCTGCTGTCACATTTAACTAGTTTGGCTGTTTACAAAGCCAGATTACTTCAACCATATTTGCACTAAATCTCTATGTTTTTGTAAATTCATCTTTTTACAAACTGCCAAATTACAATTAAATCCCTTTATTCTTTTGATCTAATTCTCTTTATACAGGCTAGAAGAACTGGTTCTATAACTCTAAGCACCCCTTGCACCTAACTCACCATAATGATGCCTAACCTAACCAAACTGTAAATAAACCTAAATCCTTCTTTTATTTAAGTATTGACTTTTCATTTTCTTTTTGTTTGATTGTAATTTATTTGCAATTCCAGTGCAATGTGGTTGAGCTATTTTCAAACAAATCCCAATGCAAATATTCAATATTCAGAAAATTTCTGATAGTGGACACACTGTTCTCATAAGTCCTGAATCATTATTTATTTATAAAATATTTTACCAGGAATGATACATTGAGATTTCTCTCGTTTTCAAGTATGTCCTGGGTTCACAAAACATTGCATTGATACATAAGGGTACAATAAAATACAGAAACAATCATATAATCAATGCTGTATCATCCATGCAACCAATGCTACTTCTTAAGTCTTGTACGACACTTGTGCTGCGATACAACAACTTTTTATTTATTCGAGCATTTTTATTCTTATCATTCGAGATGCACCACATGAAAGATGCAATATAGTCAACCTATTAAACCCCCTTTTTTTTTTCTTGACCATACTGCTTTTATGGTTCCTGTTTAAATCAATAATGCATTCCTTTCACTCATTTGTTTTCTGGCTTTTACTTGAATTATCCCCATGTTCAAAATCCTCTGCTAATCTTGACCTGGTTGAGTTATCAATTTTTTTTATTTCATTTAGATTTTTATTTATACCCATTCCAATCAAAATAATGCATACCTCATATAATGTAGGTAGTAAAGCATAAAGAAAGCACAGTGAACAGATATAGTTTTTTTTTTGAGTACATAGAATGCCGGAATGTGATTTTTCAATTTTAATAAATGTAGGAAAAAGACATCAAGTTGGAAAACATCATTGCCTGTAGGAGATGTAAAAAGGAAAGGGCAAGTAAAATACCATCGGGATAGCAGACATTACACACAATAAAGGAATACTATATTGTTAGGAATGCTATAGTGTCTCCTCACTATTTAGGTTAGAGCACCCCCCAACTCAAATGGAAGGGAAATAGGGTTTTACTTATTTTTTTCCAGTGTGGAACTTCTCCTGCTTCATCTTTCGCAACGTCATCTAGTTGGTGTCACTTCATTGCCTTCTTGCCCAATCCATTGCTTCTCACAGGGATGCACTGAATCCAATGTTTGCCTGTGTTCAGAGGTTGTTATTATTATCACGTTATTATTTATATAGCAACAACAAATTCCACAGTGCTTTACAGTTGGTGGACGAACAAACATGTAGTTGTAACCAGACAAGTTGGACACACATGAACAGAGGGGTTGAGGGCCCTGCTCAATGAGCTTACATGCTAGAGGGAGTGGGGTAAAGTGACACAAAAGGTAAGGATAGTATTATACTAATGACAGTTGCAAGAGAGGAATCAGTCTGGAGCTACTAACACTTAAATGATACGCTTTTATGAAGAAGTGGGTTTTTAACGATTTTTTTGAAGGAGTGGAGACTAGGTGAGCATCTAACGGAGGAGGGAAGCGAGTTCCACAGTAACCACAGTGTGTGTTAGTTTGTGTGTGTCTGTTATTGAGTGTGTGTCTACTAGTGAGTGTCAGTGTGTGTGTTAGTTTGTGTGTCAGTGAGTGTGTGTGTGTCTGTCACTGAGTGTGTTTGTGTGTGTCTGTTAGTGAGTCTGTTTGATGTCTGTTAGTGAGTGTGTGTTTGCCAGTGAGAGTGTATGTTTTCTGAGTGTGTCTGTCTGTCAGTAAGTATGTATGTACGTCGCTGAGTGTATATCTGGGTGAGCATCTAACAGAGGAGGGAAGTGAGTTCCACAGGAATGGTGCAGCCCTCGAGAAGTCTTGAAGGTGAGCATCAGAGGTGGGAGTACGGACAGAAGATAGACGTAAGTCTTCAGCAGAGTGTAAGGGCTTAGACGGGACATACTTGTGTACTAGGGAGGATAGATAGGTGGGAGCAGCATTATGTAGAGATTTGAAAGCAAGAACCAGAATTTTAAATTGAGCCCTATATATTACAGGAAACCAATGTAGGGACTGACAGAAGGGTGAGGCGTGTCAGAAGTGTGCCCAGTCCTGCATTCAAATAATTTCCATATCTACTAAACAACAATGTTTTAGATTGCAGGGGTAAAATACCAGGAGCCAGGGCCGGATTGGCCCACCAGGATACCGGGAAATTTCCCGGTGGCCGCGGCATCTGGAGGCTGCGCTGCGCATGTATGTGCCACTGGGTGGCCGGTCCAGTGGCACACACTCAGAGGGGGATGGCTGTGTTCCATGCTGGAGCCGCCGGGCGGCAGCCTCGCCAGTCTGGCGGCACTCCTGTAACTGATGCTGAGGTCTGAAGGAGGGAGAGGCATGTCTACCATGCTCCCTCGCGTTTCCCACAATTCCCAGCACAGTATACTGATACAGCATACTGTGCCTGGAATTGTGGAAACCACAAGGGAGCATGGTAGAGAGACATGCTCCTCCCTCCTCCTTCAGCATAAGTGACAGGAATGCCGCCGGATAGGCAAGGCTGGCACCCGGCCTGGCGGCTCCAGCGTGGAACGCGGCCGGCCCCCCTGACTTCTCTCGGTAAATGGGGTGGGGGAAGAAAGGGAATATAGAGATGGGGGGAGAAAGGGAATATAGAGACACAAGGGGAGGGGGGAAATAAAACCGAGAGGGGAAAGTTAGACACAGGGGGAAAAAGAGGGGGAGTAGAGAGATGGTGGAGGGAGAAGAAAGAGACAGAGGGGAAGAGAGATGTGGGGGAGAGAGAGACACAGGGAAAGGGGGGAGAAAGAGACAGAGGGGAAGAGAGATGTGAGGGAGAGAGAAACACGGGGGAAGGGAGGAGAAAGAGACAGAGGGGAAGACAGAGACACACAAGGGGAGAAAAAGACAGAGGGGAAGAGAGAGACTGTGAAGGAGAGGGGAGACATAAACACAGAGGAGCAGTGGGGGGAGACAAAAAGCCACACAGAGGGGCTGGAGATAAAGAGACACACATAGCACATAGGGGCTGTATATATCACTGGTGCATCCCCGTTGCCAACCCCCCCCCACCCACAAGGCTCTCCCCTGCCAGACGATCTCCCTCCCCATTCCACAGGCACCGTACGGGCAGCCAGCAGGGGAGGGAGGAAGAGAGGACCTGGGAGCTCAGCCTGCAGCTCCTCTGGGTTCTTCTCACGCGAGCATTGAGCGTTGTCGCGGTTACCACGGCAACGCTCCGGCTCTTACGAGAGTGAACTCTGACCCTGGAGATATGGGCTAGAGTTCACTCTCACCACTACGACCACCAGGGATTCCTGGTGGTCGCAGTGGTGAGAGTGAACTCTAGCCCCATACACACACTGCCCCCACACACACACCATACACAGTCACACACTGCCCCCCATACACACACTGCCCCCACACACACCATACACATTCACACACTGCCCCCCCATACACACATTGCCCCATACACACACACTGGTCTCACACACACACCATACACATTTACACACTGCCCCATGCACACATTGCCCCCATACTCACATTGCTACACACACACACATTGCCCAACACACCCTACACATTCACACACTACACCCCCACACACACACACTGAACCTTTCACACACACTGTACCCCTCGCACATTGCACCACTGCTCCTATTCCCTACTACAGCCCCATATCCCAGCAGACCCCAGGTAAGTTGTCAAAATTTTCCTAAACGGTTGGACTACTTACTCTGGGAGGGGGTTCCAGCACTCCTGGCACCATAACCACTACACAGAGCAGTAGTGGTTATTGTGCATGGATTATTTCTTTAAATAATCTACAAGTGCCCCTCCCGGGATCAGGCTCTGGATCCGCCACTGGTATATGACATGTATATTAAAGGCTCTGGATCCGCCACTGGTATATGACATGTATATTAACACACACACACACACCGGTATGTGTATGTGTGTATATAGTGTGACAAAAGTACTCCTTTCCCTTGGTACCTTGTCCTGGGATTGGGGTGTTACGCACAGTCTTTTCAGGCTTTAGAGACACTTCACATGCTGTATGAGGTAAAAGGACTTGCTCTTTTTATTGTGGTTCCAAAATAAATGCACAGTAAGGTATAAAAGGTTGTAACAAAATATATAAAACAAAATCCTTGCTCTTCTGAGCACTAACTAAACAAAATAATTAGCTAACTGGGTTAGGTGGCTTGTCCATTTCCCAACATAAACATAAACATCACACAAAAGAAACAACGTCTACAGGTAGTGTCTGTCTAAAACCAGACTAATCCACTAAACCAGTAGAAGATATCACCTTATGAGACACTCCAGAGGTGTCATGGGGTATAACCCCTAAATATACAAAAACGGCAAAGAAGATACTCAAAATACCAAGTATATGAGTATGAACTGGAAATCTAGTTGCTGAAAAATAATAAATGTAAATAAATAAAATAGTATAGGTGGATAGTTAAAAAATTAATAATAGTAAATGGTCAGACAAAAGGGTAATACAAGCCAAATGGCTAACCTCCTGTCCTAGTGTCCCTAGAATAGTCTCTAAAACTCATCCCTGACGAAGGTGCATCACTTAGGCACCGAAACGCGCGTCGGGTTGAGGGGTCTTTTCCCTCGCTTTCTCACTTCACAGGGCAATCTATCACTATGTGCAGGTAACCAACACTCTAAGTATGGTTCTGCACATTAGCACGCTTTTATTTTAACACTGTTTCTTTCTACCTCTGTTATTGCCTTACACTCTATTTAAGTGGAGTTCTTTGAGAATTTTGCTATTATTGTTTTTTTCTAAGACATTCCCTCATTTGTAACTAAAGGCCTTTTGAATACATTTTTATCAATTCGATTAAAAATTATCCAGCGCTTAGCCACATTGAGTAGCTGTTTTGTTATCATTCTTTGGATTAAGCTAATCATAAAATATCCAGTGCATAGTTATACTGTGTTGCTGTTTTGCTAGCATTTTTTTGATAAAACTGATTACTAATCATCCTATATATAGCCTTATTGACAGGATGGGGTGTTTTTCTTGATATCGTTTTTAATTTTGCTCAATACCCCTATTTATCCCATTAAGGTGATCCATATTCTCAGACCACTGATAGTGGTGTATGATATGATTACATTCATGCTGCTCTGAGTATTTTTGAACACCACTGGGTTAAGGCATTTTCCTAGGTCTCTCATTATATCTGTTTTGATTTATAGCCCATATTAATCTCAGATATTGACCAAACCAGGATTATATTAAAGTCTGAGAGTTTTAGAGACTATTCTAGAGACACTAGGACAGGAGGTTAGCCATTTGGCTTGTATTACCCTTTTGTCTGATCATTTACTATTATACATTTTTTAACAATCCACCTATACTATTTTATTTATTAACATTTATTATTTTTCAGCAAGTAGATTTCCAGTTGATACTCATATACTTGGTAATTTGAGTATCTTGTTTGTCATTTTTAAACATAAACAACAACCTTACTATTTCAGGGTTTTCAGCTCTTTTTCCACTCACAGAAATCAAACACAATCTCCCTCCTCCTTTGGCAGGGGAGTACTTAATAGCACCTGAAATTGGCAATCCTTTTCAGGTGAGTTAATTAGGATTGAAACTCTGGAACTTGACTTCTCACCTGTAGGTTCCAAGCAACTTCCAAATGTGGAGTGGAGCACTGGCCCACCCTACTCTCCAAGTGCTCCACCCCAGGGCCCAAATATACACATATTTAAAGTGCAATATTCATTTTAACATAACACATTTCCCTGGGGCTAATTACACAAAGTAGGAACCTTGCAAAATCTGGGGAGATATATAGATTCCCTCCAGCACAATTCCTTGCTTTCGGTCACAATATATATATATATATATAGATATATATATATATATATATATATATATCTATATATATATATATATATATATAAAATTATGCCTATTATATTTACACATATATTAATGTACATTTACATATGCATAATACACAGATAAATGTCATTAATATGTACCATATGTAATGAGCAGATATTTGCCCAGTCTTGTTGCTATGTTCATACTCCAGCACAATAACATATTTAAAGTGAAGAGCGCACCCACAGGACTTTAAAATAAACAAGATAATGTAATTTTTTTACAGTTGTGCCCTACATACATTCACCATTTCAGTCCCATTACCAAGCTTTCCTTAATATGTCAAGATAGTTGGACTGAAACATTGATTACATGCAAAGGCACGTCTGCTAAAAATAAATCTGCACTTTTGTTTATTTTGAAACCTATGAGTGCTTTTTTTTACATTGTAGTAATAATTGTTCATTTTAAATTATCTTTTCTAACTCTGTATCTGCACACTGTGCTGGCGCGATGCATTATGGGGCTGGTAAATATTTTTTTCCAGGGCTGCTTTTAATTCCCAGTCCGGCCCTGCCAGGAGCACTGCACCTAGAGCACCTTCTTGAGAAAAAGTGGTCTGGGTGACTTTAGTTTTCATCTAAGTCACTGTGAGGTGGAGAGGAAAGCAGGTAAGCTTATCTGGAGCCAAAGACATCAAACCAGAATAAAACAAAAATTGTCAAACAGAAAAATAATAAACAAAAAGAAAAGATTTCTCGACAAGCATGGAGAGCTTCAGATGTTATAGTTCCCACTTGGCATGTGTACTGCCGCCATTGTTACAAACAGACACATTTGGGAAGCATCTCATTCATTGGGTGAACTTGCCATGAGTAGTATGATGTTCCCCAGAGATACCGTATGGAATATCAGAAATAAGTTCAGTGGTAGGAGAGAATGGCTCCAGATGGCAGTGTTTCTTGACAGGTCTGTGTACAATGTAATTGAAAGTCACTCAAAGGTATATGGCTTCTTTCTCTTGACTCCTCGGAGGGAAGTGGCGTTATCTAGGTCATTCTGAAGCTTGTCAATTAAAGGGAACCTGTCAGCACCAAATAACTTTTTTTTTTTAATCAATTTTTATTGAGTGTGCACTGCAGAAGACATAAAAGCAGGTTTTACACCATACTTATTAGACAGGTAAATTCAGTAGTAATATAACAGTAGTGCAATTGTACTGGTATAGGAAAAATAGATTGGAGAGTGACACATTTTAAAAATATATAAAAAAAAAATTGGGTAGTAAAATCTAAATTTGAATCACGCAAAATGAGTAGAGATACGTAGAAACTAAGAGCAGGGCTACCAAGTCACAGAAGCTGGGACAATACCAAGAGCATCTCCAGTATGCTAGGATACCCCTAACCAAGGGTTTAAGGAGGGGGCAGGTTAAGTGACCGATATTTCAACAGCGTGGCAAAAATGTTGACATTAAGCTAAGGTGATACGTTAGATCACACTGGAGCACATAGGGAGTAGGCCCTAAACTAGGTCTCTGAAGCCGCAAAACCATGGTAATGGGGACCAACAGCAATATGTAAAATATCAATAATGAAAAAGCACAACATATGAATAAAAGCAAAAACCAATGATAACAAGGTTGCTGCCAGTCATGGAGCGCCAGTCCATTAAGTCACTGAGTCTCGGACTCTGCTGGGGACAAATGGAGCCACATTCTGCACATCCCACACATGACTGGACATTGATTAAATAGTCGCTCAAGTCGATTCTGCAAGGCCTAGCTCTGTAATAAACATTGAGGGGACATACATGACAATACAGGGCGAGAATGGAGGGTCAGGTAAGTCATGACAGGTTACCTTTACGTCCCTAGGACCATTATCAGGAGCCACAAAAAGTTTGGTTATCTGTACTGCTAGCCCTTGCATCCTTTTCAACAGCCTTCACTCTGTTCATTAGGCTTTTAATTTCTTCCTTGATTATTAAGACATATGAGGCTATTAAGAAGCACATATCCTCAGTAAGAGTATGTACATCCCCATTAGGGTGCTGACAGAGGAGGTTTTATGATATTTTGTCAGGTTAGCAAGTCATCTATGGTATCGAGAGGTAGATCCTTGGAGAAGGAAGAGAGCTCATCCATCCCTGGCACCATATTGGGAGGTTGCTCTTGCTGCAACCTACTAAACATGTCCTCAGTAATTAGAGTTCCCAGAACTCTATCTAACTTGTGCTTCATGAAGATCATCAACCCATAAATAAACAGATGACACCAAACACGTGAGGATGGCACTTTAAATAAATCTTTAAATCAGAGAGGTTCACTGCAGCTTAGAGTGCGTGCATCCATCTGCCTGTTGGCTCCCTACCTACTTAGCTAATCAATTTGATGATACTCTGGTCTCCTTAACATGGTCTCCATGTTTCAATCCATCTCCACAGAGGTCTCTCACTTGACATTTGACCGTTCGGTAATAGCCTTTATTTTTTCCTTCCTACTAGTACTGCTGATGCTTACTTATTGTAGGATATTTTTAACACCATATATCATAAAGTACTTTGCAGTACACCTATTGACCTACTGACACCGTGATGCGCAAGTGAAACCGGAAATACACATGACATAGTGACGTGAATAGTGCTAAGAAACCCATGAATAAAACTTACAGTGTCCCTGTCTATCAGTCGAAAAACAAAAGCATAGATATTTGTGCGATCAAGGGAGAATGTGAATATGTGTAAAGCCAGAGTGAAAAAAACGATAAAGTGCTAAAAACAAAAAGTACAAAAATACAAGTGGTCCAATGGGATGTATTAATGAACACACAGTTCCATCAGTAAGGAAACTAGTGATAATGCACTTTTTGGTTTGTCCAAATGTTTCCCTAAATATTTTTCATGAACGATGTTTGTACGAGCTGCTACACGATCGAGCATCAGAAGTCCCAAACAAAATTGTAGTTTTTGGAAAAATTATTAGGCCAAACCAAGCAATCCCTCTATGTATTTATGTATTTAGATTTAGAGTTTTAAATTGTACGTGTCTGGGTTGCCTAGGGGGTCATTTTTGTAATCCTTTATTTTGAGAAATAGTTTTTCTATTTCTTTTTTCTGTATGATTTTTACCTTTTTGCGTATTTTATGAATGACAAGGCCTATTAAGCATATCATTTGTTGTTCTGTGATGATGTTTGGTGAGTGCTCTTCCATTGTTTGTAAAGTTTTTGAAAAAAAAGCTATTAGCAATGATTTTATTGCGTACCTAGGTTTTCAACTAAAAGTCTCACTGAGCCCTTCCTGAGTTCATACTCGGGATCATAGATACATACATACATACATACATAAAAAAAAAACATCCTGCTGTTTATTGCTTTAGCAGATCTTACATTCTTGTCTCATAGCAGCAGACCAGCCTTTGAATGGCAATAACTGGATATGATCAGTATTCCTAGATTAGGTATTTGTTTTTGATAGCTTCATGTTAAAGGTGAAAAAAGGTCAAATGCATTCAGCTTTCTTCCTAATCCAAGAAAATGACAAAAAAACTAAACAAAATAAAAACTCACCATATACATTAATGTACAAATATACATATATAATATACATTCATTATTTATCTGTTTTATATATATATAAAATGTAAATTGTTTAATTTCTAATTCTCTGTCTTCGTCTCGTGGTACGTGAGATATTTTCCAATAACCACCGGTTTACCCGGAGTTCAGCATAGTCCTGATTTACTTTCTGAATCTTTTGTCTCTTAAATCTAATTAAATCATGCTTGTAATTCTTATGGTCACTATTCAGTTTTTTAATCAACTCATTGCAATTCGTGCACTTAGTTCAGGTTTCATACTTGTACTTATAGCCCTATAACTTGCAAAAAAAAAAAAGCTAAGAACATGTTAACCTGCTTGGGATTGGCCTTTTTTACGAAAATCAGTAGTGTATGCATGTAATTTATTACAAGAGCCTCACTCTAACAGTCACCCTCATTTTGAATTCTCAGGTGGGGTATTTAGTTTTGCACTTTTCAAATCACTGGCGTCCTGATGAAAGTCTCCTGTGTGAGACTGAAACATTGACGTTTATGTGATATCCTGCTTGCTATGAAATAAAGCAGTGAAGATTTTCTACAGCATATCCGTTGAGGGCACTTCTTTTGTATATATATAATGTGTGTGTGTGTGTGTGTGTGTGTATGTACAGATAAATAATGAATAAATATTATATATGTCTACTCGTACATGAATGTCTGAGATAAAGCAAGATAAATGAGAATGAAAAAGTTATTTTATAATACTAAAAGATAACATTTTACAGATCAGATATCACAATTGTAAAAACAAATAGAAAGTGTCTGATATCTAATAAAATAAACCCAAGAACAGTATGAAAATACATTGATGAATGGATGTGACCAGAACAGGTTGATATCAGGGCACAGGAACACAATACATTTTATGTCAAGTGTTGTTTTTCTTATTTGTTACAGTAAATATTATTACACAGTGGATTGTGGTACATGAGTTGTGCAGTGTATGATGAATATATTATATCCCATGCATTCTGCCATACATATTTAACTCTTGTAATACAAAGAAAGTGAACAATATGTTTAATTTACGACAGCTTGAAATGTTGTGTATTATCTGCCCTCAAGATAAATAAGAAGATGGTTGGCTATTATTGCAATGTATATTTCTCAAATGGGGTAGTTCAGTAAAACTGAAGATTAAACTGAAGTCTTGGAAACTACACAAACTCCTTCTTATTACTTAATTGTATGCAAACAAACGCATACCTCCTGGCGTCCCTATTGTAGCGGATCTCCCTGTACCCTGGCTCGGTACCTCTGCCAAGGATTGTTCCTAGCTGGAACTGGGGGAAACTTAGCGCTTCTGCCCCAGTTGCCGTAACTAGACAGGGTTCCTCCTGGAGATTCTCCGTTCTGGAATAGGGTAGGGGACACACTGTCTTGGGAGCTACAGTCCTTACACGGAGTTTCCCCATTGAATCCTCTCAGCTGGAACAAGATGCTGAGCAATGAATAGCCCTTCCCCCTCCCAGTAACTAGATGACACATAGTGCTGGGAGTACAACTGATTTTAACCCCTTAAGGACCACGTACCTGCTAGGTATGTCTGACAAAAAATGCATATCCATATTACTCACCCACCCACCAGTCTGTTAGGATGCAATTCAGCATTTTTGCCGGGGTCTAAGTGACAGGACATTCGGCAATACTGACAGGAAGTATAGTGGGAACAGGGAGGATAGCTAAGGATTGTGGGAAAATTGTTCTGACCACTGGAAACTAAGCACACTTTGCTCCTCCGCTGGTCATAGCTGGTCATGGTGTAGGAAACCTCCAGAAGAGAAATAGTCCCTACTTTGTCTTATTTTTTAAAGAAAACTAGAGCAGACAGGAAGAAATGAAGAACAGATCCTGAGAAAGGAAGAGAAGAGGAAGCAATTGGGGAAAGATAAGTTCGGCATGACAGTGCCGCTTTAAATTTGCAATTCACATTTCAATTTTCTTCAGTTTGGAGTAACTCAATATATAGACTATACACACACCAGTTTTTAATATTTACCATAGATTAGGTTCTGTATCCGTTCCTGTCTGGATGACCGGCAGAAGGGGAGCACACAGCACAGTGTTTCCCTTCCTGCCAGTCAATGATGCAAGTAGCGTGGCCAAGCCATTTAGGGGACACATAAGATCCTCTACTGCGGTCCGCTCTGCCACACTGCTAGAGACACATAGAGGGATAAGGGGGCGGGAAATTAGACACATGGAGGTGCTGAAATGTGAATGAGACACACAGAAGGGGACAATGACAGAGAGGAGCTGAAGAAAGGGCAATGACACAGAAGTGCTGAGAAGGGGATCAAAAGACACGCAGAGGGGCTGGGGAAGAGGACAATGAAACACAAAGAAACTGGGGAAAGGGGGAAGTTACAAGTGGGCTGGCTGAAGTAAGAGAAACACAAAGGGGAAAATTGTGTGATATAAGACACAGTGGGGAAAAATGGAGGATACAATAATCTAAAGGGGAGTAAGATACACAAAGAAGGGTAAGACATTCAAAAGATGGGATAAGAAACACAAAAGGGGGATTTATTTTCATTAGAGAAACTCTCTAATGGATATTGAGGCAGCCTCAGTTGGAGAGATCTCCCTCCAGGACCTTTTATTATTATTATTTTTACTGGCATTTATAATGTGCGGGAAGTGTTGTGGGTGCAATCTGATACTGTGGGTACTTTATGGTGCTGTGAGTGTTTCCTAATTCTGTAGTAACGGCTGTGCATGCTACCTTCTGATGTGGCAGTAGCTCTGTGTGCACTCTGGTGCTGTGACAAGTGAAATCTGGCACTGTGGGTGCAATCTGGTGCTGTGATGTGAAAAGTACTGTGGGTACAATATGGTGTTTTAGCTGGTGCTGTGCATGCCACCTATTGCTGTTGCCAAATATAACACCAAATGTAGATTACACATTTTTATTTTTATATAGTGCCTTGATCATGGGTGTAGGACTAATAGGGTGCATTGATAAGTGTTAACATTAAAACAGATTAGACATTGCAACACTCAAATCAGACAATGTCAACTTCATCCAATAAGATTTTGCATCAGGTTTCTTAAACCCCTTGCCTACTTGCGCTGTAAGTGATAATGACTATGCCCCTCCCCTTCATGACACTGTCAAAATGGGGCAGAGCATGAATGTCATTACAATTATGCCCCCCTCCCATCCCCCCTGAAAATATTCTTGCGGACACCCATTCTGCTTACTATACTGTCCCTTTATTAATTTCTCATAATCTCATAAAAAATAGTGAATTGCAAACATACAATGTAGTGGTGAGTACCAGCTAATTAATTAAAACATGAAGGAGATCAGCTGACAGCAACAAATGCTTTTGTGTTAACTCTAGTCTAATGATTCCTTATTGTAATATATATCTTGTTGCACCCTATCATTAATTTTGAATCACAGAATAGCTCATTTTTCTTTTTTCATCAAATGAATAAAAATCGTGATTTAAAGCAGATACCATTATTTGCATTACAA
Organism: Pelobates cultripes; assembly: GCA_933207985.1. Lineage (NCBI taxonomy): Eukaryota > Metazoa > Chordata > Amphibia > Anura > Pelobatidae > Pelobates > Pelobates cultripes. The sequence goes on from OW240912.1 coordinate 117,134,440, forward strand.
TAGAGTTTAGTCCAGGTGCACAGGATCCAGTCAAGTTTGCAAAATGTTCTGTCCAGCTAGGATGGAGTTATGTAACATTTTTCATTGGTTATTAATATATTGCAAAAACATACATAAATATAAAATGAGATTTTAAAAAAGGATACATTTTCCATGATAACCTGACGAATGTTTGCATGTTTGGTACCTGCAGTCTTTAAAAGAGGTCAGTGTTATATTCCATCATTCTTGCATTTTAAATGGAATTTAAAGTTAAATTATTTGAGCTATTATAAACTAACAAAAATACTAATCAATACAAATTCCAATGTAAACATTTTCAACCTGGAAAAATTCAGCAACGCTGGCCTTTAATTCGAATTTACTTTGAATTCTCACTTTAGTAATTAACCCTGTTAGGCCAAAAAAAAAAAAAAACATTTAATTTACAATTAAGACTGTGTCTTCAAATTCTTGGCATACACGTGATATTTTGTTAAAGCCCCCTTTACGTTTTTAGTAATTTTTTAGTGCTTGTATTGGTGATGTATATAGAGGTGAGTAATGATGATGGCACCACAGAAACAAACAATAAATAATATAGTCAAAAGAAAAAAAGTCTAGAGAGGATTTCCCCTGTCTAAATAAAAAATACTTCTTTAAACCATGCTTAAAGCTGAAAAATGGGGTAACTGAAAATCATAAAAGGAAAAGAAAGATGAAAGCCCTTGCAATGTTACCATATTTCAAACACGTTGACAAAGGAAAAATGTAATGAAATGATGATATAATCAGCTTAGGTTTCCTGTGTCAATACAGTTGTCAGTAGGAAGCATGGATTACACTATATCTTCTCTCTCAAGTTACTCAACAATGTTGAAGTCTCAGATGACAGATAAGGATGTAGGTGAACTAAAGCTATGTACTCAGATGTACTTCTGAGGCACATCTTTCTGTAACTGGGAGGATGAACTTTGATTGTCTTTGTTTGGTTTAGAGTTGTCATTATAATTATATATAACTAGGGTGATGTGTGTGTGTGTGCCGGTGTGCTCCCCCCCCTTCATCCATGTATAGCGTGTGTGTATAGGAGTGTAGTGATTGTATAGGGGATTTATTGGATTAATAATGATTTAAAAACAAATATTAATTCCTCCTTTCCTGTTGTTACCTAGTTGGGAGAGTTGCTGATCTGAATCAGGGCACAGACCATGCGTAACTGTCTCGCAAGCTCAGGGACTTGCTCTGATTGTCCCGAGCTAGGATAATGTTGGTCTGCAGCCAACAGAAGTGCAGGCCAGAAATGCCAGACGTGCCAGATTGCCTCCCCTACATTACTGAGGAGCAGACTCAGTATGTTACATAATACTGTGAGTGGTTTTGCTTTGGAACTCTTGTTTATACTTATTTACCTTGACCTCTTTGGAATAAAAATTTGTAGTAATGCGCTACTTCTTCATTTATCGCTAAGCTCCACAACAATAAAACTCCCATTAATGTGGAGCTCTGTGACAAGATCATACACTACACAACAATACAACTCTAAGTAATGTGTATATTAGTGTATCACCGAGCGCCCTAACTATAAAACACAGAGTATGTAATGTTTATGTTTTCTGTGTATATGATAGGTGTGATGACTGTGTGTGATATGTATGCTATGCATTGGCTGTGTGTGATATTTGTACTGGGTGTATTAACTGTGTGTGATATGCGTGTATTGGTTGTATGTGATATTTGTGCTGTTTTTTTTGGCTGTGTGTAATGGGTATTTAATTCAGATAAAAATAAGCATGTAGGACTATGTGTAAATGCAGGTGTATATTTTTGCAGAGTTATGTGCAGACAGTCCCACAGTCAGATGCACACAGTTATACATATACACTTTCAAATCCACCACATGGACACAGTTGCAAGCAGATAGTCACATACACAGGATCAGGCAGAAACACACAGGTACAGGCAGTAACACACATACACAGTTACTGGTTGATAAACACATTCACACACAATTACAGGCAGACAGCCCCACACATACAGTCTTACACACACATACTTACATGCAGACAGTCACACACACACACACACACACAGACAGTCACACACACAGGCAGACAGCCACACACACACACACAGGCAGGCAGTTACACACAGACAGCCACACACATACACACAGGCAGACAGCCACACACACAGAGGCAGACAGCCATACACACACAGGAATAGATCCAGACACAGAGAGGCCAGCAGTCACACACTCAGAGGCAGACAGCCACACACACACAGGTAGACAGCCACACAAACACATACAGGCAGACAGTCACACACACACACACACACAGGCAGACAGTCACGCGCACACACACAGGCAGAAAGTCAAACACACAGACAGACAGTCACGCACACACACACAGGCAGTCACACACACACAGGCAGAAAGTCTAACACATGCAGACAGCCACACACACACACACAGGCAGACAGATAAAAATATGCATTTGGGCCTATGTATGAATGCAGATGTATATTTTTGCAGAGTTATGTGCACACAGTCCCACAGTCAGATGCACACAGTTAAACATATACACTGTCAAGTCCACCACATGCACACAGTCACAAGCAGATATTGACATACACAGGATCAGGCAGAAACACACAGGTACAGGCAGTAACACACATACACAGTTACAGGCAGATAAACAAACTCACACACAATTACAGGCAGACAGCCCCACACACACAGCCTCTCATACAGTCTTACACACACATACTTACATGCAGACAGTCACACACACACACACACACACACACACAGCCACACACATACACACAGGCAGATAGCCACACACATACACAGAGGCAGACAGCCATACACACAGAGGCAGACAGCCATAGACAAACACACACACACAGGAAGACAAACACACAAACACACACACAGGCAGTCATACACACAGACACACAGGCAGACAGTCACACACACACACACACACACACACAGGCAGACAGTAACATAGACACACAGGCAGACAGTCAAACACACAGACAGCCACACACACACAGACAATCACACATAGTTACCTCTGTTCATTATGGAGGGGTGGAGGCAATACACTCATAACCACACTCTCCCGCTAGCCCAAATGACTGTTTCATGCTTTTAACTTTCTTCTTTGCCCTGTCGTGCCTCCTCCTGCTACCAACCTGACCCCCACAAACTTTGCAACTCACATCACTGAGAAGATTTCTACAATCAGGGAAGAGATCTCTCATCTCTCTTTATACACTACAAACTTATCCCCTAACCACACTCCCTCAGCTATCCTACGCTCATTTGTACCCACTACAGGAGAAGATGTTTCTGCTCTGCTCTGTTAATCCTGCTCCACCACCTGTTCCCTCGATCTTGCTCTGCCTTTCACTAAAATTTTCAATCTCTCCCTCTCCTCTGTCTCATTTCCCCTACCCTTCAAACATGCAACCATAACCCCGCTTCTGAAAAAGCCCAACTTGACCCTAATTCCCCGTCCAACTACCCCCTATCTCTCTACTGCCGTTTGTCTCCAAGATCCTTGAGGGAATTGTGCATGTAAGATTGACAGACTTCCTTGGATCCAACTCTTTGCTTGACCTGCTTCAATCTGGATTCCGTGCTCATCACTCTCTTGAAACAGCTGTGACCAAAGTATACAATGATCTTATTACTGCTAAATCCCATGGCCACTATTCTATCCTAATTCTCCTCGACTTTCCTGCTGCTTTTGACACTGTTGATCATCAACAACTTCTTCTCATCCTCCGTAATCTCGGTCTACGATATACCATTCTTTGCTGGTGCTCTTCCTACCTCTCCCAGCGCTCATTCAGTTTTTCCTATTCTGGCTCTGCCCCTTCTCCCCAAACCCTCTCTGTTGGTGTTCCCCAAGGGTCTGTCCTTGGTCGCCTGTTGTTCTCAATCTACACTGCCTGCCTTGGTAAACTCATCAGCTCCTTCGGCTTCCAGTATCATTTCTATGCGGATGATACGCAAATGTACCTCTCCTCCCCTGATTTCTCACCACCCCTCTGTTTCTGACTGCCTCGCTGCTCTTTCCAACTGGATGGCTGCTCATTTTCTTAACCCCTTAAGGACACATGACGGAAATATTCCGTCATGATTCCCTTTTATTCCAGAAGTTGTGTCCTTAAGGGGTTAAACTGAACATGTCCAAAACAGAACTTCTGGTCTTCCCTCACTCAAATGTTGCTACTCCCTTGTCTGTTTCCCTCCAAGTCAATGGTGCTACCATTCGCTCTACCTCTAAGGCTCGCTGCCTAGGTGTTCACTTTGACTCTGACCTCTCCTTCACCCCTCATGTCCAATCAATCGCCAAATCCTGCCGCTTCCATCTCAAAAACATTGCGCGCATCCTACCCTATTTAACACCTGATACAGCAAAGGTGCTTGTCCATGCTGCTGTCCTCTCTCGCTTTGACTACTGTAATCCGCTTCTCAGTGGTCTTACGTGCAGGAGGAGCAGGTTAAGTTCTCAGTGATGCACGCTGTATAACCACTCCTGCAACTCTAATATCATCAATCTGACAGGTCTACAGAAGACATCGGGGGGGCTAGTACTTTACAAATAACTCTTCAAACTTCAGCACTCAAAGCCTAAACACCTAAGTCTAAGCCTAAAGTCTTAACACTAAACACCCTAGGTAATATAACTGCGACATTAGCCCCTCACCTTAACCTCCTCCTGTAATCTAGTTATTTCTAACATTATCTTTAACCCTGCGTGCATTTACACAGCTGCAAACACTCATTATATTCACAGATTCAACCACAAAACATTACAAGCAGAGCAAATGCAGTTGTCAAATATGAATATGTGTTTTTTTAGATGCTTATGCCTGCAATATTTAGTTAATAATTACATTATAATTAGTTTATCTATTATTTTGGGGTTGAGGAGCAGGGGGCACCTTGAAATTTTGTACCTACAGGCACAAGACATGTAAATCTGGCCCTGCATACAGATATAGAAAAATAAATAAAGGTAGAAACAGGGAGAAGTTGGATAATAAAAAAATGTCTATTCTACTCAGAGTTAAAAAGTTCAAATAATATGTAGAATGCCATCTCAACAGTATAATAAGGTAGCAGAATAAAAAGAAATGCAGTTTTTAATATCTAAGGAATGCGTCTCTTAAAGAAACCATTTCTGCCTTAGAACCTGAAATTGAATCTCTGCTTTTGGAATGTGCCAATAATGTTGTTTTAATTTATTTTTTTAATGTACACTTTTGTTTTATTTAATTTTTTTCCCCTTTAGTTACTGTATAGATTGCTTTGTCTCATGTTAACTTTATATACTGTTTCTGGTAACAAAAACAAAACAAAAGTCATGTTGCTAAGGATATTTACATGACCAAAAAATGCATGTTCTGGAAAAACTAGTGAGCAACCAGAACTCTATGAGGACAGGGCTATCCTCAGAAATCTCCTAAAGGTAAACACTGAGTCTTTTTCGAGGCATAAAAAAGTAATCTGGCCTAACTATTCAAGGTGCTTTATAAACAGCTACACCCTAGCTATGCTACAGCAAATGCAATCTCATCTACCAAACTATGGCCTTGCTTTATTTTTGGATATCTTTTTTAAATCATTTAAATTATTTTTAGATAACCTTTTAAAAGTATTTAGTATATTTATATATTTTTTTTAAATAATATTTTGATATGTTTTGATATATTGGTATATGTTTTGATAATTGAATATTTACATTTAAAGTTTATCTAAAAATATTAAATTATTTGAAAAGCTTATCCAAAATATTAAATTAAGACCTATGTCAGAATGTCCATTATCACAATTGATTGAACACATCAAGGATCTACTCACCCAGAAGTCCACCGCACACTAAGTGCCATCCACAAGACATTGCATAACTTGATTAGTTTTGAGTCAGTCTCTGAAAACTATAGTGAAGAGAACCTTGCAGTAATGAACTGGAAAACATATAGACTTGATTATTGTTTCACTTGGCTTTTCAAAGGGGTGGCAAGTCCAATACTTTTAATGACCTTTATTCGTTACTCATCATTCTTGAAAGGTACAATCCCACTGTACTGTAGATTTTAATGTCCTAGTCAATTGCTGCCACTATACCACTAAACAACCAGGCCTAGATATTGATGTCCGAGCCAATTGTTGTCACTATGCCACTAAGAAACCAGGCCTAGATATTAATGTCCAGCCAATTGCTGTCACTATGCCACTAAGAATCCAGGCCTAGATATTAATGTCCAGCCAATTGCTGTCACTATGCCACTAAGAAACCAGGCCTAGATATTAATGTCCAACCAATTGCTGTCACTATGCCAATAAGAAACCAGGCCTAGATATTAATGTCCAGCCAATTGCTGTCACTATGCCACTGTTATGGGCAAATGCAAATATTACAAGTTTTAGAATGAAATGTTGTATTTCTTAAACTGTGTATTTTGTCTTTAAGAGATATTGCAAACTGACAAGGTGTTAGAAATGGAACATATTGTTTTTCATAGATGTTTCTTTAAGCAATAACCTCAGTGCATGATATGTTTGCGCCATTTTGTCCCAGACGAATTACAAAAACAATAATGCATAAACAAGCTTCAAGGCTATACTACGACTCTTTCAGTACACAATATACTGTGGTAACCCCAAGTTAATGGAACTTCCCCAAATCCTGGAATCTCCCACGACTGTACACATACTACTTAGTATAAACAACAGATAACCTATTCAGACTTTAAGATGCCATCTTGAACTAAGTCAGGAAACTTTCCATGATGTTTGCACCCTTTAGTTATGGCCTTGTATGTTTGCCAATTTAAGGGAGGTCCTAAAATGAAAAAAGTAAAAGAAGTGTTACTTTTTCATATAATAAATATGAACTACGGTAACCTTAAAATGGAGACACCTAAGGTATAAATAGGTGTACTTTTAAATGTTAAGACACAGAGGAGAGTCTTGGAGACAGACGCTGCTCCATCTTAAAATGACAGAGAGGCTGACATGATGACATGTTCAGAAGGGTATGTTAACCTATTAATGATATTTGCAAGCATGTAATTTAATCTTATAAACTCTGCTATAATGGATTTTCTATTTATATTTTTATATAATAAATATCCAAAAGACAATCTTGCTTCCAAGACAATCCTTATTTTATATTGTATTCTCAATTATTTATATATGTTAAATAGAGGATCTCTTACTAACTATATAAAATTATGGCTAAGATATCTGTATGGTTAGCCCTACTAAGTTCTATGCTTTAAGACATTATAGTGGTAAATAAGGGAACCACCCACGGTTACACCACTAAGAAACAAAGCCTAGATATTAATGTCCAACCAACTGCTGCCACTATGCAACTAAGAAACCAGGCCTAGATATTAATGTCCTAGCCACTTGCTGCTATTATGCCACTAAGAAACCAGGCCTAGGTATTAATGTCCAGCGAATTGCTGCCACAATGCCACTAAGAAACAAAACCTAGATATTAATGTCCTAGCAAATTGCTGTCACTATGCCACTAAGAAACCAGGCCTAGGCATTAATGTCCAGCCAATTGATTTCATTGTGCCACTAAGAAACCAGGCCTAGGTATTAATGTCCTAGCCAATTGTTGCCACAATGCCACATTGATAACCTCTTTTCTAGGTCACATTCCGAAGCAGGGGTTGAGGGAAGTGCTACACAATGGCTCCAGTTATCCAACTGTAGAGTCGGAGCCATCTCTTTTAATCTTCTATAAATTTTAAACCATTGGGCAATCTCTTACATTGTGTATAGACAGTATATTCCCTCTTAGATACGAGACCACACATATATATATATTTTTTCTAGATTTTCGTTACATTAAAATTAACTAATTACATGCCAATTATATTTCATTGCAGAATGTCATTACATATGTAATAATTAGTTGACAGGAAGCAACGCCCGATTTTTGTATATTATATAAATAATGCTCTAAAAATATATGAAAAACATTGCACTTGTAAGTTCTACAGCAAGCAGATTTAGTCCAAAATCAGACAGATGATCGAACAATTAGGAACCTTCTGATCTATTGGTTCTTTGTTCACATACACTACTTTCCAGGAGAGGTTTATTGGAAAAGTAACTCAGCCCACAGGTACAGTTTTATTCATCATATAGAATCAGAGGATCATTAGAACCGCTCAGTAAGTTGATAGAAGACATACAATAGAAAAGTATTGGGAGGTTATTGTACATGTGCAGCAAAAGGCTTCGCTGGTCAATCAGTATCTCCTCATCTGAATCAATGCATCTCTATGGGGAAAGGTCAGCGCCTCCATGCAGAGCCTCCATTCAGAACGTCTGTGTAACTGCCACTGGAGATGCCAATAGGCAGTAATGTAAACACTGCCTGTTCTCTGAAAAAGACTATACAAACCAGAACAACTACAATAACTTGCAGTTTGTTCCGGTGACAATAGTGTCCCTTTAAAAATCAAGATGTGGGGGCTACTTGTTCATTACGTCTAAAAACCTTTATTCATAACTTTATCAGAGTTTAAATTATAAAGCACAAATTATTCAAAAAGAGCAAAGCTGTAAAAGAGAAGACATTAATCAACCTGATTTATTGTATAAGTGTAATAAATGTATGCCTTGCCATTAATTCATCTGTTTTTTAAGTGTTGAAGTGATATACTAATTCAAGGTCAATAAAAGATACGAAGACTCACAGGCAGGTCAGGCAAGTGAGCCATGCTGGAAACATTGCTATCACTATAAGCTTAATAACTTACTTGATACTTGATACTTAGACATAAAGATCACCCCACTATTCAAACGATGCAATTTCCACAACAATACCACGCCACGTCACCTACTAAATCTAGAGGCGCCTCTATCCTCTTAAGCAAACACATAAAATTCGAACCACAACACCATGAAACAGACAACAATGGCAGGTATGTCCTCCTACAGGGCAAAATCAACGATATGACCTACACAATAATCAATGTCTACACACCCAACACAAACCAGAGAAATTTCCTACAGAGCATTCTCAAAAAAACGAGCGCTATACAACAGGGAATCACGATAATCTGTGGTGACTTCAACCACGTCATAGATCCCAAAACAGACACCACGCTGTCACGACACAGACGGCGACAACGCCCCCTGAACAGACAATGCAAAGCCCTGCAGAAACTCATACACGAATACCATTTCTATGATGCATGGAGAACCACACATCCAGGGGAAAAAACATTTACCCATTTCTCACACGTCCATAACTCCTACTCTCGGATAGATGGTTTCCTCATCTCAGGGCAACACCTAAACCAAATCCACACCTGCGAAATAAAACAAATCACATGGTCCGACCACGCACCGGTGCTCCTAGACATGAAAAACTTATACGACTTCAAACACCGTAGCCCCTGGAAGCTAAATAACATGCTGCTCCAAAACAACGAATACACGAAAGAACTCGCAGATGACCTTGACTTCTACTTTACACAAAATGACAACGGGGAAGTGTCCCCGACCACTGTCTGGCAGGCACACAAAGCAGTCATACGAGGGCTGCTAATTAAAAAATCAGCACACCTAAAAAAACAGGCGCAGACCACACTAAAATCGTGGCAACAAGAGCTGTGTGACTTAAATGGAAATAACCAAATACAACCAACGGCAGAAAACAAACATCGCATCATGACTATCTCTAGGCTTATACACCAGCAGGCATTAGATCAAACGCAATCCAACATGACAAGACTCAAAATATCACACTACATGCAGGGCAATAAAGCGAGTAAACTACTGGCTAACCAACTGAAGCAAAAACAAGCAAATCAAAAAATAGCCTACATCCTAGACAACAAAGACCAGAAACGCGCCACACCTAGAGATATCAGTGAAACGTTCGCCAAATACTACCATGACCTATACAACCTGAAAGGGGACCAGAACACGACACAACCCACGGACACCAGCATAAAAGCTTACCTAGACAAACTAACCCTGCCACAACTCACACCACAACAGCAGACAGACCTAACCAAACCCATAGAAATACAAGAGATGCTCAAAATCATCCAAACATTGCCGACGGGCAAATCACCAGGCCCAGATGGCCTGACAAACTTATATTACAAGAAGCTCAGCCACGTATTAGCACCCCACCTAACAAAGACTTTCAACCACGCTATAGCCCAGAAATCCCTTCCAAAAGAGATGCTATTGGCTCACATAATTACGCTGCCAAAGCCCAATAAACCACCCACGACGCCGAAAAATTTTCGGCCTATATCACTCCTAAATACAGACGCGAAGCTCTTTGCCAAACTATACGCCACGAGACTGGGACTAATCATACCACACATCATTCACAACGACCAGGTGGGATTTGTAAAAGGGAGACAGGGGTCAGACAACACAAGGAAGGCCATAAACCTGCTATACAAACTACAAACACAAAAAGAGGGGGGATTGTTCCTCTCTCTAGACGCCGAGAAGGCTTTTGACAGGCTACACTGGGGGTTTCTAAAAGCAGTCTTACGGAAGTTCGGAATACCGGACGAATTTGGAGCAGTGGTAGACGCATTATACAGCTCACCCGAAGCACGAGTGTTAAACTCGGGTTTCCTGTCGGAGCCGTTTCGGCTCACTAACGGAACGAGGCAAGGATGTCCATTATCGCCACTATTGTACATCCTGGCCCTAGAACCACTAGCCACGCAATTCAGGGAAAATAGCAATATACACGGGATACAAGTGGGGAAGAAGGAATACAAAGCAGGACTGTTTGCGGATGACATAATGCTGACAATCACGCAACCTCACATCTCACTACCAAACATTCTTACTGAAATAAAGGAGTACGGGGACCAATCTTACTATACATTGAACGTTACCAAAACTCAGGCCATGGGGATAGGGATGACACAAGCATCACTAGACAGGCTAAAAGATAACTTCCAATTCGACTGGAGGGAGGATTACATCACTTTTTTAGGTCTAAAACTGCCAAAACACCCTCACCAACTGATGCAACTAAATTACGGCAAACTCCTGAAGGAAAGCGAAGAAACACTGAAAAGCTGGGAACACAAATTTCTGTCTTGGGTGGGTAGGCTGACTGCCCTGAAAATGATCTTACTCCCCAAGTTCCAATACCTTATCAGAACACTGCAGATTTTCCTCCCAAACAAATACCTAACCAAACTGCAACGCATATACACATCATTTGTATGGGCACACAAGAAAATAAGAGTGGCGTCAACAATTCTGAGCAAACCCACCTCCCAAGGAGGCCTAGGCCTGCCAACCGTCCGGCTATATTATGAGGCCGCCCTCCTGTCCACGAGTCTTACTCTACACACAGGGAGCAACAAGCCCCAATGGGCAGAGATGGAGGCTGCAGGGATATACCCGGGGGGCATAAAATACGTATTCTGGGTACCCCACAAATTGAGACCCAAACACAAAGACTTACTACCAACCACCTCTTTACTCCTAGACGTGTGGGACTCGAAGACAAAACTCCTAGGGCAAGTCACAAACTGGGGGATGGCGACCCCGATACAGAGCTTGCACATCGCAAATCCCACTTTAGACCACCGCCCTTGGACACAACGAGGGTGCACACGAATAGAACACCTCTACAAGGAAGGTAAATTAGAGCCTTATCCCACTCTGAAACACAAATACCACTTGCCAAATGCCACTCTGTTCACATACCTCCAAATAAAAGCACTTCTGGAGAATGAGATCACAATAACAACACCCTCACCCTTAAAACAATTGTATCACATATGCACCACGGGCAACATACCAAAAAAGACGCTCTCTCTACTTTACGCTACACTAATCGACAACCCTAAAACACCATCAAAAGACAAATTCAAGGAACACTGGCATGAGGACCTACATAAACATTTCACGGACAGCCAATGGCAAAAAGCTTTTATCGCCCACAAAGGGAGATCTAGATGCGCAGCACACTTAGAGCTCATGAGGAAACTGCAGTACAGGTGGTACATGGTGCCGACAAGACTGGCAAACATGTACCCACATACGTCAAAACTGTGCTGGAGGTGCGGGTTGGAGGAAGGTAGCATGTACCACATATGGTGGACATGTAGCCAAATACAACCATACTGGAGAGAAGTAGGAGACATTATTAGACACACACTCGACACACAGTCGTCCCTCCAACCAGAATGCGGTCTGTTATTTATGACACTGGAGACATACAACAGACCTCAAGCGATACTACTCTTCCACATCCTAATAGCTGCAAACACACTGATCGCAAGGGCCTGGAAACAAACCAAGAGACCAGAAAAAGAGGCATTACTGAACCAAATCTCTACTAATTTAATGTATGAAACCAAATTAAACGCCAAATTCGGAGCATCTGCTCAAGCAAAACAAGCCAAAGACAGATGGGAAGAGGTGACGGGAACCACATGAAGTGGTTATAGAACAACCAGGCAAAAGAGGCGAGCGGCAGGGTGGGAGGGAGAGGAGTAGCACACGCACAAACCAGGGGCAACAGAGAGAGAGTGAGAAACAAAGTAGACGGATACCAATATGTAAATAGATGTGTAAATAGTTGTATTAGGGAAAGCAAAGGACGAGAGGTATACCCAGATTGAGCAAACACACCAACTAGAATGGTATGACAATACTAGCGAAAAGGTGGAAGGTGTAATGTGATTGTTCAATTGAAACGCTGTGCCACAAGGGCCGATGCTTTACCCTGTTATGTTGTTATGTTGTAAACCCCCCCCCCTGCAAGAATATTGGATATAAAGTAACAGATGTAAGAACATGTACACCGTTTCCCCCCCCCTTTTTTCCTTTCTGTACCCATAACACGAAAATGCCTAATAAAGAATTCAATTGGAAAAATAACTTACTTGATACCATTGGAAGTGCCTTTTTTTTGGTGCAGATCTCATCAAAAATTGCAGCTCAGTCCCTGGGGAGATTGCACAGCTAAGCAGACAATGGCACATGTATAAGCAATGGGGATGGATGCTTGTGATTGGTTGTGTATAAGGTTGAGATGGTAATGTCAATATGTGGAATGATGTGCTCAAGTTTCAGGTCTCAACTTCGCCTACTCTAAAGGGTTAACCTTAGGTTACCCGTTTGGACGTGCCCACCGAGCGAGGAAAAAGGTCGGCTGGTGGTAAGCACTGGGATGGATAAGGAATTTATGCCAAGGGGGGAGGTGAGAAGAAGTGGTGCATAGGGTCATGGGCAGTATATTGACAAGGACAGTTGGGTTATACTGAATGACACTATATGTTAACCTATTTGTTAAGTTATGGTTATTTATGTTTGACGTTTGGTTTACATCAAGTACAGATAAAGATTAAATAATAAATTATGGATGTGTTATACAGTATTTATCATATGTTATAATAAATGCTGTGGCCTGTTTCATCTATACTACGTTGTCTATCATTATTTGGGTGGTAAGTGGGATAGTTCTCTGTTATAATGCTGCATCACGATTCCCCACTATGTACATACATGTTTCTAATACAATTCACAGAGTAAATGTCACAGATTTTCAGGTCTCATTCTCACAAAGAACTACGTAGCACATAGGAGTGTTAAAATCTAGTGCCACCACGAAAAGATGTGTCAAAGTGTTCCCTATCCCCTGGCCATTACAAGTTTTCTATGTATGCTGCTGTACCAGATGCTGAGCCTTACTATCACTATCAAGTTTGGGCTTTAAACTGCTAGCCACTTTTGCTGCATCGGAGGGTCCCTGAAGGAGCAAGTTCTGTATATATATCCAGACGGCCTTGCTTGCAGAGTGCTATAATTAGAGATGATCTTGGGCTCTATATCTATTAAGTAGTTGGTACTATAAGAGGATATGCTATAGCTGAAATAATTCAATCACTTTCGCCTTTTTTTTATACTGACATTCATAATTTTTTTTCAGAATTTTCAGGTTAGAGCTCCTTAAGATTTTTTATATCTTATTATACAATTATTTAATTGATCTGTACTATTATTGATATATTTTTTATTTTTCATGTGCTACAGTATAATATGGACATCAATTGAAAAGTATATTTTTTGAGCACACCTCTTTCTGTTTTATCACTGTTAGAATTATAGATGGCACTTCATTTTTTTTTAGCATGCTACCGTCATTTATTTTATGAAAAAAAGCTTTCAAATACATAACTGCCAGTGTTTGTTAAATATAAAAAGAAATATATGATCCACGTATTATGAATTTGAGATAGAATGTGTTTACATCACTTAATACGTGTAAGGAGGGGGACAGCTTGGTTCATTTCCTATGTACAAAAAGATACGAAACAAAAGGGCAGCTACATAGATATTTTGAGCTATTGAATCATCTAAAATCTGGTTTTCAAATGTTGATTTTATATTTCCTGGACAATCACCTACAAATGGTTTAATGTTTTCCCAAAATCTTTGAGACCTTGGTGTACTCTTACAAAACTTCAGCTTTTCTACAAACTAATTAATAAGTGCAATCCAGATGGTGTTATGACTGCAGATGATATTTATGGGGGAGTAAAACAAAATTCTTGGATCGTGAAAGCTGGTTACATGATGCCAATTAATACTTTTTTTCTGTAAGAACTTATATTCATGTGCTCAGGAGGAGTAAATAATTCATTATTTTAATCCTGTTTAAATTTTGTGTCATTTCTTTTATTGCTGCGTTGTGATGACATAGATATATGGATATGTTTTAGAAAAAGCTGTGCTATAAATTCATTATATTCAATATTGATATTTAAAACACAAGAAGGTGCAAATAGGATTTGCCAGGGTGCACAAATGTCACCCATAGTTTATTGTGATAATTGCATAAAATAGATATTTCAGATATCTAAGTCCTTTATCAATGCACAATGCCCCCACTGTCCCCATAAAATGCTCTAAATGTCTGGGTTTTTTTTTGTAAATATCACAAACTGTGGGGAACACCTGTGCATGCTTGCAAATCAGGTTTGTGCCTCATGGTCATTTTTCATGTTTTAATGATGAGTCATTCTTTATGCATATAAGACAGTCAATGTTTAAATTACTAAAGATTGTCTCTCCAGTAAGACATAATTGTATTCATTAAACCTCAATTAGTAGAAAAATTGTTATGGCAACATTTAGGCTAAAAGAACAGATTTTTTTTATTGTTTCTACCGTTCAGCTGTAAATACAGATTGGCTTTTTTTTAGCTTAAAGGATCACTATAGGGTCAGGAACACAAACATGTATTCCTAACCCTATAGTGTTAGAACCAGCATCTAGCCCCCCTGGGCCCCTCATGCCTCCATAGATATAGCAACTGCTTAATGTATTCAAGCCAGAATCTGTAGATCTGCATGCTGTTTGCCTTAAATTAAAAAACCACGGTGTCTGCTGACATCATCAGACGTGGTGGCCTGATCCAATCATAATGCTTACCCATAGCCAGGGCTGTGTTTGAATTGTGCTTGCCATAAAGCCCACTTGTTAACATCATTACATCGTAACACTCACACGCCCTCTGAAAAGGTTGTGCTGGAGCGAAGGATATCAAGTAAATAGAACATTCATAAATAATTATATATTTTCTGCCTTGGAAACTGTTATATTTAAAGTTAAGTCTGAAATGATAGGTCCACTTTAATGTGAAAACAATTGTGTAAGTAAATCACAGTCATTAATGATGTAAGCATTAAATTGCAAAACAAAAAGATAAAACTCTAAGAAAATTGTCCACAACAAGAAAGACAAGGAAACGCGTTTTCTTATACAAGTTTTTTTCTGATTATTATGGGGGCCTCTTACAATAACTATAATCTTCAAATTGATTTTATATTGGCCCACCTCATGACTTGTGAACTGTGAAATGCAGCTTTAACAACATTAAACAGGCTGAAGTAAAGTTAATAAATAAAATCAGAATGTTGGGGTACATTAAATCACAATTTAAAGCTGAAGTCTAAATATGTAAGGCTCACTAGGACCTCTTATAAACCAGGAAGAAGCAATGCAGCTCCAAGCTCCTCTTCTAAACGCAATGCATTTCATGACTAGGGGAATACAGTTAGTAGCAGAGTTTGGGCATCCCTTTTTCTTGATTCCTGGGAGGACAACACACAGAACCATGGTGTAGGTAACCCAAATTCCAATATTATATTATTATAATATTGGGCATATTATTTAGACCCTGGGGATTGGTGATATTATGTAAATGAAATGCAAATATAAAATTAGGAGGGCAGGGAGAAGTGGAATTACTAGGGGAATGTTAACTCAATAGGCAGCCAATGACATAATTTTAAGGAGATAAGACAAATAGTATATTGAGGGGGAGATTGTGCCCTGATCTAAATTCCTCCTTTTCCTGACAATTAACACTACACTACAGCAACACTCATTTACCTTAACGTGTGTGTTTCCTCTTTTCCCATCTGCTTTTCCCATTTTATTAACGTTCTACCTTGTTCATTCTACCTGTCCCTTTCCTCTTCTGTCATATTCCCTCCTCATTCCATGTACTTGCTCTCTTATTCCTATCTAGTCCTCCACCCAATACCAATTAACTAATTTATCCTTAAATGCAGACATGCACAGGAGGAAGTTGCATGATTAAAACATGTTTCTGCATTCTATTAATTTCTTTAAGAGAATGATTATGGTAGATGCTTTCTTCCCTTAAAGGCACACTATCTGCCCCCGGAACTACTACAGCTTAATATAGTGGTTCTGGTGTTTACAGCCAGTATCTTCAGGTTGAACAATGTAAATGCTGCTTTTTCTCAGAAAGGTCTGTGTTTACATTGCTGCCTAAGAACACTGCTAGTGTCACTCAGTTAACCACTAGAGGAACTTCAGGGTTCAGTCCTGCAAACATTGGACCAATGTTCATCGTCTTCCTCCTCTGCATGAAGTGGCTAAATGCTCCCCATAAAGATGCATTGCATTGAAACATCTATAAGAGCAGATGCTGATTGGTGCTCCACAGTGATTTGTCGCGCATGTGCAAGCCTCCTAAGGATTCCCCGTAATCAAGTATTGGATCAGCTGAGATCATTAGGATTGATGATCTCCCCCAGAAAAATAAAGTAGATCATTCTCATTTTTTTGGTTCATGCAGCAGGAACTTGATAATCCAAACAGTTTTTAGAACCATCAGGAATGCATATCTATTCCCGACACCATAGTATTCTATTAAAGGAGAGGACTGTATAGTGCAAAATTAATGAGGAAAACTGCAAGTGCAGAATATGTTTTTGAAGTCATTTTCTTTTAAAAAAAATTCCTATATTCATATTATCATTTCATTTAAACCAATTAAAATATTTTGTGAGAACTCCAAAAATAATTAATCATCCTATTGAAAGATTTGTTTGTTTTTACGCTCAAAATGAATGAATTTTCCAATAAATTACTTATTCTTTCTGGATACAAGACGGCTACATTTTAAAAACAATAATACGAGCCTCTAGCAACATCTGATTTTTTAATTTTTTTATTAAACCAATTGTAACAAATAATAACACGGCATGCTTTGCAGATATACTGTTTGTCTAGATTTCATCTTGAAGTTCCATTGGTATTTTAGTGGAAGAGTAATGTGGAGATTTTCCTAGTGTTCTGTTTCATTTTATCTATAGCTCTGGTTATAAATCAGTAAACAAACAAGGAAAAAAAAATACAAGAAAAAAAAACCCAAGAAGGAAGATTTAGTCTGCTTTGTAACTTAACAATAATGCATAAAGAAAGCAACTGCTGCCTCATTCCCACAGGATATGTAGAAAGCAATGAAAAGTCTTTCTGCAACAGAACACAATATATTTACAAAGGAAGATAATTTAACATGATAAGTGGTAATAAATGTTACAAAATATGATCAGAGGCATTTAATAAATACCGACGTTTATTTAATAGATGTTGTGTTCAATAAATTATTTGAAGACAGGAAAACCTAATTAAAATTATTTCAAGCCTGTCGGGTACAAAGTTGACCAACACAACTCAAGCGCAAATGATTCATGTTTATGAATCCAAAGCTAAGCCAGATTGTTACCAAGGAAGCCTGTATTTGATAAATATGACCATATTCAACCCAAAATGCTGTATACGTTCAAGCTGCACGGAAATTCAAAGATAGTTGCAAACACTTAAAACAGATCCCTAGAGTTCGTGTAAATTGTTGATTTTTTTAAAGGCACACTGCAAGTTGCAAAAGTGAAGCAAAGAGCATATCATTAAGAGATTAACTTGTTGTTGTTTTTTTGCCCCATACACTATGCTCCCTTACACCAAGCTATAAAAATCTGCTAGACTAATATCAGTTATTCTACATTAGTAAATGTTCCATAAAATCCCATTCAGAGTGTTCATTATCAAGTTGCTAATAAGTGCCAATAGATTCTATTTATCCGAATTTTGGTCAATCGGCGACTCGTCCAAATTCCATAACTACAAAACACCATATGGTCAAATCACATAACAAAAAAAAATGGGCAATAAATGAGCAGTTTCATTTGTTGCATGATTCTGAGTTCAATCCATGGTGATTGAAAAATGGGGACAGATTGAAGACAAAACAGATTTCTGGGGGGTGGGTAAGATTGCCATAAGAGAGAGAATGTCTGCCGAATTAGATGTTTATCTCTTCTCCAATCAAGAAAAAAAAGTAGATGGTTAATGATTAGGGATCTGCCACTAAATGTTGATTTTGTTCACAGATCAAGTAAGACGTAACAAATAAAGGGAAAAAGTAGGAGCAGTGAATAAAATATATATTTCCTAGCATGATTCCTCCAGATACTTTGAATTTAGCTGTTTTGAGAGAGAGACTAGCAGTGATTGATTGTGTGCATGTGTGGGAGTGAAAGTCTGTATCATTGATGCTAGTGTAAGATTGGTGAGGTGGTTAGGTTACTGCTGTGCATTGCCACTACCAGTGCCACACATTCACTTTTATTCATTGATTTAGACGTATTGCAAATTGCAATTCAATTACTTCCACTCATCGGCAGGGCTAGTGGAAAGGATGTTGAGTATTGTGCCAAATGCCAACAGAATCAGACTGGACAATTTATAAGATTTTTTTGGACAATTTATAAGAAAAAGTTCCTCTTGCGTAGCTGCTGCCATGCCACTTACACCACCATTTTTTAAAAAGAAAAACGCTTGTGGATGGGGGCCTTAATATATATACAATTGTGGGGTGGAACATAGTGTCAAATCCCCTGGCCTATACCCATGCCCTAACTAAATAGAATTAAGAGGGTAGACATGACATGTACACCTTCACAAAAAAGAATAAGCTCATCCCAGTGGCTAGAGGTCCCTAACTCCCTAGGAAACCCATAAAGTCCCTACATACCCCACCTCACCCTAAATATAGTGAGGGTCAAAGAAATCTAAAAGCTAAACAATATGTACATTTTCTTACCATCAGAAGTCTTGATTCTTCTAATTCTTCAGTTCCTCAACCCCTAAAAATGCCAAATAAAAATTTAGAATTACTGACGCCACTAATTAAAGTAAAAAAAAAGGCTGAACTCAAAACAAAACCAACGCATTTCCTCCCAATCAGGGACTTCCTCAGGGACTTCTTTGCAGTGGTGAGACAGGATAACAAATGAATGTGTTATCCTGTCTCACCACTGCAAAGAAGTCCCTGAGGAAGTCCCTGTTTGGGAGGAAATGCGTTGGACAGATTGTGGACAGATTTTACTTGTGTTTTATGCTGATTGATCCTTACCTGTATGTAAGTAATAAATTATTTTCATACTTTATCCATTCTTTCCTGTACTTCAATTTGGATGCATCTTTATTTTACATACTGCTGAGATCTACAAGACCAGGCATTGGAAGCAAGGAACTGCCTGAATGCTCCATTTAAAGTGTGAGTGACCATTTGGTGATATATATATTTGGTGATATATATATATCACATTTTTTTCCTACCAAACACTTCAATATTCACTTCAACACCGTATAGTGATATTGGTGAAAATTGATTATTATAATATTTCTCTGTGACACAGTGAAAGAATTTGCACTTTTTCTTATAATCTATGGAGGGGTCGCTGCTATTAGCGGGGACAGTTAATTTTATAGGCGCTTTTCAATGATTACACAATCAGAGTGTAATGTATTTTTTTTACTATGATATTTCATGAGAATTGCTTATAACACAAGTTCATCATACATCATTATTGTTAATTTAGTATTTATTTTTATTTTTCATAAATTTAGACTGAGACTAATGGTGGGTATTAAATTAACCTATATATTTACCTTCTATTTAGTGCACTAATGTAAAAAAAACTAATACATATCTCTCCCAAACATAACTGATTTAACTCTTTTGCATAATAAAGCTGTTCAGGAACACACTTTATAAATACAAAGATACATCTGATGGCCGTGTTTATCATTCAAACCATGTTATTGGCTTGTTACCAGCCTCAGAGAAATTGAACAATACATACATCATTTCTCAGTAAAGCAATATGTCACACAGGAAATAATAGAAAACTGTTAAAATGTTTATTTGGTTCATTTTTCCATTTGAAACCTTGGGGGTGGGGGGCAAGAGGGGGAGAACAGGGTTTTTTGATAAATATGTCTCATTCTAGAACATTCTTTGTGTTTAAATAGAGAAGATATTCTTAGTAACGTAGATTGAAAACAGGACTCATTCCTATAACTGCTATTGTTCCAAAAGAAGACACAAATTATCAAAAAATAACACACAGGTTATTTCTAAAGTGAAAACATAAAGTGAATTTCAAATTCAAGGTGAAAATAACTACAGTGGAAAAACTCTCAAAGTTAGCTATGCTTCCTACTTGGCTACTATAGCTTTAAATTTGAAATTAACTTTAAATGGACACTATAGTCACTAAAACAACTTTAGCGTAATTAAGTTGTTTTTTGTGTGTAGCTCATGTCTCTAAGGTTTCACTGCTCAATGTACTGCCATTTAGGAGTTAACTCACATTTGTTTCTCTTTATGCAGCCCTAGCCACACCTCCCCTGGCTGTAACTGACTATTATCAGAGCAGGAGATAAGAAATTCTAAATGATACAGAGTTTGCAATAAAGGTAGTGTACACATTAGATGACACTTCAGGAAGTGTTTAGGAAGGGAGTTCTGAATAGGGCTGCAAAAACAAAGTTATTTAACTCCTAAATGACACAGGATTGAGGAGTGAGAGTTCAGGGGCAAAACGACTTCATTAGGCTAAAGTTGTTTTGGTGACTATAGTGTTCTCACTTTAGTGAATAACCATGTTAAAGTACTATGCTCCCCAATGCTCCTTTTACCTGAAGCAGCCTCACAGAGACTTATGGTATCTCTATTAAAAGACTATCTGTTACAAAATTCTAATGGTGATATCACTTTACCCTTTTCCTTATCCAGTCTGCTTATCACATCCTATCTGTTAGAGGGGACAATCCTGAACACTACAGATCATTTTTGCAGTTGCACTCCAGAACAAGAAAACAATCCTTGATTCCAGAAGCAATCAGGTTTCTCCTTAGAGGACCATGTTGTAATGATTACCTATCATAGATCTTTGCATTGTGCTTCTTTATTTTATCCGGATATTAAGGAGATTTCGCAAAATGTACTGATAGCACTGGAAACAAGTCCTCTAAATTTCAATCATCCTTATACACGCCAATAAAATAAAATTATTAATACATTATTATTAGTTTACTATAAATGTATACCCCTAAATGTATTACCCTACACATTTTGTAGTCTATATTTTCATTTTACCAAGAATATTATTTTACCTATATTAAGAAAGCTCTTAAAGAGTGTGTTTCCCTACAAAAATCAATAAGCTGGAATGAAGACATCTGAGATCTGGACAGTGACCCAGCTATGCTATGACACTCCATTACAGCCAAGCATGTCATCACTCTCCAGCTTCCCTGAGAGTTGTTGGAATAACAGTGGTTCCTGAGAGTAACGAGCATGAGGATTGCCATGCATGTGAGGAAGGCTGAACTTGATGGACGCAAGTCTCTTTTCAGCTATGTAACTATGTAATTATGTATTAACAGCATAAAGCATTTTAGATACAAGGGATGGTGGCCTTACAAAATGCAGAAATAAACAGAGAAATCAATTGGCTTGTTACGTTGCAGTGTGCTTAAAAACATGGTTATCGTTCAGTATAGGTGTTGTGCTCTAAGTCATAACTTTAATCTCTGGAAAGATGCAGGAATAAATAGAGTGATAAATTAGTTTGTCACTTTACTGTTTTGAAACATGGTTTGAATTCGTTTGTATATAGTTGTGCCCTTGTTCACTTAATATCTCAGCTGCTTGAAGGGATATTGGATACATGGGAAATACTGCAAGAGAGATAAATTATGTTACGCTAGAGCAGGGGTTCCCAATGAATTTTCCCAGAAGAACCCTTTGACATAGTGTACCAACATTGTGGAAACCCCCCTGCCCCCCTCAAAAAAAAAATATTTTACACGGTAACACAAACCTTTTAATTAGCATAGTGTAATGTTTTCTTTTTTTGTGTGTGTGCAAATTTAGTTTTTTGGTATATATAGAAATATTTCTACATAGTAAACCGATTGCAGTACTTTGGTGTGCTTTTGTGTGTAGTGTTGGTGTTTGTATATAATTTTAGCATTTTAATACAGGGGTGGTTTATATGTAATGTTTGCTTTCGCATGTAGTGGTGTGTTTGGATGTAGTGTTGCCTTTTAAATGCATGTGTGTAGTATTAGTGTTTAAGTGAAGGGTGTGTATGAGTGTTTGTATATATTTTATTTGGTGTTTGAATTCAGGGGTGTTTTGTATGTAATGTTTGTGTTCGCAGGGGTGTGTTTGCATGTTGTGTTAGTGTTTGATTGCTGAGATGTATGCACATACACTGCCACATACACACTTACACAGATATACATACACATTAACACAGAGATACACACAAACACACTTCACATATACACACAGACACAAAGATACACACTGACACATGAACACACCTTGACACACAGATACACACACTGGCACAGATACACAGAGATGTACACACTGACACAGATACACACAGACAAATACACACAATGACACATACACTAAATCAGATACACTGACACAATGATACACACCCGCTGGCACATATACACTAAGATACACACTGACACAGATACACACACTGGCACACATACTCAGATACACACAGTGACACAAACACTGACACACAGATACACACACTGGTGCATACACACACTCAGATACATACTGACACACACACACAAACACTCAGATACACACACTGACACATAGATACAGACACTGGCACACACAGAGGCACATACACACACACATACACACTGACACATACTATAATATACATACACTCAGACACACACAGTGACACACACACACCTTGACACACAGATGCACTCACACCAACACACAGATACACTGAAAGATATACACACACTGACACTCAGATGCACACTGAAATATCCACCCATTGACACTCAGGTACACACACTGAAAGATCAACACACTGACACTTAGATACACACAGTGACCCACATATACACACTGGTGCATACACACACTCAGATACACACACAGACAAACAAATACACACACTCAGTGACACATACACACTGACACATAAATACACACACACCTTAACACATAGATTCATGCACACACTGAAAGATACAAACACTGACACTCAGATACACACAGTAACACTCAGATACACACACTGGCAAACAAGGCCGGAGCATCCATAAGACGGCACAAGCGCTCCCTCCTGCCAGTCACTCAGTGTAGCATGGCCGGGTGGAGCGGATCGCACACCCTGACACACATGCAGATGCACAGACACATAGATACATACACTGACACACAGATACATACTCTGACACACAGATACACTGACAAACAGATACACACGCTGATACACATGCAGATACACACATGCACAGAGATACATACACTGACACACATATAGTTACATTCTGTGACACACAGATACAAACCCTGACACACAGATACACAACTTGACACACAGATATACATACCCTGACACACATGCATATACACAGACACACAGATACATACACTGACACACTGTATGTGTGTTACCCTGACACACATATTGACACACAGATGCATATAGTGACATATATACAGACACACTGACACATACACAGACACATACATTGACACACAGACACATACTGACACACATGCAGATACACAGACATACAGACACTGTATGTATCTGACTCACAGGCATACAGATACATACACACAAACACTACACAGACATATAGATACACAAAAACACATACATGTCCTTTTCCTACCTTTTAGCTGGCTTGGTCTGGTTGGAGTTAGAGGCCTGCTGCTCTCCCGATCTGGTCCACCCTGCTCTTTTCTCTCCCGTGCGACTTGCTTAATGTGTGAGCTGGGAGCAAGTAGTTACAAGCTGTTCCTTCCTTCCAGCTCTGGCTGCACTAGCAAAGGAGTCCAGTCACCCTATTAAAGTGCTGCAGGGTGCGACCGGGCCCCTGGAGGCACATGTGTATCGGGTGACCCTAAGTGCATGGGCCCAACTGGGGAAAACATTTGGCCTAGTGGGAAGGGGGTGAGACCTGATGTTGTGTCATCACCAATGACTCGCACGTTCCCCTCAGAATGACTATATTAGTTCAATGCTCCTCCAAGGCAGCCAATGTGCATAGCACTGGTGAAGAGCTCTTGCATGAGAAAAAGGCCCTGTATTTGTTCTGAGCAGCGCAAGTGGGTTTAATAATATGTTTGTACTGCATTTGCTTGTGATTTGTCTCTGGTGTCTCAATAAGTAGGATACCAGAGGACAAATGGGCCAGGAAAGCGTATTGTGCACGTGTTTGGAAGCTTCTTGTGGGATTGTGTAGTTTGCTGAGTTTGTGTGGGGTGCTGTGTTTATGAGGAGTTCTCTGTGTGTGTGTGTGTGAGAGAGGAGTGCTATGTGTGTGAGTCTGAGGGGTGCTTTGTGTGTGGGGGGGGTTTGTGTGTGTGTGTGTGTGTGTGTGTGTGTGTGTGTGTGCCTGGTGCTCTGTGTGTGTATGTGAGGGGTGCTCTGTGTGTGTGTGTGTGTGTGTGTGTATGTGAGGGGTGCTGTGTTTGGAAGGATGCTCCTTCTGTGTGAGGGGTGCTCTGTGTTTGAGTGTGAAGGATGCTCTGTGTGTGTGTGTGGAGTGCTGTGTGTGAGGGGTGCTCTGTATGTGTTAGGAGTGCTGTTTGCGAGGGGTGCTCTGTATGTGTGTTAGGAGTGCAGTTTGTGTGTGTGTTAAGGGTGCTGTGTTAGGAAGGGTTCTCTGTCTGTGTGAAGGGTGCTCTGTGTGCGTGTGTGTGAGCGGTGCTCTGTTTGTGTGTAAGGGGTGCTGTGTTTGTTTGTGAGGGGTGCTGTGTGTGTGAGGGGTGCTGTCTGTGTGTGTGTGAGGGGTGCTCTGTGTGTGTATGTAAGGAGAGCTCTGTATGTGTGTTAGGGGTGCTGTATTTGTGAGGGATGCGCTGTTTGTTTGTGAGATGTAGTGTGTGTCTGAGGGGTGCTCTGTCTAAAAGTGTGCTGTGTGTGTGTGAAGGGTGCTGTGTGTGAGTGGGGTGCTCTGTGTGTGTATGTGAGGGGGTGCTGTGTTTGGAAGGGAGCTCTATCTTTGTGAGGGGTGCTGTGTTTGTGTGTGAGTGGTGCTGTCTATGTGAGGGGTGCTCTGTGTGAGTGTGAGGGGTACTCTGTATGTGTGTTAGGAGTGCTGTTTATGAGGGGTGCTCTGTATGTGTGTTAGCAGTGTTGTTTGTGTGGGGTTCTCTGTGTGTGTATGTGAGGGGTACTTTGTGTGTTAGGGGTGCTATGTTTGGAAGGGTGCCCTGTCTGTGTGAGGGGGCTGCCTGTGTGTGTGAGAGGGTTGCTGTATTTGTGAGGGGTGCTCTGTATGTAAGTGGTGCAATGTGTTAGGAAGGGTGCCCTGTCTGTGTGAGGGGGTGCTCCCTGTGTGTGTGAGGGGTGGTGTGTGTGTAAGGTGTGCTCTGTCTGACGGATGCTCTGTCTGAGGGGTGCTGTGTGTGAGGGGTTCTCTGCCTGTGTGAGGGATGCCCTGTCTGTGTGTGAGAGGTGCTCTGTCTGTGTGTGAGGTGTGCTCTGTCTATGGGCGAGGGCTGCTGTGTTTGTGAGTGGTGCTCTCTCTGTGTGTGTGAGGGGTTCTCTGTATTTGTGAGGGGTGCTCTGTGTGGTGTTTGTGTGTGAGGGGTGGTGTGTGTCTGAGGGGTGCTGTCCATGTGGGATGCTCTGTGTTTGTGAATGGTGCTGTGTGTGTGTGTTTGCTCTGTATGTGAGGGGTGCTCTGTGTGAAAAACACACAGAGCACCCTTCACACACACACACACAATACCCTTCACAAACACATTGTACCCTTCACACAGAGCAGGAGTAAAAAATATATTTTTTATTATTATTTCAAAAAACATAAATAACCTTTATGTCCCCTCTCCCCTTTGCTTACCTATTCCTGAGGGAGGGGGACATTGCCCTGGTGGGCCGGTGGAGATGAGCAGCACTAGTCTGCCTGCAGCTCCTCTGGCTGCAGGCAGAGTTCAGTCCTCCTGCAAGATCTTCGGAGCATTTCCATGGTAACCCGTGGCAACGCTCCAAATTGCCAAACTTGCGGGAGGAACCTCCCGGCTCCACCTCTCCTGCATCCTGCCTGTCAGTGCTTGTGGGTCGGTGAGGTAGATCTTTGATCTCCCCACCAGCCCATGAAGGCAGGGGAGATCCTGTGATCTTCCCTGTCGGCCCATGGCCATCGCGGCCAACCGGGCAATTGCCCGGTTTGCCTGATGGTCGGGTTCCCATCCCGCGTCCACCATTAACGAAATATTTTCGTTTACCCTCTGGGGCACTGAATTGTACCCCTGGTGTTATGTGTACCATGTGTTGGGATCCCTTGGTCTAGAGGATTTTGGTCTTTTTCACTGGATTTTGTCCATCCTGAGAAAATATTTTTTTCACTGAATTACCCTGTAAATATATCTCTATATCTATAGCTATATTTCTATATCTCTGCTTGTCTGTCCATCATCAGTATATCTCTATCTGTTAACTAGGTATCAGAACAGAGAGTGACCTCCACTATCAAACAGCGATGTAAACACCAAATGACAAAGAAAAAAAATTAATTCCGAGTAGCTGTGATATTCAGTATAGATAAAAAAAAGTCTAAATATATCTCTATATCTATAGCTATATTTCTATATCTCTGCTTGTCCGTCCATCAGTCAGTTCATCAGGCCGTCCGCCCATCTGTCTGTCTACCTATCTACCTACCTACCTGTCTGTCTATCTATCTATTGTAGTCCATGATGATGTAAAGTTAGGTGTTCCTTCATTGTTACATTATGTTAATGTAAGATTAGAACTGTAGATTTACATGCACTATTTGGCTGCTGTTCCCTGGTCACAAAGAATTCTATGATAATTAAATTGTGACAAATAATGTCTAGTGCTTTATGCATAGATAGTTATTTGTGATACAGCTTGTGGGGGTAATTAATAACAAAAATTCTATTTTACACCAAAATGCCATAATAAAATATCTTGATAATTTATTTATCAGAGATAAAATTATCATTATAAATGCAAATATTTAAATAATACAAGCAGTGCGCTTAATTAATAAAGAAATGTTGTTAATAAAATAGAAAATAAAAATTGTTACGTGATGCTTATAAGGGGATTCATTTACTGATAAAGAAATTAAACTCCTTTCCCTTTAACTTGTTATTTCCATTGCACAGGGTCCTTGATCTCATAGTGTATAGAGTTAATTATTGCATCCCCAATTTATTGTTTTTCCTCCAACAGAAAAAGAGAAGATGCAATCAACCAATAAGTCCTTCAGTAAAGACATAATATTTGTCTTAATGCATCTTTCTCCAGAAAGCCCCGCTGGGACTAAATGTTGATCCTATGGCCAAATTGATTTTCTTTTATGGAGAACTTGTCAATTATAAGAGGGAGTCCACCTTGGACATAACTGAAAATGAAGTATCCATCTCACTTTATCTTTAAGAAGTGAGGTCACCATCAGGACACAGTTGTTGACACAATGATTTATTGCAAGTAGAGACTCAATGGTGTTAGTTCATAATGTTGAACCTATTCTTCCTGGAAATAATTCCTTAGCTAAATATCATAACCCAGCAATGAGAAGTGGCTTTTAAAGGTCTCCTTGATGGCACGGATTTGTGGAACATCCTAGATAAAGTACTTTTACTTGTCACACAGGGTAATTCAGTAAAAAAACGTATTTTCTCAGGATGGACAAAATCCAGTGAAAAAGACCAAATTCCAAGCGCCATGGCAATTCTCATATCTACTAAAGTTAACTAATGCTGGAATTCAGTCGGCCTGAGCAAATCATCAGCATTTTCCCGCATGCATTTAGTATGCAGTAGACAGAGGAAAGTTTAGGCACTCCAAGGTTTAAGTAGGCAAATTTATTAGAACCAAATGACAGATAGTAGCAACATTTTGACCTGTAAGGTCTTAAGCTTGAGAAAGACCTTACAAGTGCTGCTAGCTGTCATTTGGTTATAATTGATTTGCCTTCTTGAACTTTGGAGTGCCTAAACTTTCCTCTGTCTACTGCATATTTTACTTGGGACCTGGTGCTGGGTCCTAATTTGGCTGCATCCTGGTTCAGACTAATGGGATTGAGTGCAGTTCCTAATGTATCTCAAAAAATGAATGCATTCAGTGTCCAGATAAAAATCAGTGCTCTCGCATTCAAACCCTACAAATTATAGGACTCAGATGATTCACAATGCACCAATTTTATACAACTTTATAACTGAATGCATCCAGCATTAGCATTCACTTGCTTTTTTGAAAGTGAATGGTAATTTTAAATACTATTTGACCATTGGTAGCACTAGCAGCAATTAACAGCAGTACTAGCATCCATTGGCAAATAAGAAACCATTGGCAATGCAAAAAGTAAAAATAAATACATAAAAAGGCTATGGGGGTCTATACGACTATAATATTAATATTATAATTAGTGAGGTCAATATGACTCAATATTACTATGAGGGAGGTTTAAAAGATCCCTATGCCTTCATCTGCCATGCAACGGGTGGGGACATATCTACTAACTGTTTAATACCAGTGACTGTGTGTTGCTGCAGAGCTTCTCTTAACCCCTTAAGGACCAAACTTCTGGAAGAAAATGTCATGTGGCCTTAAGGGGTTAAAGGGACACTATAGTCACCAGAACAACTACAGCTTATTGAATTTGTTCTGGTGAGTAGAATCATTATCTTCAGGCTTGTTGCTGTAAACACTGTCTTTTCAGAAAAAAAAAGCAGTGTTTACATTACAGCCTAGTTATAACTTCACTGGCCACTCCTCAGATAGCTGTTCCTGGGTCACGACTGCCTAAAATGCATCCAAACATTCAGTATCTCTTCCCTCTGCATGCAGACACTGACCTTTCCTCATAGAGATTCAGTGATTCAATTCATCTCTATGAGGAGATGCTGATTGGCCAGGGCTGTGTTTGAATCATGCTGGCTCTGTCCCTGATCTGCCTCTTTGTCAGTCTCAGCCAATCCTATGGGGAGGCGTTGTGATTGGATCAGGCTACCACTTCTGATGATGTCAGCAGGCAGTGATCAGGTCTAAAGGAAACATGGACAAAATAAGCAGCTCCAGACTTGAATACAAGTAATATTTCTATATTTAGGGAGGCATGAGGGCTCAGGGTGGCTAGATGGTGGTTTTAACCCTATAGGCTCGGGAATACATATTTGTGTTCCTGACCTTATAGTGCTGCTCTAAGACTTGGCTGTCAGAGCACTCTGATTGCTTGGCTTACTAGTCAACCAACTAGAGTGCTCCTACTTATATTGCTTGTTTAGGGCTGAAGAGAAGAAAATTAAAAGAAGACTTCACATGGAAGGTGTACTTTTTTCCCCAGGCTTTATTGTTTTATTTCAGAGGCTTTATTGGCACCCTCACTTTTATTAGGGTAAGTGGAGTTATTTATTTTTAATGGTGGGTGGTTAAGGGATTGACAACCCTTAGCTATACAGGGGAGCAAAGGGGAGGACCTGTCACTATTTGGACGAGGTGGACAATAACATACACATCCCCACATTGTCACACAATTTGTCCTATCATGTTATGTAACAGTCCCAATGCCGATGACCTTTCTAGTGAATGGCCAGTCACTTCAGCATTTTGTAGATGCCATACTGTTTAAAACCTTCCTTATAGTAAAATTAGGATCTTATTGACACCCCTTGGGTTTTTTAATAATTTATTTTACTTTTTTTAATAGGGCACTTCCTAGCAAGTGCTTGTCAGCCACCACATAATTAACCCTTGCACAGCGCAGGGTTATCTAAATATTTGCATGCTGGCTGCTAGCTCTGCCAGTGGGCAAATCGTTTGGATATTTTTTTTTTAAATCTTGGTATAGATTGAAAGCATTTGGTCTGGATATCAACTATCTGGTGGTGTCTGGCTGAAATACTGACCATATTCAGCCTGTTTGGGGACTGAATTGCAAAATACAGACATTGAGTAGTGTGTTATTTGTGTTATTATTTATTTGTTAAAATGAGAATTCAAAGTAATTTTCACATTTTAGGCTTAAGTAGATGAACTTAAAAAATAGCTGACAATTGTTCCAGTTTTTTTCCCAAACTGGATATTTTTAGTCTTACATGTGAAATTCACTTTAAATGCACTTTGAATTCTCACTTGAGTAGATAACCCAGTATATATTGTTCTATAAAGATTTAAATATTGTTGCAATGCATGTTTTTGTTTGTTATCCTAGTTATCTAATATCATTATAAATCATTTGTTTTTGATTAAAGAACTGTCAGGTTAAAGACTTTTAAATATTTTGTCTAGTTATCGTTATGTTTCACAAATATGTATTTGTGAGGTTTAAAAATAAAATTAGATGTAGAAATCCACACCTGTTTGTCCTGCAAATGCACTCCTCCATTTATCTCCTTGTCAATCATTGTTTTAATCTTCCTCTTTAAGCTAAACATTCAAAGGATACATTTTAGATACCATACTGTACAGAGGTAAACCAAGGAAGGTGCAGAGACGAAATGTGCCACCTAGACCAGCTGTCACAAGGGCCTTTGCACCATATGCTCTGACGCAACAGTCTGGCCTATTGGGACGCAGGGAAATTTCCTGTGGGCAATCTCAAACTGATCTTTTTTATGTATTTTTTTTTTCACTTTTTTATTTTGTAAGCTGGCTAGCAAGTGCTAGCCATCTGCCACATGATTAACCATTACGCTATGGAGAGTTTTGTTTTAGCTCTTTGTCTACTAGCTGGTAGTGCTGCCAGTAACCAAATAGTATTTATGTTAAGGATTTATAATAGTTAAATCTGATAATCCTGGTTTCCTATTTACTCCGCATTCGCTATCGTATTATCCAGATTTTGAGCATTGGCCCTTTCCCTTGACTTACTGTACATAAGCGTCTAAGAATGTAGCCTGAGTTAAGGGAATGCCTGCTCACCTTTAGAGTTTCACATTTTTGATAACCCCTGGGATACAAACATTTGGTTTATTTTATTTATTTATTTTAGTAGGCAGTTACATAGTTACATAGGCTGAAAAGAGACATGTGTCCATCAAGTTCAGCCTTCCTCACATTTGTTTTTTGCTGTTGATCCACAAGAGGGCAAAAAAATTCCATATCCCGATTGTTCTTACGGTAAAAACAAAAACTTTCCTTTGCCTTAGACTAAATCTTCTTTCTTCCAGTCCAAACGCACGACCTTGTGTCCAATGTAAAGTCCTGTTTGTGAATAGATTTCCACACAATAGTTTGTATTGGCCACGGATATATTTGTATAATGCTATCATATACCCTCTGAGGTGACATTGTTCTAAGAGGTTTAAATTTGTTAACCTTTCTTCATAGCTAAAATGTTCCATTCCTTTTATTATTTTGTAGCCCGTCTCTGGACTCTTTCTAGTGCTGTAATATCCTTCTTTAGAACAGGTGCCCTAATTGCAAGGCATGTTCAAGATGTGTACAAGTGATGTAATGTAATATTGTGTTTTCAGGCGCTTAAAAGATTTGTGTGAGCTGCTACCACCGATGTGTAATTCTCTCACAACTTAACACAGAAATACAGAATATAGCAATAGACTGTGTGGCAAAAAACCAGCACCAGTCAGAAAGTGGAGCGCTCAGGAGTTATGTGTGAATAACTCACCTCCCCCCTCTCCTTCTTGGGTGTATAATAACCTAGAGGTGGGGACTGAGATAAAAACTACAATAGTGTAATACTTTTAGACAATAATTGAGTGATGTGAAGACGTATAGAACCACTCACATGGTACTGAGCCTTAACAGGACAGGCTCAGATCACTTGGACAGACGTGTTTTGAAGGTAACACAAACCAAACAGTTGATGGAAAACGTGCAGATCCTTTAAAAACAGAAGAAGCCAAGCATAGTGTAATATGTAAGTGGATGGTGATTGAAATGGTGAAGTATATAGAACTGCTCACCTGATTCAGAGCCTGTAGCTCTGGCTCTGAGTGTAATGGTATAAGTGCCACTAGGGGGGCACCAAGCCCTGTAGATGAGATCAGGAACACTACTTACGTCCAGGTGGGAAGTATAAAAATAAAATTTATTAAATCTGTACAAAATAAAATAACTGTAATAAAATAGTAATTAAATAATTAAAAAATTAATCTTCAATCTTCAATCCTCCTGGACGTCCGAGACGCGTTTCGCCGGTGGGCTTCATCAATCGGTATGTGTTCCTGTGTTTCCACTCTCCTTTTATGTCCGAGAGAGGGCTCTGTGATTGCGGATTGATCGCGGCTGTGTTCCGCTTTCGTCACTTCCGCTTTTGTCATCATTCAATGCGGTCGCTTTTCCATGTCCATATATGTGTGAGTCAGTAGTCGCCATATTGGTTGAGGGCAAAGCAGTCTATATGTGTACATTCACAATATCGTTTCTCATATAGAGTAACGATTAGAAAACGAAAATGAACCATGGGAAAATATGATTAATACCATATTAAATTACAATAATTCCAACAATTTAAACAATTACAACATGATTTTAGTTATATATTTACAATGTGACACCATTTGAAAGGGAATTGTTCTTACTAACATATACATTCTAAAGTAAAGACGATATTTTGACTTGTAGTATGTGTTTCAACTCTTTCGGTATATATCCTTATAATTATAATTTATATCAACATTAGATACTTTTTGGACCAATAAATTAAATTAGATTGATTTATATTGTTTATATATAATATTCTAGATTATTCATCAAACTGATAAAGTTAATCAAACTTAATTTAGATGTATAAAAGTGTAAAATACTTAATAAAGATCCCATAAGTGACATCAAAATAAGCTACAACATGCTAATAGAGAAAGGAAAATTAAAGAACATATTAAACAAAAAGGAATATGACTTCCTTGATATAACATACCCCAAAACACCCGTGTTCTATTACCTCCTGAAAGTACATAAGGACACAATAAATCCGCCAGGGAGACCTATAATATCTGGGATTGGATCAATATTGAATCGATTATCTCAATATATAGATAAGAATTTACAAATCATTATACAACAATGTCCCAGCTATTTAAAAGATACGATTAGTATTTTACAAATCCTTACAGATATCAAATGGGAAGATAATTTCTACCTGGTAACATCAGATGTTACTTCCCTTTACACCATAATTTCCCATGATAGAGGTTGTGCTGCGACTAGACTATTTTTGGAACAATCCAACAAATTTCATCTAGAACAGATGGATTTCATTATCGAGGGAATAGATTGGATACTCCAAAATAATTATTTCTGGTTTGGAGATAATTTCTATATCCAAGTATGTGGTAATGCAATGGGCACGAAGTTCACCCCAAGTTATGCCAATCTCTTTATGTCCCATTGGGAACAACAGTTCATCTATGGAGATGACAGATGGGGGGCGAACCTCGTGACCTATCGCAGATACATCGATGATTTGTTCTTCATCTGGAAGGGCGATGAGAAATCACTTTTAACCTTCCTAACTCACCTCGAGTCCAACGACTGGGGAATTAAATTAACCACGAATTTTAGTAAAACCCAGGTTAATTTCTTTGACCTCAATATATGTGTAGAAAACGGAATATTAAAAACCAGTACTTTTTTTAAACAAACTGATGTCAATAGCTATATACAAGAAAGTAGCTGCCATTTCTCACCCTGGCTTCTTAATGCCCCAAAGGCACAATTACTTAGGATTAAACGTAATTGCACGGATGAACACATATTTCAAAACCAAGCGTCCACCATTATACAGAATTTTAAGGAGAAGGGCTATAAAGATCAA
This sequence comes from Pelobates cultripes, assembly GCA_933207985.1. Lineage (NCBI taxonomy): Eukaryota > Metazoa > Chordata > Amphibia > Anura > Pelobatidae > Pelobates > Pelobates cultripes. Next base: position 117,168,911 of record OW240912.1, read on the forward strand.
CTATTAAATTAGGCTTATGAAGAAGTCAAATCAAGAGATAGATCATCCTTATTAATATATAAAGATACAATTAAGAATACTAATATTAATGAGCCAACCCTCATATTTGACTTCAATTGCAAAAATAAACAGGTTAGAAGAATCCTGAACAAACACTGGCCTATTCTCAAAAATGATGATATATTAAACTCTATACTTCCAGAGAAACCCGTTGTGATATATAGAAGAGTTCCAAATCTTAATAGAACTCTAGTACGCAACCACATAAGAAAAAAGGAAAACACACATTTTCTGAATGATACTAAGGGTTTCTTTGGTTGTGGGAGCTGTGTAGCTTGTAGAAATACCCACAATAAAAAGAGACACATCACAGCATTCCCACACCCTAAGAATCCAAAACAAATTTTTAAAATCAACTAATTAATTACATCGCATTCGAAAAAGGTGATATACACCATTTTGTGCCCATGCGGCCTTATATATGTGCGTCGCACTATACGCCCCCTCTAGATACGTATCCAAAAACACATCAGAAATATCCGTAATGGATTCGACAAACATAGCCTTTCTCTACATTTTTTTAAAATTCACAATAAAGACCCCAGAAATATTCAATTCATGGGAATACAAAAAAATCACCTCTAATTGGAGAGGTGAAGACCTGGTACAACATATAGGTCGGACGGAAATGAGGTGGATTTTTAATCTAAACACCATGCTACCTCATGGACTAAACAGCAACTTTGAATTATGTCATTTTCTATAAATAAACCACCTCTTCACTAATGAAAAAACAAAATGTTATATAAAATATGTATCTATATACTCACCTTTAATATGAGAATTTTTTATACATCTAAATTAAGCAAATCATGTTAATAATCTGTCACTTAAATATTCAAATATGCAATTAATAATCCTATTGATATATATAGAATGTTGACCATTGACTGTTAATTTATTAGTCCAAAAAGAATCTAATGTTGATATAAATTATAATTATAAGGATATCTACCGAAAGAGTTGAAACACATACTACAAGTCAAAATATTGTCTTTACTTTAGAATGTATATGTTAGTAAGAACAATTCCCTTTCAAATGGTGTCACATTGTAAATATATAACTAAAATCATGTTGTAATTGTTTAAATTGTTGGAATTATTATAATTTAATATGGTATTAATCATATTTTCCCATGGTTCATTTTCGTTGTCTAATCGTTACACTATATGAGAAACGATATTGTGAATGTACACATATAGACTGCTTTGCCCTCAACCAATATGGCGACTACTGACCCACCCATATATGGACATGGAAAAGCGACTGCATTGAATGATGACGAAAGCGGACGTGACGAAAGCGGAACACAGCCGCGATCAATCCGCAATCACAGAGCCCTCTCTCGGACATAAAAGGAGAGTGGAAACACAGGAACACATACCGAAATGCGTCTCGGACATCCAGGAGGATTGAAGATTGAAGATTCATTTTTTAATTATTTAATTACTATTTTATTATAGTTATTTTATTTTGTATAGATTTAATACATTTTATTTTTATACTTCCCACCTGGACGTAAGTAGTGTTCCTGATCTCATCTACAGGGCTTGGTGCCCCCCTAGTGGCACTTATACCATTACACTCAGAGCCAGAGCTACAGGCTCTGAATCAGGTGAGAAGTTCTATATACTTCACCATTTCAATCACCATCCACTTACATATTACACTATGCTTGGCTTCTTCTGTTTTTAAAGGATCCGCACATTTTCCATCAACTGTTTGGTTTGTGTTACCTTCAAAACACGTCTGCCCAAGTGATCTGAGCCTGTCCTGTTAAGGCTCAGTACCATGTGAGTGGTTCTATACGTCTTCACATCATTATTGTCTAAAAGTATTACACTATTGTAGTTTTCATCTCAATCCCCACCTCTAGGTTATTATACACCCAAGAAGGTGCGGGAGGAGGTGAGTTATTCACACATAACTCCTGAGCGCTCCACTTTCTGACTGGTGTTGTTTTTTTGCCACACAGTCAATTCCTATATTCAAGATGTGGTCTTACCAGCGATTTATAAGGAGGCAAAATTAAATTCTCATTCTGAGAATTAATGCCCTTTTTCAAGCATGACAATACCTTACTGGCCTTAGCCACTGCTGATTGACATTGCCCCTTGTTGCATAGTTTGTTGTCTATAACAATTCACAAGTCCTTCTCATGTGTTGTTATCTCAAACTCGCTTTAATTAAGGGTATACGTTGCTTGTGCATTCTTCATGCTGAAATGCATAACTTTGCATTTTTCTACATTAAATTTCATCTGCCATTTGAGTGCCCAGTCCCCCAGTCTATCTAAATCCCTCTGCAGCAAAGTAATATCTTGTTCGCGTTGTATTACTTTACATAGTCTTGTGTTATCTGCAAACACTGAAACATGACTTTCCATGCATTTTTCAAGATCATTTATAAACTTGTTAAATAGAAGGGGTCCCAAAACAGAACCAAAAACAAAAGAGGGACACCACTTGCTACCTCTGTCCATCTTCAAAATGTACCATTAATGACAACTCTCTGTACTCTATTTTTAAGTCAATATTCTACCCAAGAACAAGAATTTTCATCTCAACCGATTTCTTTGAGTTTGAACACGAATCTATAGTGTGGAACTGTATCAAACACCTGGTAAAATCCAAATAGATCACATCCACTGCAACACCCTGATCTATACTTTTGCTTACTTCTTCAGAGAATGCAATCAAGTTAGTTTGACATGCCCTGTGCTTCATAAAACCATGCAGGTATTTGCTGATAACCATGTTCTTCTCAAGGAATTCTTGAATATTATCCCTTAATAACCTTTCCAATACTTTCCCAGCCACAGAAGATAAGCTCACAGGTCTATAATTTCCAGGCAAGGATTTCAAACCCTTTTTGAATATAGGAACCACATCCGCCTTCCTCCAATCCTCCAAAACACTTCCTGAAAGAAAAGTTATGTTAATGGTTTATGTGCAGAAACATGAGGAAATACTTACCATAGCTGCTCTATATAATAAGACTATACAAGCCATTAGCTAATATATCCCTAGTCCTTGTTTTCAGACAAATGCAAATATTCCTATTGTTTGTCCCAAACAATAAGAATATGCTTCTTTGTCTCATACAGTATCTCAAAGCGTCAATATTTTGTGTGGCCACCATTATTTTCCAGCACTGCCTTAATCCTCATGGGCATGGAGTTCATCAGAGCTTCACAGGTTGCCACTGGAGTCCTATTCCACTCCTCCATGACGACATCACAGAGCTGATGGATGTTAGAGACATTGTGCTACCCCACCTTCCGTTTGAGGATGCTGCACAGATGCTCTATAGGGTATAGGTCAAGAGACATGCTTGGCCAGTCTATCACCTTTACCTTCAGCTTCTTTAGCAAGGCAGTGGTCTTCTTGGAGGTATGTTTGGGGTCATTATCATGGTGGAATACTGCCCTGTGGCCCAGTCTCCAAAGGGAGGAATTCATGCTCTGCTTCAGTATGTCACAGTACATGTTGGCATTCATGGTTCCCTCAATGAACTGTAGCACCCCAGTGCCGACAGGATTCATGCAGGCCCAGACCATGACACTCTCACCACCATGCATGACTGTAGGCAAGACACACTTGTCTTTGTACTCCTCACCTGGTTGCTGCCACAAACGCTTGACACCATCTGAACCAAATAAGTTCATCTTGGTCTCATCGGACCACAGGACATGGTTCCAGTAATCCATGTCCTTAGCCTGCTTGTCTTCAGCAAACTGTTTGCAGGCTTTCTTGTGCATCATCTTTAGAAGAGGCTTCTTTCTGGGACGACAGCCATGCAGACCAATTTGATGCAGTGTGCGGTGTATGGTCTGAGAACAGACAGGTTGAGCCTCCACACCTTCAACCTTTGCAGCAATGCTGGCAACACTCATACGTCTATTTCCCAAAGACAATCTCTCGATATGACGCTGAGCACGTGCACTCAACTTCTTTGGGCGACCATGGCGAGGCCTGTTCTGATTGAAACCTGTCCTGTGAAACCGCTGTATGGTCTTGCCCATCGTGCTGCAGCTCAGTTTCAGGGTCTTGGTAATCTCCCTATAGCCTAGGCCATCTTTATGTAGCGCAACAATTCTTTTTTCAAATCCTCAGATAGTTCTTTGCCATGAGGTGCCATGTTGAACTTCCAGTGACCAGTATGAGAGAGCAATAACACCAAATTTAAAACACCTGCTCCCCATTCACACGTGAGACTTTGTAGCACTAATGAGTCACATAACACCGGGGAGGGAAGACGGTTAATTGGGCCCTATTTGGACATTTCCACTTAGGGGTGTACTCACTTTTTTTGCCAACAGTTTAGACATTATTGGCTATGTGAGTTATTTTGAGGGGACAGCAAATGTACACTGTTATACAGGTTGTACATTTACTACTTTACATTGTAGCAGAGTGTCTTTCTTCAGTGTTGTAACATGAAAAGATATAATCAAATATTTACAAAAATGTGACGGGTGAACTCACTTTTGTGAGATACTGTATAAGGATGAACACTGAAGACATAGGTTTTTAATATAGCAGTACACATACACTTATCTGCACTTTATATTTAATGTATATTTCATGTATATTAGTATTTTAAGTAGTTTTGGTTGTCTAAAAAAATCCTGTCTTTAGTAAATAGATCCATTATTTTCTAACATACATTTATCACACATTTAAGTCTTTGCCATAACAAAAAAAAAACTAGATGCTTTTTCTTTATTGCAACACTTATTGCTACATTGGTGGTGGTTGAGGGAGGTTGTCTCTAAGGACAAAAACTTAGGATGCTACTTAGACATCTTCTGTGCAAAACACAAACATCTCAAAACAGAAGGTAATGAAGCACTCAGAGCTATAATACCAAATAATAGTTTTCACTGATGTCAGTTCAACCGCAACAAATTATTAACTTGCCTTACTGGTGTGTTATTAATTTCAGCTTTTAATGTGCTAAACTCTGTGTATCCCAGTGAATGCTGCAAGGAAAGAAAACATGCATTGCAAATTTTCACCATTCAGCAGCCAAACAGTAAAAATGTCTATAAAATAAAGGCAAACACTTAAATACATGTCATTTTATTTATCCTGCATGGCAAATATGTGCAGGGGATATATTTTACCTGGGTTAATCTATTTTAATCTACCTACTGTAAACTGATTTATTTATTGCTATAGAAGGACAACCACTGCAGTTCCTACAATTGCTACTGGTCTACAACTACTAGTAACCTTGGCCACTCACAAAGACATCACCTGATAAGCAAAGGATTCTGTGAATTTTCCTTTTGCAGTAAAACAGATATCAATAAAAAAGTGTATATAGAACTCATATAATGGTTTACTGCTGGTTTAGGAAAATGTAAAAATTATACTGTCTTACTGTTAAAATAAAACACAAAAACATGTTTTTTTCAGGTGGGTGTCACTAATGTATACTTTGTATACTGTGTTTTAGCAGTCAGGTTATTATAGGTAATCCATCAATGAATCATTCAAAACTGTCTTTGTTCAATCATTGTAATCAATTATTGTTAAATCATAGCAATCATTGATAGACAGTGGAGGACATGAACTAAGGTACGAAGAGCTGTAGTTATTTGGACTGAAGGGATGGGGGTCGGGATCATTTAAATTAAATTGTATTTATTTTATATAGCACTATGGGCAGGGGGTGGGTGCTGAAGTAATCATCTGGACACAAAGGAAACTGAATAAGTAATTACGTTAATTATATCAGTCTTAAAAAAAAATGTCATCTTAGTGACATAACATTGACAGGCATGGTAATCTAATTAACTAAGTAGAAATGTTCATAGTTTATTACAGTGATTTAAAAAGAAAAGAACACTGAAATGTCTCTGCTTTTCAAGTATGTCCTTGACAGCATGCACAATACATTGTTAAAATTAATTTAAACAATTTTTTTTTTTAAATATCTTGACATGTAATTACCTGTGACATGTTCATGCTATCTGCATAGCCTCCTGATGTTAAAATTAGGTTAAATGACACAACACAAATTAAGAAATGATAGAGGATTCTGAGCCTACCTTAACACAATATATTAACAAAAACAATACCTGCTGGCAGTAGGCTTATCTAATGCCTACTTCTGTGTTGCACTTCTTCTTTTAGGCTTTCCACTCAATTGCCTGGTTGTGTTAAGTACTAAGCTCCCCTAGTTAGCTCTGTTCTTCATGACTTTTTCATTAAGCTTTGTTTCCCAGTGGTGTTTTCCTGGAACTGTTTTCAATTTCACATACATGGAGAAGATATCCCCATAGACATAAAGATACTTTCTACAGACCATAGACACACACACATGCCACCAACAGATCCTTTTACATACTCCACACCAGAAACAACTCCCTTTAAACACAAAATGCACCACAAACATGCTTTTTAACACACACATTGCATCACAAGCAGCCCCCTCAACATCAGGGACAGATTAAGAGGCCAGTGGGCCTGGTGCTGACAATTATGATGGGCCTAATTACAGAATCTTATCGACCAAAAATACAAAAACAACCCAAGCGTCATGTATCTGATGTAGATGGTGCTGGAGGGACCAGCTATAAGAAAACAGCTATAAGCAGCTATAAGAAAACACATACTATATGCTAATCTCTAATTTATGTTTTCATCTTTCAAATAAATCCATAACCACTAGCAGCAGTGTCCAGTGAAGCAGGAAGTCAATGGGCATGGTAAAAGGGTGTGCCACTGACGCAAATCACATAACCTGCCAAAAAATTGAAATGCAAGCCTGGCATGAATGTATGTGAGGTTGCCTGCCAATCATGCAAGCTAACTAAGGGCACACTACGCAGACAGCTCGCTCATTGCTTTCTAAAGACTGTCCCCTAGCACTCGCTGGTCCACTTGACTCCTTACCTTCTTACTAGCAGGCAGAAGCTCCTGGTGTATAGTCTGGGACAGAGAAAATCTGTATGTAGTGAGTGTAGAAGAAAGGGAACATGCCAACGTGTTAGAGAGACCAAAGTCAGCATTACCTTAACTATTTTCATTGGCAGCCAGTCCACACAAGCTCTGTTCCTATACAGCAATCTGAAGTTTCCATACTTAAGCAAGAGTATGTGAAAAGTAGTTAGGGTTGCCACCTTTCTTGGAAAAACATACCGGCCTAACTAATTGGCATAATTAATAATGTTTGGGTGACCTCACATGATGTAAATCACAAGGAGTGACATAAGAGAAAATGCTGTAAAATCACCAAAAAACTACTTAGTTTGATTCTGCTGTATAGATGATTGCTCCCAGTGTCTCCCTGTCTCCTAGTGTCTCAAGTCTCCCATTGTCCCAGTGTTCCCATGTCTCCCAGTGCCTGTGTTCCCATGTGTCGATTAACCCAGGTCTCAGTGTCCCTATGTATCAGTGTCTCAGTGTCCCATGTGCCCCATGTCTCCGAGTGTCCCCTACTGTCGTGTCTCCTAGTCTCCCAGTGACCCTATGTATTACAGTGTCTCAATGTCCCCATGTCTCCCTGTGTCCCCCCATATTCCCATGTGTCTATGTCCCCATGTCTCCCATGGTCCCCATGTCACTAGTAACATGAGGAGACCTGGAGACACGGGGAGACCGAGACACTAGGGACACTGGGAGACTAGGGGACACTGGCTAGGACATATGGGGACACTGGGAAAATAGGGGACACTAGCTGGGGGACATTGAGACATGGGGCACTGGGAGACACAGGGACACAGACACCAGGGTCAAAGACACTAGGGACACTGGCTGGGGGACTAGGGAACACTGGGAGACTAGGGGGCACTGGGACACATGGGGACACTGAGACACCAGGGACACTGACTGGGAGACATGGGGACAGTGTGTCCCCATAAGTGTCTGTGTCATAAAGTCTCCCAATCCCCCTTAGTATCTCAGTGTCCCCATGTCTCCCAGTGTCCCTAAGTGTCTGTCATAATGTCTCCCAATGTCCATTAGTGTCTCAGTGTCCCCATGTCTCCTTGCAGCCTTTCGCCCCATTCCTTACTTCCCTGAGCTGTAGGCTGTCTCTGCAGGGTGGGAGTTGCTCTCTGGACTCTCTGTAGCTGCTCCCCTGCAAATCAGTGAGTAGAGATAGGCAGGGAGGAACTTTCTATCCTTGCCTCTCTCCACACACAGCGACTCCTACTGGTTAGTGCTGGTATTGCATCGTAATCTCTGTTTATAGTGAGAAAAATACCAGCATTTGAATTGCCAGTATGACTGCAATATCGACACCGCCCAGGGAGCCTCAAATACTGGCTGTGCCAATAAAATAAAAGCCAGGTGGAAACCCTAAGTGTAATGTGTAAAAAAAAATAAAAAAAATAAAAAAAATATATATATATTTTTTTAAATTTAAAATCAATGGGCTTATTCCATGGGACTGGGCCTGGAGCTGCAGCTCCATCAGCCCCTATGTTAATCCGGCCCTGCTCAACATACACAAGCACACAAGAAGCCTTCAAACACGTACATGACCATCAGCAGCTTCCTCACACAAGCACAACACTATTTACAAACTCTATACCACCTGTGGTATCCCACTTAATGAAAAAAGTAAAAACTGTGAAAAATGTGTCGCTAAATTAATTGTGCTATTCAGAACAAATATTTTCCCCATGCAAGAGCATCTCCTCAAGAGGAAAGTTCAGTGTCAGTGGTGGAAACACTGAATAGCAGTACTGTACATTGTGCAGCACTGCACAAGGAAGCTTCTCTAGTAGCCATCCGAGGAGTGGCCAGTGGAGGTATCTCAACGCTGCCTTTTCTCTGAAATAAAAAACAATGTTTACTCTAAAGAGCCTGAAGGGAATGATTATACTCACAAGAACAAATACAATAAACTGTAGTTGTTCTGGTGACTATAGTGTCCATTTAAAGCGAACCTCTAATGGAGAAAATAACTTACCTTAAATCTTTTCCATAAACATTAAATACACCAAAGATCATAAGGATATAATGTAAAATATAAAGACTGACTCACTTTTCCTCCGTTCCAGCACTACTTAGTGGGTGTTACTCTTCACATAACACCTACCTCCTCTCCGCCTGCATTCCTCCTGCAGGCTTCTTTGATTTGCCCTGCTTGAGACGCATCCCCAAGCAGGGCAGATCTCGTCAGTGATGTTGTCTTGTGACTCCATTCCTATACTCCTTAGCCGGGACTAAAAGACCTGACTAGGGAGTTTTTTTATAGCAGCCACCGTGCATGAACTGTGGTTGCCATGAGAGGAGAGCAGAGGGACCTCCTGTGACATGTGCCCTTTAAAACTTACTTGCCACCTCAAAAGCATGTGACCATCATATTGTTATGGACTCATGGTCTATCATTGGCATGGCGTGACAATGCACGTTAACAATGGTATATAATTGTGTTTAGTCGGTGAGTATGAATACAGGTATAGGTAGGTGTTGTTTCTGTATGTGTTACTGCAGATATACATTAGTTCAGTGTATCAGTCTGTGTATGAATGCAAGGATGTACTTTCTTGGAGAAAGGTGAGGTGGTGTTTTTATGAATGTGGTGGCATATCATTTGTGAGCATGCTTGTATGAGGCTATTTGAACTCATGTCACTTTCATGCTCCCCATGTCACCCATGACTACACAGTCTCTAGTCTATATTCCATATGGTGCCACTGACGCCATCTATAGTGCCCTAGAGGGTGGCAATACAACTGACTGGCAGGGCAGGTGATATCCAATAATAATAATAATGGGCCTTTGATAAAAGATGCCACTCAAGGGTTGGAAGGAGATGCACCAATTGGCAGCTTGAGGGACATCATGCTGGCTGGCTGCCCCTTAGTGTAACTGCTATAACTGTCTGTACATGCAGTCCTTTTCTACTTTTGTTGTAGTATTGTGAAAGAACAGTGCTGTTTGCTCTTTCATAATGCTAGCAAAGCATTGAGAAATAATGGTTATGGTACTTAGAGTATCTCTTTACGTTTACTGTAAAAGGTTTGCTAATGGTTAGAACGACAATTTCTTTGGATTAGTGAGTTTAACCATTTAGTATAAGAGAGAGATTAAATTAAATACTAGGGGAAGTTAGTGTTTATGGTTAGAGGTTTAGGTTTACATAAGGGGTAAAGTTAGGTTTTAGGGTTAAAAGGGTGTTTAAGACAGGGGTTTTATGGTTAGTGAAGCATGGAAATTAACTATCTTAACACTGCCATACTATGAGAATCCATGTGTTTTGCAATACCTGGACTACGTATCACCAATACATATAATTCTCACACTTACTGATAGGTTTACAAATATTAGCCTTTTTCATGTGTGTTGTTGAAAGCGAAATTCAAAGCAGTTCTTCCCTAATTTGTAATGTAATGAGCAATATTGTGGCAATTTTCATACTTTTTTTTAAAGAATGAACTGAAATCCTTGGACACACGAAGAACCTAATTTGTCATGCAAGAGTGTTTTTTTTTTTTTTGTCTGAGACATAATAAAATATTAATTGTAACAATTGTACTATTGTACTCTATTACCCTGCAAAAAATATAATTCATCAACCTTTATCTATAACTAATAGGAGAGATTATTTTTGTCATAGAGAAGGGGAGACAGGTTTTTTTGCAAACCCCTGAGAAGCCATATGAAATGCTTCATTAGGAACTATATAGATTCACATTTTACCAAATGTGACTGTCTAATGTGAGTGTACCAGCTCATTAATCCAAAGGTCCAAACAGTGACAGCCCAAATTAACATCCATATATCAAGGTATGCAAGGTGCCATTAATACAGCTTGGTCAACTATAGAGAAAGAATCTGTGACAGTTTAATGTTTCCCAGGGCACTAATGAATAGAACTGCTGTCTAATGAGTGTCTATTTAGGTCGGTGAGGATCTTGAAAATCCTACTTCACTGACCGGAATGTATTTATACTTTGTACAAATTGCTTCCATTTTACCATCGTTTTGTCATTCAAAGGAAGGAAATATAACCCTATCATATCTAGACTGATAGATATATTTTTTTAAGATCAGCATGCCAGGGACTACAGGTTGAATAGGAGTATTTGTCTCCCAAAAAATCTAAGGACTTTCTAAGGTGATAGAAAAATGTCAAATCTCCAACTCTATAATATGTAGTCATCAAATGTGTATCTCCTCTAGGACTTGTAAGATACTTAATACTTCTCTATTCTTTCTGTTCCTTGACACTGCACCATATGATGCAATGTATTGGCAGGTCTAGTGTTGATTAACTAATAAAGCAGGGTAGAATTAATGTCTCTAACTTAACCAAGACTGACTAGTTATTGCCACCAGTACAGTTAGGAGCTTGCCATATTAAGCGGGGTTATGTATAAAAAGTGTATGTTCTGAAAAGTAGTGCAAACATGGAAAAGTGACAAACTCACCAATGCAATGTGCTTGCTGGTTTCCATGGTGACTGACCCACTTTTAGTGCTTTACACCACTTTTTAGAACATGATCCAAAATTATCCTGAAAAAGTTTTTGATGACCTCTGTTACAGGTTTAAAAAAAAAAAAAAATCAATCCCGTTGATAGTATTACTATCATTAAAGCATAATAACCATACAATTATAATATATTTCAAAACTAAATTTTATTAAAGACATAGAGGCTCCTTGTGACGGTAGTATAGGGTATCACCGTCAAGCATTCCCTTCTTCCCATAAAAGAAAATCACCCAATATTCCTCAAGTAGAAATATCCCTGGAATCGCCGAATAATCCACACATGAGCCAAAGCTTAATGCTGGAACAAGACTTTACTGGAAGTAACAACAACAGGTATTCAAGCTACAGTTTCTTTTATGCCCTGCTCCCATGCAGGGGAGGGACACACACGTTATCTACAGTAGCCAATAAAACAGGTTACAGCCCACACAAAATCCTCCCCTCTGCCTGTGATTCAATTATCTTATACAATAGAAGATGCAATTATCACAGGCAGGAAAAATACAGTTTTTACAGCATATTCATAACTTCTAAAATATACATCACATTCACATAAAAAGTATATATTCACAATCAATCCATTCAGAGAAACAACATATCAAAAAATGGCATGAATCAGACCAGGGGTTCAGAAGTTAGTAAAGTATCTTTTGGGGCCTGGCTGGCAGCATGGCTATCTGGCCCAAACCGGTTTTACAGAGCCCTCTATCCTGGAGACAATGGGGAAAATAATCCAATTATCCAGGGATAGAGGCAGACTCCATTGAGCACATGTTCCCAGTAAAACACAAAAGGATACAAAAATACATAACTCCTATCATACTGAATTGAACGGGTCAAATCTCCCAGGGTCCATAGTCAAGAGGCAGGCAAGCAGTCCTCTCCAGGCACAAGTGGCGAAGGGCACTTCGTCACAGTAATAAATCCATGAATAAAGTAGCAGGGAGGGAAAGTACCGAATGAATGGAGGGGAATTCTTCACACTCCTATTATGCTTTCTCTTTCCTTTAATTTCCTTCAGCAGCGAAGAGAGATGTATACAGAAGAGAAAAAATAACTTTGCATAGTAACAGTGCAACCAATCAGCACTCATCAACTAGTATATAAGGTGTAGCACTCCAACACTCTTCCTCTTTCTTTGCTGCTCCCTTATACCAACTAGGTACATTTGTTTCTCTCTATTCTGCTGCATTTGACACAGAGAACTGTTTTACTTTATTGGTATAATTTGTATGATTCCACGTTATGAGTAATTGTGTCTATGCTGCTATGGCTGTATTCTTTGTTGCTTATCACTGTGCTGTGCGGTTTGCATGCACAAGCAGCCGGCCCACTCTTACTGCCGCGCATGCGCAGTGCGCTCGCGGCGGCCATTTTCTTGGATCTAATGTCGCCCACCAGTGTCGGCGGCCATTTTGGTGCATCCATAAGAGCGGGAATCTCAGTGCGGTCCAGCAGTATAGTGGAACACGGCTCCTATGACTCTTGCACACTGTTTTAGTGCTTTTTGCGTGTATCTTTTTGCTTTAGGGTTATCTCCTCCTCCTCCTCCTCCAATAGTTGGGTGGCTGGATTAAGCAATCCTTACCACCTTTTTTCTTTTTTCTTCCTACCTCATTACCAGATATTTTTTGTTCCAACCTCTTAGTTGTTTATATTCCCCTCATTACCCTATAGGGTTGAATATGTATATCTATATTAGCATATACTTGATTTTTTTGCACGCGCTGTGGGGATTCGGTGGCTGCGACCTAACAATATACAATCCACTGGAGATGGGCCTATCGGCCACCCGCTGAATGTCATGGGAGATACCACCCCTGACCCCATAGATGAAGCCAATATGATGGCCTCAGAGGAATTCCAAAGCCTGTTAGATGTGACTATGACGAAATCCATCAACAAGGCCTTAACATCAGCCACGAAGGTCATGTCCTCCATGTTTACACAGTCCATAACTCAGGCTTTGATGCAAGGGTACCCTGCCACCCAGGCCCCTCCATAGCAAATCGCTGCTATTCTCAGTGCAGCCTTGCCGGGCCGCAAGGCCCTGAGTAAACGCAAGCATCATATTCCCCCTCCTAAAATCCATGAAATCCCTGGTTTAAATGACATGCCTCAGGCTGTCCAGGATGGCTTGCAACAACTGTGCAACAGAGCCACTAGTCAGGTAAAAGCAGACAGAAATTGGAAAAGTATGAGAGCCCAAGAGATCATGTCCGAATCGGACTATAGTTAGGAGGAGGACTCGGACGAGGCACTTTCAGACCCTTACGAGGATGAGGTTTCCGATGATAAGAACCTCATGGGGACGCAGTTTGTGCCTGCTTTGCCCCGTTCCACGTGTTTGACCCGGATGACTTACGTCATCCGCGCTCCACTGAGTGGGAACCACCGGAGCATGTTGCGCAGTACCTGGCGCTAAGAGTCCGCAAACCCCTCTCCCAGGAGGGCCGTAATAAACTGAGGGCAAAATTCCCCCGGCCCATTATCCTTGACATGGTGGCCAAGACTCTTGAAGTCAATCCACAGATTGTTAAATTTTTTATCAAAAAACATCTGTAAGCCGAAGAAAAGCCTAGACTACTCCTTACACAATTGCCAGGACAAGTTCCTAGACATGCTAGGCCCCATTACAAAACTCTACGAACTGCTGGAAACAGCACAAGTGGGAGAATCCCAGCTAGACTATGACGTGGCATTTGGATGGCTGTAAACACCCTGTGTGCATGGATGGCAATGCCAACTCAGCCATGTCCACTGAATGCAGGAAAGCTGTCATGCTCCAAATAAAGTCTAAATTGGTTAGCATGGCTACTAATGAGCCTGGAGTGGCCGCTAAGGGCCTGTTATTTGGTGAGTCCTTTGTCAAGGACCTCAGCTCTTACGTTAAAACCTTCACAGTGCTGGATAAAGTGCAGAGCTCCATTAAAAGAGTGTTTCACCAAAAAGTTTTTGGTGGGGCTGGCAAAGGTAGGAGCCTTCTATACGGCCACAACCCCCGGGGTTTTACCAGAACGGGCAGAGACTCCTTTCATACACTCAAATCGGTGCCAGAATGCACCTATACCCCATTCTTTCCAACTAGAGGACGTCCTTGGAATGCAAGCAGCGGTCGAGGAATGACCCCAGGAAAACATTCTTATGGTGAGTACTGTGTATCTCCATTTTTCTCATGTAAAGGTGGGGGGAAGACTAGCTCTATTTCACCAAGCTTGATCTATGATTACGTCCGACACATGGATACTACACTTAACCGCTTTACCCATACAGGCCACCCTGCCTCGGTTGCCCATGATGTCTACAGAGCATCATAACCTAATTGTAACGGAACCGCTGGCATCCCGACTGGGTACCTTCCGCCGACGGATGCTCCTAGTGCTTTCCGAGGACTCCAAGCACTCTGCCGGACACCATAACCACTGCAGACCCCACAAACCGCCGCAGCTTGGTTGGGGTCTCGCCGTCTCCACCCACTCTGGACCCAAGACCAGGGTCCAGCTTCCAGTAGGTCGACCTCTCTCCGAATTCCAGAGAGCAGGAACAGGAACAAGCTCTTAGCAGAGCTTAGTGATCATACCCTGGGGAGTATAGTGATTATAGCAATCCCCAGAGTGTAGTTTCTCCAATCCCCCAAACATGAGCCTAAACTTCATGAAGGTACAAGATGATCTGCTCTTTTAATGGCACATACTCTGCTTTTATGCAATTCTCCCCTGCAAGGGAGACGCCCACAGACAATTATACAATACCCAATCACACAATGGTTACATCCCACACATCTCCTCCCCTTAGCCTGAGAGGTAACCCAATTATCCATACATTTTAAAAAACACTTTTTACCCAACTTTCATAACTCCAAAACGATACATCCAATATTCAAGAAAAACTTACATATTATTAATCAGCACACTTTAAATATAAACATAACCAAAAATCATACAAATCCATCAAGTGAATAAAAAGTTAGACGGAAGTCCTTTATGACCGACCACAAGCACATTTTCCTGCCCAAAACAGTTCCATAGATTTGGTCTGTGCAGTCGGTCTATTTTACACAGAAAAATGACTAAGTCCCATTCGAATGCACAAACGGCGCCGTTCGTGCATTTGGCTTAGTATAGCAGTGAGTTCAAACTGCCGAACGGGACATAGTTTCTGCAGCTGCAAGTTCAGTGTAGGAGAAGGTACAGGTCAGCGGTGTTCGTGGAAATGTGTAGCCGATTTTAGTTCCATGAATTTGGCTACACATACCACTGACCTCGTGCAAATGAGCAAAGATGGCAGCCGCCACGTGTTGGTTTGCACAAACTGCGGCCACCCAGCGGTCGGCAATTTACCTACAGCAGGCTCCCAGCCTGGGAGGTAAATCGCCTGCACACTTCCACTTCTTGGTGGTCCACCTGTGTGGTACCTGCTTCAGTAAGCCCCATTTACTGAACCAAGGGGAGAAAGCCATAGACAAAGTATTTTAACGGTCTGGGGACATAGTCTTAAAGGGGCATTGTCACACAAAGTCTCAATATATCCCCAGACGGTTCTTAAAGGGCCAGCATGGTCCAATACAAGTCCATAAACCACAATGCAGTTCTTAAAGGGCCAGCAGCAGCATCATATAAATCCATTAGCCCAAATAATGTTTGTAAAGTGCCATACAACTCAGGGCCGTATTCATAAGGCAGGAGGCTAGCACTCAGGCTCCTCCAACAGCCAGGGGCAAAGGGCAATTTGTCACCTAAAAATCCAGTGACAAAAGGCATTTCGTCACACATCTCTCCTTTGGGGGGGAGACTAACCAGGTACCTGACCTGTTGGTTAGTGCCTGAGTTAGTCGATAAACCCACCCACAGTGAACAAGTACATGAGTAGCCCACCCTCAACACACATTTACTGCACCTGGGTATTTCTCTGAGGTCACTGGGTAAAACGCTGTGGGAGCTTGGGGGGCAGAGGCCAAATGCGCTCTGCCCCGATGCCAGCGCTTCTGCTGGGGCAGCTGGGTTAGGCCTTTGCTGGGGAGGGGAAATAGTACTTACCCCCTCCTCCTGGTGTCCCTGCGAGGGTAGTTGGGACTCTGGACAGGCTGTCCAGCATCCCTGTACGTTGGGTGCAGAGACTACGGTCCCATCTGCACCGTCTGGGGGAGTAGGGTCTCCCCTTGGTAGGTTGTCTCTTCTCCCGGTGTAACACACTGCCGCTGGGGAGTCAAACCGACCGTTTCGACTCCCGGTAACGCTGTCTGGTGCTGGATTGCAGGAGCAACCATTTCCTCTCCCTGGAATGCTGGTTGCTTCAGGGACGAGGGACCGACAATCTCCTCTCCCTGGGATGCTGGTTGCTGCAGGGACGAGGGACCGACAATCTCCTCTCTCTGGGATGCTGGTTGCTGCAGGGACAAGGGACCGACAATCTCCTCTCCCTGGGATGCTGGTTGCTGCAGGGACGAGGGACCGACAATCTCCTCTCCCTGGGATGCTCTTTGCTGCTGGGGCTGATGTGTCTCCCACCGGCTCGTTCTGCTTGGTGTTGCAGGTCCTCGCCCACGTGGGTCTCAAGTATCCTGACAACACTTTCCAGAATATCAGGGCCAAAACACGCCAGTCGCCAGTGCATCTCCCTAAGGAACGCCTGCTCGTAGGTGAGCGCTGCCCAGGGGCTAACTCTCTCCATTCTGCTGTGGACAGGGCCGCTCTACGAATACTAGCGTTACTCTCAATTGGTAATTCCAAACGTTACCGGTGCCTCTGCGCTGCTTCTCCTTGCACTAGGACGCCATCCCCCCCGACCGGGTACACTAGGACCACCTGAATATATCCCTACGACAACTAGCAAAGGTCATCGGCCTATTGGCTGCCTTCATCCAGTTGATTTTCCCGGGCCCATTACACTACTGGGCTTTGCAGAGATTGAAAGCATCCTAGTTTAGAAGTAGCCACTCAATACAAAACACGCATTTTGCTAGACGAGGAATCCAGGGAAGAGTTGACCTGGTGACTGGCCCACATGGGATCTTGTGATAGAATTGGATGCGAGTTGGGGCGCGCGTTGCTGTCCCATATCCACCACTATTCAACTCCTGGCAAGAACTTGGGCTACAGGAACGAGACGTTCCTACCATGCAGCTTGGAACACGTGGTCCAATTGGTGCCTCGAACGGTCGGTGGATCCTATATCATCTCCTGAAAAGATGGTATTGAATTTTCTTACACACCTTTTCAAATTGGGAAAGGCCTTTCGTACCGTCAATCTATACCGGTCAGCAATCTCGGCAGGACATAACAGATTAGATAGTCTCCCAAGTGGACAAAACCAATTGATTTGCCGTCTACTCAAGGGTATTCGTTTTTC
>OW240912.1:117186878-117236014 GCA_933207985.1 Pelobates cultripes
GTGAGAGAAAATAGGAGCGGGGGTAAGAGAGAAATTAGGAGGGGGGTGAGAAAGAGAAATTGGGAGGAGGAGAAGGAAATTGGAGCGGGAGGAGAGATTGGCATTCATCACATACACACAATGCACCCCTTGCACACAGAAAAACACACAGACACACATACACAAGCAATGCAACCGTTACACACAATGCATCCCTTACACACACAGAAACACACAATGCATTCATTACACACACTCAATGCACCCTTACACACATTCAATGCATCCCATACATACACAGAAATACACCTTGCAGCCCTTACACATACAAACACAATTTCACACAATGCATTCCTTACACACATATCAGGACATCCCCTACACACTCCACCCCCTGTGAACAAACTCATCGGTGGAACATGAAGGTGGACCCTGGGACCCAGACCTTGAGCTGTGTAAGGACCCCCAAAAAATGGAGCTGCTTCCCGTTCTCCCAGAACGTGATTTTTGTGACCACAGTTACAAAGCCTGCCGCCTCCAGAGAGCCTGTTCTGCACCCAGACAGTGGAGCCAGGCACACCAGCTAGAGTATTACATCCTCATCAAAATCCTCATCTAGTTTGTAAGTGGGCAATCTAGTATATTATTCGTGGCACTAAGCTCTAATTTACCTCACATTAAAGTAACACTATAGTCCCCAGAACCACTTCAGCTTAATGTAGTGGTTCTGGTGTCTATAGCCTGTCCCTGCAGGCCTTTTAATGTAAACACGGCGGCACTGCAGCACTGGCATTAGTTAACATGGCAAATCATATGGCTGGGGCATTGTGATGTCACATGGGGGGTGGCAAACTTTACTTTTGCCTTGGGCGGCAAAAATCCTTGTACCGGCCCTGGCTGGAGGGAGCTGTGTGAGCTGTGGCCGCACACTGTCCCATGGTAGTTAGGGTGCCGTGCGGCCAGTACAGCTCACTCAAACAAACAGCTGATAAACTGGCCGCACAGAGGAAATGTGTATGTGTGACTGTCTGCCTGTGACTGTGTGTGACTGTC
Organism: Pelobates cultripes; assembly: GCA_933207985.1. Classification (NCBI taxonomy): domain Eukaryota; kingdom Metazoa; phylum Chordata; class Amphibia; order Anura; family Pelobatidae; genus Pelobates; species Pelobates cultripes. Next base: position 117,187,911 of record OW240912.1, read on the forward strand.
TGCCTGTAACTGAGTGTGTGACTGTCTGTCTGTAACTGAGTGTGTGACTGTCTGTCTGTAACTGAGTGTGTGACTGTGTCTGTAACTGAGTGTGTGACTGTCTGCCTGTAAATGTGTGTGTGGGGCTGCAGGGATTTTGTAGAAGGGGGTGGGGGTTTTGTATTGGGACAGGAGTCTTCATAAGGGGGGATAAGCAGGGGATTTGTGGAAGGGGGTTGCGGGGGTTTTGTAGATGGGGCAGTACAGGATTTGTAGAAGGGGCAGGACAGAGGTTTTGTAGGAGGGGCATGGCAGGACAAGGGTTTTGTAGGAGGGGCTGACAGCGGTTTTGCAAAGTTTACAAATTGTAAAAATAAAAGAAATAAAACCTTTAACATTTTTACAGGTTTTTTTTTTTTTGGGGGGGAGGGGGGTGGGGGGGGTGCCAAGCACAGGATCCGCCCAGGGTGCCAAATGCTCTAGGTACGCCCCTGGAGTGCTCAGAGATCTCTCTCCTCCATCTCTTTAACTGCTAGACTGGTTTCAATATATTTTAAGATACAATATAAAATTAAACAGTGTTATTCACTAAAGTGAGGTTTCTTGGGACCTAAAGCCAATTCAAAGTGAACTTAAAACTTTAGACCAAAATAGTTGACTTTCCAATTCAGTTATTTGCCTTAAATAAGGAACTCACTTTGAATTCTCAGAAATTCTCATTTTAGTTATTAACCCCTTTAGTGTCGACTATAAAGGCTGACAAACCTCTACTCACAGTTTCACTAATTAGTGAGTAATCCCTTCATGACCAATGGCCAGCATCGGCATTCTGTTCTTGCTTTCTAGAACTGTTTTGGTTCTTTTGGCATGCCTTATATGCTCATTAACTGCACATGTGGGACTGCCATTGGTCATTCTCAACTACCACATTCACTTTCAGTTTCTCTTATTTTAGGATATATCAGTAACATTTTGTTATTCATCTAACTTTCATGTACTTTCCTGACGTAATTTGACTTGTCCCCGTGACTTGGTACTATTTATAAGCATTTGTGCTGTAACATGAGGGTCAATTAAGATAACTACCATGTACTCATTCTTTGGTGTTGAGATTATTTAAAAATCATTCTACAAGATAAGGAGCAAATTACTAGAAAATTCAAAATTCCAGTCTTATTAGTAAGGGCATCTAGACAAAGACCATGGCTTGGTTGAAACATAATTTTCCTGGGTTCACAAATTACAGAGTTACTCTGACCAAAAATAATGTATTTAATACAATTTAGTACAGATATATAATAATTTACAATGAAAGTTGAGTTTATTGTTTTAAAAAAAAGGTACAGGGGCGTGGCCTGGACGTGTTTGTGTAACGCTCCTCACCGACCCCGATACCAATAGCTAATATTAGCCATCCACTAATAGATTTTCCACGCCATTTCCCTCACCATCGAAGATGGACAAACGCACACCCAGGAAGCAGCCCAAAAAGCACACCGAAGCTGCAGCCATGGTGAAAGACCTTTTCGCGGCCTCACGCCACTGCCTCCAAGACTCTCAAGATGGCGCCGAGAACAATCTGAGGGCCCCTGCCACACCACCGGACGAAGCACCGTCCCCAACGCAGCGCTCACCAGCACCCGAGACGGCGCACATCCTCACTGAAATGGCGGCAATGAAGTCCTTCCTCGCCCGGGAAATAGAGCGGAGCTCCAAGGCAGTGATGGCGGAGATACACTCACTGGGGGCCCGGACCTCTGAATTGGAGCAGCGGGTCGAGACTACAGTGGCGGCGCACAACACAGCTACAGACCACATCAACATGCTCACCTCCCGCCTGGAAGCATCAGAGGCTGCCCTGGAAGATCTAGCAAACCGCTCGCACCGCAACAACTTGCGCATAAGAGGCCTGCCGGAACAAGCAGATGAGGGCCCTCTTTCTGAAACCGTACTTACCCTCCTCCGACCCCTCCTGACAGATATTCCAGATGAACACTGGCCCTGCGCGCCCGAAGAGAGGATCTCACACGGCCCAGAGATATTATAGTACGCTTTCTCCACTTTCAGACTAAGGAAGCAGTGCTTAGGAAGGCTAGAGACACCCCGATCACCTATAACAATGTAGCAATATCTCTCTTTCAAGATCTAGCCCCCATCACGCTCCAGCGTAGACGTGAATGGCGACCGGTAACAGATCTGCTTAGAGCCAACTCAGTGAGATACGCATGGGGCCACCCTTTCAAGCTGATGGTATTCAAACAGGGTAGGCCCCACACCCTCCTACCGGGAGCAAATCCTACACCATTCCTACGAGACCTGGGCATTGTGCCCCCCAACAACCTCAGCCTACCTACGGCCGCACTCCCAGCACTCCGCACCCTGCCACGAGAGTGGCACATGGCAGCGGAATAAAATGCACCCGGACCACGGCCCACAATGACTCACCCGCAGCTCTCATCACCCCTCAGCCCGACACACCAGAGACCAACAGAACGCAACGTACCCACTACAGCTAAGAAGCCTAAGAAGACTCCCCACGTCCGGACACACCACGGAGCAACACTGAGACCGACAACCACCAGTCTACCACCCATGTACAGCACTTGAACTTCCCCTTAGCGAACAGCCCCACACCTATTCACCTGCATCAACGGGGCCACTCCACCGCCCTGCAGGAGACGTCAACCTTGGCAAAGGCACCGCAGAAGACCCTGCATGGACTGTCGGCAGGATAATCCACGGATCACCTTCAGCACGACCGCCATCACCTCCTGCCAACTGAACTGTAATGTATTCCTAGCACACACAAATGTGACTCATTGGGTTATGGTAGCATACACTCCATACAAACCTGTCACAGCTACTTTGACACGCATGCAGAAGGGGAACACCAACAAACACACACTTCTCAAAAAAAAATAAAAAAAATAAAAAATAAAAAAAAATATACACCACTCAACACGATCAGGGATTGCAGGTGAAACAAGGTCACACCCGCCGACACACACGCTCCGACAGGCCCTGCCGCTGAGACGGGCGCTTATCCACGGTACCACACTACAAACATACAGAAACGGTCAAGGCAGGACCTACCACACTCGCACCCCCAGGGCCGCCTACTAAGCAATACCACTAGCTACCGATGATGTCACATGGTAAACCAGTCACATAGAGAGGCGGGAAGCCACGCACTATATGCAGATGGCCTAGTATTACTTCAGAGCAAACAATGATGATGTAAGCATGTATGTATATGTGATACCTGTAATGCAAACTATGCACTGTTAACCTTGGCTCAAACACAACTATGTGTCCACCCCCACCTCCAACAACCCACCCCACCTCACACGTGAACCTTCAGCTAAGGAACACACTAGGTGACAAGGTGTCATATATAGATGTGCAAATGGGAAGTGGAAGTAGCACGGGTAAGGCTGGACTTAACCACACAAGAGATAAGCTCAGCGCACCAAAGCACCCTGACGTACCAAGCGTCCGTAAAACACAGAATACGGGGCTGACAGGGTACAGCACCCCCCCCCCACCCACCCATCACCCCAGGCTTAGCATCAGCGCCTATAGCGCAATACCCCGACAGTCAGTCACCCTCGCACTAGGAAAACAGGATAGATCTGTTCTACTCTATACTCCTACACACACACTGTCTCTGGACCTGATTCTGGGTGTCCAACATCGTCATCTCTCCCTACCATGCGCTTTATACTACTGTGCCTAGAACTGACTAGACTGGGAGGACCACAGACCCCCCAACCAAACAAACACAGCAGCATAGTCCTCCTGAAAACTGGGACATAAAAGTAGGGAAACCAATACCCACAACCTTTCCTTGACATTAGTGTCACTCAGCGCATCATTCTAATGACAGTTTTATCGTATAGGGGTCACCCTCAGTGACTTGGTTCATGACCCAGACCCCCCAGACGGCAAGAGACCGGAAGGAGGCTAGGGTCCAGGTACCCCCACACAGTCTGGCACATCATAAGTCCAGACAGGTACGATTGTACCTCTCCCACACCCCCTTGCCCCCTATTCCACTCCTTTCCCCTATCCCAATATCCACATCAACACAATACAACCCAACCCCTACCCCAAACATAACTCGGTCATGAAATGTAACACTTACCTCCTCCCGGCGGAGATCCTGCCCGCGCAGCAAGCGTGGAGAGCGGAGGTGGGAGAGGATAATGCCCCGTGTCATGTCCCAACATCTCTATCTCATGAGAGACACTTCCAACCCACCACCATGACAATAAAAATATCCTCACTCAATGTGAAGGGCCTCAATGCCCCACGCAAGAGGCGCACGTTCATTAGAGAACTGAAGAGACTAAATCCGGACATCGCGTTCCTGCAGGAGACGCACTTGCCCAGGTCCGCCCGGGTCTCCCTCCGTGATCATACCTACCGGGTAGCCGCTGAGGCATGAGCCTTCCAAAAACGAAATGGGGTAATCATTCTAATCCACAAACGATGCCCTATGCACATCACCCAAGTGGTAAGTGACCCAGAGGGAAGATACATAATAGCCACAGGCCGAATATACTCACAAACCATACACCTGATCAACATCTATGCCCCCAACACCCCATCCTCACAATTCTGGAACCAGATGGCAGACACAGTCCTGTCCCTGCCTGGTGGTGTGGTGGTATTGGGAGGCGACCTTAACGCCACCCCCTCCCCAGCAGTCGACAGAAGCACGCTCCCGGGTATGGCCAGATCCCACAGCATGGGTGCTCAAGATAAACAACTACATGACTTCATCAGTAAAACGGGTCTCATAGACGCGTGGAGAGCACAACACCCCAGTCACAAAGACTATACCTACTACTCTCCCTCCCACGATACCTACTCGCGCATTGACATGTTTCTGACTAATCAAACAGGCTTCACGAAAACTCGAAAAACGGAAATATTCTCCATTGCCTGGTCCGACCATGCAGACATTGCAATCTATCTAGACGGCCTACTCAGCCCTACCCCTTGGACATGGAGGCTTAACGCCTCCCTTCTCAAAGACCCGCTGGTTGTAGCGGATGTCCAGAAACAATTAAACACAGAAAATCTAACACCAGACGTCCCAATGACAGTAGTCTGGGCAGCACACAAAGCTGTAATCCGCGGCCACCTTATCAAGATAGCGACGCACAAAAAAAAAATCAAAACCCAAAAGCTCACCCAGCTACTGGACACTCTCTGTACGGCGGAGCAGCGCCATAAAACAGACCCAAACCCACAAACACTACAACACTTGCACGACACCCGCCTATCCATTAGACAACTGCTGATAGATGACACAGCGCGGGCACTGACATGGACCAAGCGGACGTATTACGACAAATAAAATAAAATGGACACGCTGCTAGCCCGCACATTACGCCCCAGAACACAACGCCCTCACATCACATCCATACGAGGCCCAGACGGTACGATGAAATCCACGCTGACAGAGATAACGCAAGTCTTTACCTCCTTCTATGACGCCCTATATAATCACACTCCCCAAGGCAGCACCCCGACCACGGCCATTTGCCAAAGAACATCAGAATTCCTGACACGCCTCGAATTACCCAAACTCCACACCACAGCCATAGCGGAGCTATCAGCCCCAATCACCAAAGACGAAATTAACTTGGCCATCTCCTCTCTAAAGAGCAACAAAGCCCCGGGCCCAGATGGCTACGAGGGAAGCTATTACAAAACTTTCCGAGAGGAATTGCTGCCACACATGGAAACCCTATTCCATGATATAATGGAGGGGTCCCCACCAACTAAGGACATGACGCAAGCACACATCATACTACTACCCAAACCCGATAAAGACCATGCACAACCAAGGCGTATAGACCCATCTCACTCATAAACCACAACAGTAACATTTTGGCCAAAATACTTGCAACGCGACTTAACCCACACCTCACTCGCCTTATCCACGCAGACCAGGTCGGGTTCATCCCCGGCAGACAACTATTCTAAAATACGAGGCGAATCATAGACACGATATGGACACTCTCTGCAACCAAAACACCAGCGATAGCCCTCTCCCTTGACGCCGAAAAGGCGTTCGACAGAGTGAACTGGCCCTACATGTTCACACTGTTAGAACACTTAAACATACCCCCCCCCCTTCATCACGACAGTCCGGGCACTGTACACAGACGTAACAGCGCAAATAAAATTGACAGGGTCAAACAGTCCACGATTCAACATACACAACGGCACTCGACAAGGCTGCCCCCTCTCCCCATTGCTTTTTGTGTTAACTCTCGAACCCCTTCTACAGGCAATCAGGGAACACCCAGATATAACAGGGGCGAGGATAACGGACCAAGAATTCACAGTCTCCGGATATGCGGACGATGTACTCCTCACACTGACTAACCCCATCAACTCCATACATGCACTGATGCCCCTCTTACGGACCTATAGCTCAATATCGGGTTACAAGGTCAACATGGAGAAATCCAGTGCTCTCCCACTCCTTCTCACTCAACACGAGATCACCCAAATCACATCAGGCTACCACATACGCATATCACCAACCTTCCTCTCTTACCTCGGCATAAAACTACCGGCAGACTCCGCGGCACTTTACAACTTAAATTACACCCCAATGATCACCAAACTTATAGCGGACATGGAGACCTGGGCGGACAAACCAATATCATGGATCGGGAGGATTCACTCGGTCAAGATGAATATCTTACCCCGGATCCTCTTCCTTTTTCAAGCCCTACCCATTCCCATAACGAAGAACGACCTAAAGCCATTACAGCGGACTATCGACCGCTTCATTTGGCACAACAAGAGACACAGGGTAGCCCGCAATATACTATACCGCCCCAAAGCGAGAGGAGGCCTGGGCCTTCCACACCTACATTTCTATTATATTGCAGCCCACCTCACACAAATAGCACTGTGGCATACCCCTCCAGACACCAGGAGATGGGTTGACCTGGAAACTCTGATCATGAAATCAGATCTCCCACAGTTCTATATTTGGACCCCTAAAGAGCACAGAGCACTCCTGAGGACCAACTGCCCAGCCATCACCAACTCAATCCATATCTGGGACAGATACGCTATAAAATACGAACTTACAGCAACAACCTCTCCCCTTACTCCCATATACCGAAACAGGGCATTTGTCCCAGGCATGAGGCCTAGAGATTTCAAAGGCCTAGAGAGAGCAGACCTCCAGCGCATCCACCAACTCTACATAGGAGAAGAAATAATTCCGTTCTCGGAATTACAAACTAGAACAACTCTGACCCCTGCAGATTTCTTCAGGTACCTCCAGCTCCGAAACTATGCTAGCCAAGAGTCAGTTAAAATAGCGGCCAAGGCTAAATTGACTTTCTTCGAAAAAATCTGCCTAGCTGAACGCTACCAAAAAGGCATGATATCCCTCCTGTACTCCCACCTCTGCTCCACCACGCGGGAATGGGGCCCCCTCCATTACACAGACAAATGGGAGGATGATCTCGGGGAGGCTTTGGAGGGCATAGACTGGCAAACTCACGGCCCAAATCCGAGGCTCCTCCAAGGCCTTCTCCAGGACATGGGAGCCCTGGGAAACGTATAGTGACCAATGACGGCGGGGTAGCCGACGGGACTTACAAATATGACGACAGACCGAAGTACAACCCCCCCTCTCCCCTCTACACCCATCCTCCCCCCTCTCCCCCCAACCACCATAGTTGGGCCGAGACAACCGGTACCCCGGCCCTCAGTTTTTTCCTTTTTTTTTTTTCCATTCTTTGTTGTATAATATTTATCTGTTACTTATCTGTTCTTCGTTTGTAAAAAGACAATGGATGAAAGTAGCAATGCAGTTTAAGCATAACGAACCCGGAACATATCTTGTAATGTATTTATGTGTGAATATTAACACCGGGAAAACGAATGGGCTCTTGCACGAGCCACACCTTGTATATTGCCTACTCCATACCGTTGCAAAATAAAGAATAAAAAAAAAAAAAAAGGTACAGAGGGTCAACACCATGCATAATATTTGGGTACTAGTCCAAAATATTTAAAAAAGACTAATGAAGAGGGAAAAAGTAAGTGTCAGGATCACTAGTAGATCCAGATAGCAGAATTATATCACACCTAGGACCAAAGGTAACATCTTACTGGGCCTTAGAATGGCTGGACTTAACATACCAGAGAATAGTCAGAATATTTGACGAGGTCAGGAACACAGAAGGAGACACAACGATTAGGGAAAGCCAAAAGTCATGGATACCGAAATCAGGGAAGTCAAAACAAAGCCAAAGTCAATAACCAGAAATAAACACTCAGGAACACACTCTCGGATCACCAACCAAGGGAAACCACGACAGGGCACTGAACAAAAGGTAATTTTGTTTAAATAACCCTCCTTAGTCTGTAATTAGCTGTCTCTGCCCTCTGACCCCAAAACATGCGTGCGCGTCTATGAAGTGACTCTGCACGCACGTCGGCGCCATCTTTTATATGGGCAAAGGTAAGTTCTTTATAAAAGTCCGGTTTGCAGCAGACAGCATTCCTAAGAACGTTGCACCTACTAGGGACCGGAATGGAGGGAGACCAGGTAGCTGCCTGCCAATCCTCAGGTAATTTGAAAACATCTCTGACTGCGTGGCTGCTATGTTTGAGCGCAGCCACGCCGGCAGAGATGTCGGAGTCCGTGACAGTAAGGATCTGCAAAAAATCCTATCAAATTAAGAAGAAAGGTGAAAACTGGAAATTTCATATGAATTAAACCTGAGGGAATCTGCAGCCATCATTGGTGTGTGTGTGGGAGGAGGGGTTGCAAATTGTTTTTTTTTATTATTATTATTTTCATTAGTTGTGTTTTATTAAACCTCAGATGGCAAGTATCATTTTTATTTTTACAGGAATTAGTTTTAATGCCCTGCTCACTATTAGTTTAAAGAGGTAGATATTCTAATGTAAGTGGAGTGGGGGGGGGGGATGAGTAAAGACCCCAGTTATGGGAAAAATACCACTCTTTGGGGCGTGGGCAATGGCATGCCCACCTCTTCGACTGTATAATTATTTACAACATCCACCCACCACCATGGGTGGGGACGGAGAGGAGGCAATAAGTGACTCATTGGCATTGGGTGGGGGCTAGTCAGGACACTAGATTATCCACTTAATAGCCACCACCATTAGGATTTTCCCCCATTTCCCCATTAGACTCCTCCTGTGGCCAGCAAGATCTGTTCAGAGGATAACACCTTGCAATGCCAAGGGTTTTTAACTATTTACTGGCTGCAAGCCCACGATTTGAGAAGTTCGGTCCAAATTTGGACCAAATTCAGGCTTATTTGGGGTATGTCTGTTGAATCGTGCGACCTATGTCTGAACTTTGCAGTCCAAATAGCCCCGTATGCATTCAGACTTTAGTAAGTAGCCCCATGTGTGTCCATAAGTAGCTCTTCTAGGGCCTGGGAAGTGGCATTTAAACCCTTTGCAAGGGAACAGGCTACAGCATTAATTACTCGGGTATTATACAGTGCTAAGCTTGGGACTCCTACCAGAGTACGCTAGGGCAGAGTATTCGGATTTAGATAAGACAGTGATTTCAGGGTTACAATCTGAAGTAAGGGTGTTTTATCATCTCTCCTGTCTCTCTGCGGTTTGTGTAGCTGGGTGGTTTCTATTTTTCGGAGGACACCTGCAATAGAGGAAGAGCAAAATAAAAAAAATATTATAGTTTACATAATTTAAAACATAGCATATTTAATAGTACTGCAATTTTGGATGGTGTTAGGAAATGATGATGATGATGATGATGATGAAACAAATGGAAATGTTTGAATGAATTATAAGGAAGTTAAAGGATTTTATGGTCAGGAAATGTAAATGTTTGCTTCATTCTGGCATTAGCTTGGTTATTAACTAAACTGGGAACATCTGGAATATTACAAATTTAGGAGAAAATAGCTGAGAGGGAGTTTTTTAACTATTACTGCATAAATTCCCTTGCAAATTTCCATATATTCTCGGCTTAGCTAATCATCACCCCTAAATGATGCAATGGGTTTCTCCTGTAAGTAACCTAGGTTGATATAATTACCCATATTAGGTGAGCTTTTAAACGGTCGAGCTTCATGGTCACCTCTAGTGGTGACGCAAGGAACCTTTGCCACCTCTCATATGCCTCAGTCATATATTTTTTCCCTGCATTAAACATCCCAGCTATTTTTTGTCGACACCTGATCCTTTAGCTTGTCGTTGCTCAGAACCTGGCATGTGAAACATTCCCTAGCTATGAGTGTACTTGCTGCTACAAGAATATGAAATGTCAACCTTGCCATTGCCCTATCCATATCCAGTGGCAGAACACAGAAAAGGTATAGCTCTACTGTGAGTGGCATTTTTGCTGATGTAACCGAGTGGATTACCTCCTGAACTCTCTTCCAGAATGATCTAATTAGGGGACACCCCCACCATATATGCTGCATGGTTCAATTTGCATCTCCAGAATGTTGGCTTCTGAGATGTAATAAGAGTAGACATGTCATTACTAGGTTCCATTGGTATATAATGTTGGTAAGGAATTCCTCATGTGAGGAACACGACGCACACCTCTTATGGGCAACACTCTAGACCACTGCTCTTGACTTAGTTTGTATCCCAGTTCCCTACGCCAAGGCACCATAACATTCATCTCCTTCCCAAGATTTGCCTAGTGATTTTCTGTGAATATTTGAAAACCTGACGGAGCCACTGTAGCAGTAGGAAAAGAAACCTATATTCCTAACAGTATAGTGTGCTCCTTTATTTGGATTCCCTGCATGTTCTTGATCCACCTCCATTGACTTCACGCTGATGCTTCTAAATGTCAAACCCAATGTGCTCATAGAAGAGCATGTGTGCTGAAAAAAAAGGCAGGCATTGTTTGGCCATTGGTGACTCTAAAAGTCATAGAACAGGAAAAAGCTCTATATGTGTGTGTTACAACTTTTATACATAAACTGTTTTCTCATAAACTAATACAAAATTAAAGAAGTATTATAGATTTCTGTATGATTCCCTGTTATGATTTACAACTTAAGGAATCTTTCTTATCTACAGGATTTTTAGATGTCAAGTTCCTTTTAGGTGGATATACAAATGTAAAGTAAAATCATTTTGGCAATACCGATATAGATCAATTCATGCTTATATGAATAATGCTCATATTTCCTCCACAATAATTTCCATAATGTGACTGCATGTCTATCTGTATGCCCCCACACCAAAAATAAATGTGGTATCCCATAATGCCTAGCAGGTGGCATGTTAAAATAAACATGGCATCCCATAATGCATAGCAGGTGGCCTGTGCAGCATCATGGATTGGTATTTCTGATAAGCATTTAATCATGAAGGATAATAGCTATGATACTTTTTGAAACTCTTATATTATATATCTCTTAATTTGTTTTGTTTTTTTTGCTTTCCCACTCCCACTTTCTGACAGCCATCTTTAATCTGACAACTTTGGCTCAGACTGTCAGTTATCTATTTGTTGCTTTTCAAAACTGACTGACCGAAAATCCTGCAGGAAGAGCTCATGAGTTTGCAAAGCAGTGGATGGTTCCAAAATATTAAGCACTTACCGAATGACAGATAATCTGACCAAAGGTGACATAAAATGGTTGCCAGATAAGGGTAGTGGGAAAGGTAAGAGTAATTTGTCAAAATATATCAACATACAGTGCCTTGCAAAATTATTCACCCCCTTGGCATTTTTTGTGTTTTGTTGCCTCACAACCTGGAATTAACATGGATTGTTTGAGGATTTGCATCATTTAATTTAAGATTTTTTTATTATTATTATTGTGAAGCAAACAACAAATAGGACAAAATAACAGAAAAGGTCAATGTGAATAAGTATTCACCCCCCTAAAGTCAATACTTTGTAGAGCCACCTTTTGCGGCAATCATAGCTCCAAGTCGCTTTGGATAAGTCTCTATGAGCTTGCCACGTCTTACCACTGGGATTTTTGCCCATTCCTCCTTGCAAAACTGCTCCAGCTCCTTCAAGTTGGATGGTTTGCGCTTGTGAAAGGCAATCTTTAAGTCTGACCACAGATTTTCTATTGGATTGAGGTCTGGGCTTTGACAAGGCCATTCCAACACATTTCCATGTTTCCCCTTAAACCACTTAAATGTTGCTTTAGCAGTGTGTTTGGGGTCATTGTCCTGCTTGTAGGTGAACCTCCGTCCTAGCCTCAAATCACGCACAGAGTAGTACAGGTTTTGCTCAAGAATATACCTGTATTTAGCACCATCCATCTTTCCCTCAACTCTGACAAGTTTCCCAGTCCCGGCTGCTGAAAAACATCCCCACAGTATGATGCTGCCACCACCATGTTTCACTGTGGGGATGGCGTTCTTTGTGATGTGATGTGTTGGGTTTGCGCCAGATGGCCGAAAAGTTCAATTTTAGTCTCATCAGACCAGAGCACCTTCCTCCATACATGTTGGGAGTCTCCCACATGCCTTTTCACAAACTCAAAACGTGCCATTTTGTTTTTTGCTGAAAGTAATGGCTTTCTTCTGGCCACTCTGCCATAAAGCCCAACTCTATGGAGCATACGGCTTATTGTCGTCCTATGTACAGATACTCCAGTCTCTGCTGTGGAACTCTGCAGCTCCTCCAGGATTACCTTAGGTCTCTGTGCTGCCTCTCTGATTAATGCCCTCCGTGCCCGGTCAGTGAGTTTTGGTGGGCTGCCGTCTCTTGGCAGGTTTGCTGTTGTGCCATGTTCTTTCCATTTGGTTATGATAGATTTGATGGTGCTCCTGGGGATCATCAAAGATTTGGATATTTTTTTATAACCTAACCCTGACTTGTACTTCGCAACAACATTGTTCCTTACTTGTTTGGAGAGTTTCTTGGTCTTCATGGCAGTGTTTGGTTAGTGGTGCCTCTTGTTTAGGTGTTGCAGCCTCTGGGGCCTTTCAAAAAAGGTGTGTATATGTAATGACACTTAGATTGCACACATGTGGACATCATTCCACTAATTATGTGACTTCTGAAGGTAATTGGTTGCACTAAAGCAGTGTTTCCCAACCCAGTCCTCAAGGCACACCTACCAGTCCAGGATTTAGGGATTACTCAGTTGTGTCTAAGGTGTTTTTTTTCTTCTTTGTAAAAACACCTTAGACACAACTGGGTAATCCCTAAATCCTGGACTGGTAGGTGTGCCTTGAGGACTGGGTTGGGAAACACTGCACTAGAGCTTTTTATGGGCTTCATAACAAAGGGGGTGAATACATACACACATGCCAATGTTCTGTTTTCTATTTCTAAAAATAGTTTTATGTATATATTTTTCTCATTTCACTTCATCAACTTAGACTATTGTGTTCTGATCCATCACATAATTTATATTAATAAAACATTGAACTTAAGGCTGCAATGTAACAAAATAGGTAAAAAGTCAAGGGGGGTGAATAATTTTGCAATGCACTGTACATGAATTAAATTAAATTAAAGAAAGAAATAGTATAACATAACATAAAGTATATTATGATTTTTATGTTTATGAAAGTCTTTAATTATCTCTTTGACTTGTTGTAAGACGATTGTAACACAATGTATAGCTAAAATGGAGACAGTCACACATTTGAATAGTAGATGTCCTATAAAGTACTAATATGAAGAGACTTGTTTACTGGATTTTGCTATTTCTTTGCAAGTTACACATAATTATTGGACTTTTTCTTGTTTTCCACTGTTTCAGCATAAATCTGGTTTGTATTATTAGTTTTTATTGTGTTTTGATACCAATTAGCTTTTTATGTGTTTAATATGAATATTTCTGGCACAACCTTCTTTTTAGTTATTGTTATCATCCTGCTATTTTGGGGTTTGCTCAGGAGTGCTGCCTTTATGTATTTATTTATTTTTCTTGTTTGGTTACTCAGCGCTGATCCTTGGTTTCTCTTTTTGTGTTTAGGTAGTGAGATGTGAACTGATACATTAAAAGTTGCCATGCTACTAAAAACAGAATAAAATAATAACTTCTCAGAAATACTGTTAATAATTTGTCAATTTTGACTACTATTGTTTTGTATGAAATATTAATTTGTGCCTTAAAAACTAAACTAGCCGCAATGGTCATAGAAACATGTTAACAGGCTGTAATAAATCCATGTACTTCAGAACTGAAGTCAAAATTACTGTACAGAAAAAAAAAAATTGCAGAGCTTGTAAGGATGACTTCCTGCTGTCAATTCCAATTCTTATCATTCTGCATGCAGCTTTGCATCTGCCTATGTCTATAGCTGACATGGAAACTGACTTTATAATGTGTGAATGGATGTGCCAAAGTCCCCAATGAGGGTGCCCTATTGAGTGTAATCTATAGGGCAACATTTATCACAGGCAACTGAGCATATCTGATTAGGATCAGTGACTGATAATCACAGCCATCTCTTGGGGAAATAATGGGGAGTCATCGAATCCTCAACATGACCTTGACGGTGTCTATTACCATTCAAGTCCATAGCTCTTTAGATATTGCTATAGTTGGCATTTGTTTTGTGTAGAACTGCAGGATGAAATGCAACAATGGAACATTATTGTAGTAATATCCCTTTTATAATTGCTTCAAAGAACGTTAGACTTTGCAGATGTTACGCTGAGATTTGGCCTGCTGTTGCTGCTGCCTTCCAATTTCTTTTGAAGCAAAATATACAGGGTTAAAAAGTGATTTTCATATTTACTAAAACTAACTCAGGCTGAAATTCAGTCAACTCGATTGAATTTGCACCAAAAGTTGTCGAGTTGAAAAACAGTGATTTTTGTATCCAAACTTAATACAAAATATAGGATTCAGAATACGTACATAGCACTAATTTTAAAATGAATACACTCCGAATGCATCCAGCATTCACTTGCTTTTTCAAAGCGAATGATAATTTGAAGTACTATTTTTCCACTGGCAGCATTAGCAGCCAGAGGGCAGATAGTTAAAAAAAACAACTTGGCAGTACAAGGGTTAACCATGTGGCAGCTGACCAGTGCTTGCCAGCTAGCCACAACATAAAAAAGTAAAACATAAAAATAAGCCTAAGACATTGTATTATAAGGGAGGTTTTAAATCTCCATTATAAAGCCACATCCCATGTCACTGGTGGGGAATATCTACTAAACGTTGAGCAGGCAACAACTGGTCACTGAAACTAAAAACTAGAGACTGGGCAAGTTATGAGTGAAGTTAGACTTGCCTCTCACATCAGAGCACTCTAACTGAGATTTCAAAGCATGGGAAAGCCTTTATAAAGATTTTTCCCACCTCTAAACTTCAATTTGTGCAGAGCCCTTGAGAGGCTCATTATTTTACATTTAGATTTTTTCATCAGGATTTTTGCAATCAGGAATTTTTTTTTCCATTAGTAGTGTTAAGATGTAATGCTTTTTTTTTTCTTAGGGTGAGGGGAGTAAGTTGGGCAGTTTTTTTTATTTTTTTATTGGAGGGTTGGTTAGGGCCTTTGGGACCCCTAGCCATCAGGTAGCATATGCACACCATGTTCCAAATTATTATGCAAATTCTATTTAAGTGTCACAAAGATTAAATATTTTGTGTTTCAGTTTAACTCATGGATGGCATTGTGTCTCAGGGCTCTTTTGATCACTGAAAACAATCTCGGACACCCGTGATAATTAGATTGCCAGCTGAGCCCAATTTAAGGAAAAACTACTAAAAGAGGGTGTTCCA
Source organism: Pelobates cultripes (assembly GCA_933207985.1). Lineage (NCBI taxonomy): Eukaryota > Metazoa > Chordata > Amphibia > Anura > Pelobatidae > Pelobates > Pelobates cultripes. Next base: position 117,203,621 of record OW240912.1, read on the forward strand.
CATTATTAAGCAGAGCACCATTTTCATGCAATATGGGGAAGAAAAAGGATCTCTCTGCTGCTGAAAAGAGTGAAATAGTTCAATGCCTTGAATGAGGTATGAAAACATTAGATATTTCATGAAAACTTAAGCATAATCATTGCACTATTAAGAGATCTGTGGCTGATTCAGAACACAGATGGGTTCGTGCAGATAAAGACACATTGAGGAAGATTTCTGCCAGATCCATGCACCGGATCAAGAGAGCAGCTGCTAAAATACCATTACATAGCAGCAAACAGATATTTGAAGCTGCTGGTGAGTCCCACAGACATCACGGTGTAGAGTCCTCCAGAGTCTTGCAACTGTGCATAAACCTTCTATTTGGCCACCACTAACCAATGCTCACAAGCAGAAACGGCTGCATTGGGGAGAAAAATACATGAAGACTAATTTTTAAATAGTCCTGTTCACTGATGAGTGCTGTGCAACCCTGGATGGTCCAGATGGATGGAGTAGTGGATGGTTGGTGGACGGCCACCCTGTTCTAACAATGCTGCGACGTCAGCAAGGCGGTGGTGGAGTCATGATTTGGGCCGGAATCATGGGAAGAGAGCTGGTCGTCCCCTTTAGGGTCCCTGAAGGTGACCTCTGCAAAGTATGTTGAGTTTCTGACTGACCACTTTCTTCCCTGGTACCGAAGGAAGAACTATGCTTTCCATAGCAAGGCGGTGGTGGAGTCATGAATTGGGCCGGAATCATGGGAAGAAAGCTGGTCGGCCCCTTTAGGGTCCCCGAAGATGACCTCTGCAAAGTATATTGAGTTTCTGACTGACCACTTTCTTCCCTGGTACCGAAGGAAGAACTATGCTTTCCATAATACAATAATCTTCATGCATGACAATGCACCATCTCATGCTGCAAAGAATACCTCTGCATCAATGGCTGCTATGGGGATAAAAGGAGAGAATGTCATGGTGTGGCCTCCATCCTCCCCTGACCTCAATCCTATTGAGAACCTTTGGAGCATCCTCAAGCAAAAGATCTATGAGGGTGGGAGGCAGTTTACATCCAAACAGCAGCTCTGACATCTTGCAAACAAAGTCAAGTAGAAACTGCAAGACTTGTGAAGCTGCTATCAAATAAGGGGTCCTGTTAAAATGTTTAAAAAGTTGAAATGTTGTTATAAGTTTGATTGAAATAGCTTTTGATTTCAGTAAATATGTTGCAAACACAACAAATGACAATTTTCAGTTCTTTACAACCTATAAAGTGTTTTGAAACTTACTGTGCATAATAATTTGGAACAGTGCATTGTAAGTTTTTTATGTTTAAAAAAAAATACTGATATCATTAGGAGGTTTGTTCAATAAAATTTGAATTGTACTCTTAATAGTTGATAACATGAGAATTATGCTGACTGTTATTTACATCAATTATTTAGGTAAATGAGAAAAATATCATTTGCATAATAATTTGGAACAGGATGTAGTTGGTCTTAACTTGTAGGGTGGAAAATACCACAATTAATACCATCCCACCCAATCCTCATGGGGGGGAGATGGTGGTCAATAACACTTTTTGTCGTAATTTTAAATAGTACGGCAGGGTACCCAGAGTTCAGTGGGGCGAGAGTGAATGTACCTCTAAACCCAAAAAATCCCTCTCTGTGTGTATGACCGTTTTATATTCCTCCTGAGCACCAAATCTGAGTATATCATTACAGCATCGTAGCATTGGAACTACGAAGACCTAGACTGCAACAATGAATATATCTTGAATACAATCTACATTGTTATCCAACACGGTCGGCTGGTTACAAATGTAACCTTGCCGTAGTGGAATCCTTTTATATAGCTGTACAGGAAATTATCCAAAATTAAATATATTTTCTTAACACCTTTCTGACCTGAGGTTAATACCAAGTCAGGTGAATATCCACAGCACTAACTCTAGGTACCCTGCCGTATTATTCAAAATTTTACCGGACTATTTAGCAGTAAAATTCTTACAATATGTACTCTTCTGCCTATACCTGTCTTTGATGTCTCTACTATGTTTGACATCATTACCCCAAGCAAATGCACTATATGTCCTATAGATCTGTATATTTAACTTGGGATATAGACATTATTTTAAATACTTTTGTGAGCTGATTACAGCCGCCCATTTGTATATATATATATATATATATATATATATAAACTATTGAGCTAATTGTAGTCACCCAACTACATATATTATCTAGCAGACCGCAGCTGCTCACCTGTGTATATAAAGATTTACATTTTCTTTTTCATTTTCCACTAGTGTCCTTACATAGTCAAACTATATAGAGTGTGTTGTGTGTTTTGTTCATAGTCCCACTTGGACTTTTAAATAGTATTTATTAAACTATTAGTTTAAATTTTTGGACCATCTATTGATTTATGTTGCCCCCTCCATCTTTTTCTTCTTCTTTTGCCAACTCTCACCGGGGCTACCCCTCATAAGGAGGGCCGCAACACTTTGGCTCCATTTCTCCCCCTTTTCTTCTTTTTCAGTCTTTCAGATTGTATACAAGAATATGCAGTAACAACAAGCAAATTTGAGAGGAATTCTATAGTTTGACAAAAAACAAACACACTTTTCTGATCCACATTGAAGCTCTACATACTACATAGATCTGTGCTAACTCTTATTTAGCCAAGAGTGTGCCTAATGGGAATCAACTAATCAGTTTCATAAAATGGTGAATAAACAAAGGATTTACATGACATAGAAGCAAAAAAAGAAAATATAATACTTAAAGGGACACTATAGTCACCCTGGCCACTTCAGCTCAATTAAGTGATATGGGTGCCAGGTCCCCCAGGTTTTAACCCTTCAGATGTAAACATAGCAGTTTCAGAGAAACTGCTATGTTTATATTGCAGGGTTAATCCAGCCTCTAGTGGCTGTCTTCCTGACAGCCACTAGAGGCGCTTCTGCGACCTTGGATGCAAAAATAACATTCAGTGTGCAGAACGTCCATAGGAAAGCATTGAGAGATGCTTTCCTATGGACTGTTTGAATGCGTGCGCAGCTCTTGCCGCGCATTCTGCTCCACTCGGGAGCCGACGCGGCGGGGGAAGAGAGGTCACCAGCGCCGAAGGAGCCCGGCGCTGGATTAAGGTAAATGGCTGTAGGGGTTTTAACCCCTTCAGCCCAACGGGAGGGTGGGGGGACCTAAGGGTTATATAGTGTCAGGAAAATGAGTTTGTTTTCCTGACACTATAGTGATCTTTTAAAACTTGTACGGTATAAGGTTTTTTTTGTTTTTGTTTATTATTTTCTAATTCTCCTGTATATTACTAAACAATAAACCATGCAGTTAGTACAGTAATCTCATGGATTGCTAATTGTGAATGTTCAAGAATAAACAATACTTATCAAGTGAATCTTAGATTGACACCCTTTTTATTCATTACAGTTAATATATTCATTATTTTATAATGCAACTTTTGAAGACCTAGTCTCTCACATTGACAATTTTCAATGAGTTGCTTTTCAAATTTATCTAAATGATATTTTAATGGCATCCAAGTAGTTTAAGCTCCCGTGAACAAGTCTCAATTATTAGAGAGCAATTCTACTTTTTTGGCAGTGACATTTTGAATGTCACGCTAATGTGATCATGGAAGTTGTCATCCATGAAATTTTGGGCGGTATCTTCAGCTGAAAAGTAATCTAACATAGAAAAAGTAAGTTAAAGTAACTTGGTATTTAAGTTCAGTTGCTTAAGATGTGTGAAAATCATTACGACAGCTATCCCCCCCAACAAAATCATAAAGTGATCATTTATTTCTTTCCTTTTTATATTTGTGTATGCCACTGCCCTTGGAATATTAAAGACACCAAACACAATAATACTACAGCTTATTGCAAGTCTCTAATGTCTCTGCAAACTCACATTTGAAATTATTAAAATTTTCTTTCTTTTTAGCAAAATCTCCAGTGCACAAACTCCACTCTCTTATTACTGATGTTGTACCAAGAAGAAGTGTTTCCCTTTAACCCCTTAAGCATTGGTCCTCAAACTCCGGCCCCCCAGATGTTGCTGAACTACAACATGATTCTCTGGCTATCTATGTAATTCAAAGAATCATGGGAGTTGTAGTTCAGCAACATCTGGGGGGCCGGAGTTTGAGGACCCATGCCCTTAAGGACCAAACTTTTGGAATAAAAAGGAATCATGGCATGTCACACATGTCATGTGTCCTTAAGGGGTTAAGCGGTCTAGCTTCTATCTGATGATGCAATGAAAATCAGTCACCTTTACCTATCTCTTTCTATCTAATAATATTTATTGATATACTGTTCATTGTTAACCTAATAAACCTTTTAGCATTAATTTGCTAATATAAATATATATATGTGTGTGCGTGTGTGTGTGTATTGAAAAACTAATCCTACTAGGTTTATTAGGTCAATTTACACTTTTGTACACTTTTAGTATTAATGTGGAATCCTGACACTATGGGACTGGTGTTGCTGTTTAGGTCCCCTGCCCTTTGTCTGCGCAGTGCAAAGGTGTTTTTTATTCACCTTTCCTCCCATGCCGTGCTGGTCTCGGTGCTGCTGGCTCTGCGTCCACTCATAGGAAGGCATTGGGAAGCTATTGTGCATGCGCGGCAAAATACCACGCTGCACCAATCAATGCATCTCTATGAAGAATGTTCGGCACCTCCAGGTGCTGCACACTGTTGACTAGGAAGCTCCTCTTCTGGTAAATAAAGTGTCACTTTAACTAACTGATATATACAGAAAAAACAGAACAAGGAAAATGCTGATGGGGAGGGATCCAAATTAGAAAGAGAGACTGTGCAATAGAAACAAAACTTGGAGATTTGCTTCAGACCGAACTGTAATTTAGTCCAATTCAGGCCAAAAGGGTGATTAGCTGACATTTTGATTCCGAACCACCAGATGCCAGAATCCTAGGATTGTTCAGTTCGGTTCCTGATGCAGAGTGCTATTCCTGGCACAAGGAAAAAAGAGTGTGGAAAAAAGAAGGGGGTGTCCCAAATAAACAGCTTCCTATTATGCCGCAATGGACAAGAGACACTTTTTAAAATATTTATTTATTTAATATTATTATTATTAAATATTTAATATTTTATTTATTTTGCAGTGATTAAAATAACACTTCTGAATTTTCTAGTAGCAATTAAATACAGGGACGTATTAGCCACGAGGCAAACAAGGCATTTGCCTTGGGCGGCATTTTTCAGGGGGCGGCAAAAAACGCCGCCCCCCAAATGCCCAGGGCAGATGCCTTGTTAGCCTTGCGGCTAACTGACATCCCGCGGCCGGCGAGGGAGCACTTCCCATGAGCTGACTGCTCAGCTCCCTCGCGCACCGCAAAGTGAGGCTGGGAGCCGGAAGATGACGTCATCTTCCGGTTCCCAGCCTCACTCTGCAGCCGACGCGTGAGGGAGCTGAGCAGTCAGCTCATGGGAAGTGCTCCCTCGCCGGCCGCCCTGCAGCCACTGGACCACCAGGGAGAGAGACCCCCCCCCCACAGCACTCCCAAAGGTAAGGAGGTTGGGGGGGGATTTAAATTAAAAAAAAAGTTAATGTGTGTGTGTTTGTGTCTGACTGTGTGTGTTTGTGAGTGTGTGTTTGTGTCTGTGTATGTGTCTGACTGTGTGTGTGTGTGTTTGTGTCTGACTGTGTTTGTGTCTGTGTATGTGTCTGACTGTGTGTGTGTGTATGTGACTGTGTGTGTGTGTGTGTCTGACTGTGTGTGTCTGACTATGTGTGTGTGTCTGACTATGTGTGTGTGTGTCTGACTGTGTGTGCGTGTGTCTGACTGTATGTGTGTGTGTTTGTGTCTGACTGTTTGTGTCTGTGTATGTGTCTGACTGTGTGTGTGTGTTTGTGTATGTGTCTGACTGTGTGTGTGTGTGTGTGTGTGTTTGTGTATGTGTCTGACTGTGTGTGTATGTGTTTGTGTCTGACTGTGTGTGTGTGTTTGTGTATGTGTCTGACTGTGTGTGTGTGTGTTTGTGTCTGACTGTGTGTGTATTTAGAAGGTGGGGCGGGGGGAAGGGTTGGGTGGGGGTGGTGCGGGGGGGAGGGGGGCGCCTGAGTTTTGTCCTGCCTAGGGCAGCACAAAACCAGGATACACCACTGATTAAATACAGTATGTAACAATAACTTTAGTGATAACATGATCATGTGAAAAATTTCAAAATTCGCCCCTAGATAATTATAATGGTGTGTGTATATACAAATCCCTTTGTTGTGTTTTGCTTCCAAACATAAAAGCAAGTAGGAAAACGTGCTTCTCTGAATCCTAATGTGTTGCAACATTTAGAATCATTGTTCTGGGACAATCAAACTGATCTGCCCTTAAAAGAATATATTGATTCTAAAGTAAATTCTGTATACTTGGTATGCTCAGCATACTGTATGCACTGTATATAATGTATACATAAAAGTGTATGTGTGTGTGTGTTAATATGTTAATATTATACTTGTTTTAAGTATATAATCAGATACGAGTCATTTTATTCACATAAAACATAATTCTACAAATAATTCCTCTCTGCGCACTGGACATTATCTATATTAATCTAAGTAGCCCAAAGCATTTTACAACAAGCTTTGATGCAGAACAGGTCATGTTTTAAGATAGAAGTAAACGATAAAACATATACATCATAAGAGAAGATTTACGATAAAGGTTTATTGATCAATAACAGATATGAAAGAAAATAATGTTCTAAAGGTAACAAATTCAGGAAATTAGTTAACCCTGACTTGTTTCACTCTGATGCAGTTACAGACAATTTATTATTACAGATGAATATCATAGCCTAAAGTACACGGTAGTACATTGTATTAATATAGCTGTTCCAACAAACTTTAGGCTTCTCACATTCATTCCATCACAGGATATATACTAGAAAAAGGTTTATATATTTTTTCCTTGTTAGATAAAAACAATGTGATTCACAATTAATTCTCAATGACTTTCATATTAGATTACTCCATAGGCGCTAAATTGGCTCCTGATAAAAAAAATTACCTGTTACAAATTACCAAATAAACATCATATTAGCATTTTGGGCATTTAACAGGCATATTAGAGTACATGAATTTAGACAGTCAAGAGCAAATAAATTGCATTATAATTACCTCCAGATTTCATATTTCCAGGTGTTGTGTTTTGTTATGTCACAGAGCTGAAAAAGCACATCTACAGAGAGGTATTGTGGTTTGTGACATTAAGAACTCGAAAGAGCCAATCCAACTTTCTCATTCCATTGTCCTGTCTACAATTGCTTTTGGTATTGTGAACATCATAAAATTATGCTCTGTGTGTATGCACTTTGTCTCTATTATTACATTTTAATATATGTGCCTTTTGCGATTGACTACTTTACCAGAGACCTGGGTGTCTCGCTACTCTTTGCCTTAAAGGACCACTCTAGGCACCCAGACCACTTCAGCTTAATGAAGTGGTCTGGGTGCCAGGTCCAGCTAGGGTTAACCCATTCTTTCATAAACATAGCAGTTTCAGAGAAACTGCTATGTTTATGAATGGGTTAAGCCTTCCCCTGTTTCCTCTAGTGGCTGTCTCATTGACAGCCACTAGAGGCGCTTGCGTGCTTCTCACTGTGATTTTCACAGTGAGAGCACGCAAGCGTCCATAGGAAAGCATTATATTTACAAAAAAAACTATATTTACAAAAAAAAATATGCTTAGAACTATCTTTGTAAGTAGCTATTTGTTTTTTCATTTTTATATAAATATAAGTTTAAACCTATACACTTTGTTTCTTCTTCTTTTGATGATATCGTATACATAATTTGTCCAGTAGCTCAGATACTGAGAGAGTCGTCTTCAGTTTAAAGGAACACTCTACCTCCTTTTCAGCCTACTCGGTAAAGTTGTTATGAGACCTGGGGTCCCTGGGCACCATCTTACTTATGGTATTTAAACTTTTTTAAATCAAGTCCACAAGCAACCATTAAGCCATATTTGGCTTGGCAGCCAGTGATAGACTGCTAGTGTCATCTTACACGCTCAGCCTGTCACACCTGCTGCCCACTGCGAGCAATAGTACTTACTACACTTCAGTATCAAAAAATGCTGCAAAGTGGTTTAACACCATAAAATGCTCCTGGTCCCATAACAAGTTCATTAATATGTCACAGTGGCTGCTTAAATCCATTTGATTTGTACCTATGTTTTCAAAAAGAGCTGCTTAGGTGCATAGTTATTTTTGTTATGTTTACTACTTTTAAAATACCTAAACAATATAAATATTTTATATGTAACCTGGTTAATTTATAAATGTGTCAATTTATTTTGAAATCTGCACTTTTTCCCAAAAAAAATTGGACATACCGTTCACACATAAAGCTTTTTCAGCAGGCTAAAGTGTTCTAGGGGTCTGGAGTGTCCCTTTAAGCATCCAATGCGCACTAGATTAAAAATAAGTAATTGCCCCAGAAAGGCCAGGAGCTTGAACTTGAACCCAAATACAGCCTTGGTAAGGTTAATATTTTGTAATTGTTGACCCATGTTTACACATTTTCTGATTCTGAATTACTACCCATACTAACTAAAACTCTTTGACTATCTTGGCACAAAGGCGTGCTAGGCAGCCCTATGTAACGGTTACCAGTAACATGGCTCTGAAGTAGATTAGTTCACACACCTTATAAATCTATGCTGGGTACACTTCTGGCATTTATCACAAAATGCCAAGTAGTTCATATGAGATTTCATAAACTAAGTTGACTGATGCAGCAGCTGAATCAATCAGGATATTAAGAGAGATTCCAAAGACTAAGCTAGAGTTTACCAGTGTATCACTACCTAATCACAGGCAAACACAATTAGCTTTTAATTGTATGCACTCAGTTCTATGCTCATAAAAGTAATTAAAGTGTGCTTAATGTGATACTTTAAATCAAGCTTCCCCAAGCTCCGGCCCTCCAGATGTTGCTGTACTACAACTCCCATGATTCTATGAATGCAATAGATAGGCTGAGAATCATGGGAGTTGTAGTTCAGCAACATCTGGAGGGCCAGAGTTTGGGGAAGCCTGCTTTAAAATGTATCAAGTGGTGAGCACATGAAGACCTTTTTTTCGGACTAATACCAACCCTGAAAGGACAAGCAACGCTAAATAAATTAATGTGTATGTTTCCCTTTTTTATTTACGGAATCATTTTACCACATTTCTTAAATTAATAAAACAACTTGCATTTCTACAGTTAAGGAAGCTGCACCTCAACTTTAGAAAAAGAACACTGAACCTGGGGACATGCCAGAAATATCTTGATTCGGTCACTCCAGCCAAGTAAACCTTGTTTAGAACAAAAGGACAACTCAATACCATTACAGATAGGTAGAAAATTGACAATGACAGAAAGAACCAGCCTACCAACTTAGGTAATTCTAATAATGTACTGTGCTACAATTCGAAAGTAGTGCTTTCAGCATAAAAAAGGAACAGCACAAGAAGGAAACAATAAATATGAACCAAGTCTGCAGTAATAAAATCTATGTAAAATCTGATATCAAGTTTATTATTCTTGAAATTTGTCCAAAAATAATGTTCTCCAGTTTAGGATGTTTGATTTAAAATATACACAATCACACATGCACTCACACCTATCATGACACGCCCATTATTTCTGCCAATTATTCCTAATCTGTCCAATGTTTTCAACATTATCCCCTACAGGGTATGGGAGAAGGATCAGACTGCACACTGACACCACAAGCAGCCTTTACTTGCAAGCATGTACACAGTGTAGCGTCTGTTAGTGGACAGGCTGTACATTCACCCCATGGGTACAATAGTTACACAGATTATTACTGAACTGAAACAGTTCTGTAAAGAGGAATGGTCAAGAATTACTCCTGACCGTTGTGCACGTCTGATCTGCAACTACAGGAAACGTTTGGTTGAAGTTATTGCTGCCAAAGGAGGTTCAACCAGTTATTAAATTCAAGGGTTCACATACTTTTTCCACCTGCACTGTGAATGTTTACATGGTGTGTTCAATAAAAACATGGCAACATTTCATTCTTTGTGTGTTATTAGTTTAAGCAGACTGTGATTGTCTATTGTTGTGACTTAGATGATGATCAGATCACATTTTATGACCAATTTGTGCAGAAATCCATATCATTCCAAAGGGTTCACATACTTTTTCTTGCAACTGTACACCCAGGCTGAGCATGGGCCCCTTTTTGTTTGTTATTTTTGACTTTGGCACTGGTTCACTTTCTTCTCTTTTCATCTATATTACCAGCAACATATATGTAATCCATTTTATTTTTGTTGTTTGTCTTTTGCTGGATTGCAACTACCTTTGTGTCTGCATCTTTATATCACATATTTATGTTATTTCCTCCAATTTTAGGGGACTTCCCCCCCTAAAATTCTCAGACCTGATCCCTTCCCTCACGGGTCGGGCCCCTTGGGCATCTGATGGTCTCTGCCATCAGAACATTAACCCATAACTGGGGATTATTTGCACTTATCTCCCCGCCCGACCACCCTCACGGCTTCCCTGCTGCATATACCCGGGCCCAGCACGACCGGCTCCCTAATTCACTGCTTCAGCGGCGGCCATTTTGATTCTCACATCTCACGAGACTCGCTTATATGTTTATATTCATGTATAATTAATTAGGTCTAAAATCAGATATTTGTAGTGCTTTTATGACAATTTTTACATATTATTATTGTATGTGTTGGATTAATAATAAAGCTTATATATTTTTAGATGATGTGTTCTTACACTGATCAGCCACAACTTTAAAATCACAAGTGAAGTGAAGAAGATTGATTATACCGATATAAAAGCACCTGTCAAGGGGTGGGATATATTAGGCAGCAAGTGAACAGTCAGTTCTTGAATTTCATGTTTGAAAGCAGGAAAAATGGGCAAATGAAAAAATCTGAGTGACATTGACAAGGGACGAATAGTGACGGCTAGATGCTTGGGTTAGTCAGAGCATCTCCAAAATGGCAAGTTTTGTGAAGTGTTCGGTATGCAGTAGTTAGTACCTACCAAAAGTGGTGAAAGGAAGGACATGCCTGCCTGGTACGATCATACATAAGACCCACTGTAGCTAAAATTGCAGAAAACGTAATGCTGCCCATGATAGAAAGGTGTCAGAACACACAGATCATCTTAGTTTGTTTTGTAGCCACAGACAGGCCAGCAGAGGCAGTGTTATGCTCTGGTCATTGTTCAGCTGGGACACCTTGGTTCCTGACATTCATGTGTATTGTAAGCACAATATTATTAAGCATCTGTGGGATGTGCCAAAACAACAAATCCAATCCATGGAGGCACCACCTCGCAACCTGTAAGTCTTAAAGGGACACAATAGTCATAAAACAACTTAATGAAGCAGTTTATGGGTATAGATCACGTCTCTGATGTTTCACTGCTAAATTATCTGCTATTAAAGAGTTAAATCACTTATGTTCCTGTCCGTATATCACACAGCATGTATGAATATAAAACGGTTTCATTTTCAGATGTTAGCTTAGTTTAGAAGTTTTTAACTCCTGCTCTGGAAATTTAAATTTAATCACACACAGCAGTCTCCATTTTTGCAATGCAGGAGATAAACATTAGATCTCACTTGACAGGAAGCTGTGCATGTTGCTTGCAGGAAGGTGTGATTATGACTGTATAAACAAAGTGATTTAACTCCTAAATGTCAGTAAATTGAACAATGAGACTGCAGGGAGATTATACACCAACATTGCTTTGTTAAGCTAAAGTTGTGTTGGTGCCAATAATGTCATTTTGAAGGATCTGTTGCTAAAATCTTGGTGCAAGATATCAAAGGACACATTCAGAGATCGCGTTGAGTCCATGCCTCAACGCATCAGAGCTGGTTTGGCAGCACAAAATGGCCCTATACGGTATTAGGCAGGGGGTTTTAATGTTGTGACTGATTAGGGTATGTCGTGTGATTCATTATTTAGACCCCGAGAAAACAGGGTATTCATAGTGAGCACCCTAGCATTACGATTTGTGTTGTCTTTACTTATATGTGTGCCCTCCAACTCTAGTAATTTTAAATGGCTTTGCCTGAATACTAGTTAGGCAAAAGGATTTTGCCTACACACATGGTGTTTAAAGATCATATAATTATTTGCCTAGGCAAAAGAAATGATTTGCCTACCACTTATACATTCATGGACATAAAGCGATTATATATAGATTGATGCACATGCTTATTACTGGCATCACATTGGTGTTTCCTGGTTCACAACAAAAACACTGCCCCACTCCAAAACACATTATTAAAATTCCCATACATATAATCAAATTGTTTAATTTTCCAATTAAATACTTGACACTAGTCTTGGCTGGAATGTTGACTATGCTTTTCAAGCTTCCAGGTATCAAGTTCTCACTCCGCATTCTATTAGTCTGGTATTCCAGCTTTGATTATGTTGTATTCCATTCTTGGTTTCCAATCCGTCAAATTATTTTTATAAACGTTTGCTCTGTTGGTTATTTATGCTGTATTAATTCATAGTGTGAGTCCTCCTCCTGCTGAGGCTATGAGAAACTTGTGACAGCAAATGGTAGTATTATGCAAAAAGTCAATAGGGGGAAGCACATTTCTAAAAGTAATGGAGACCCAACTCTTTAATCATTAAACTTCTTCACGTATACCCTTGTTACATTGGATATATTTGTATCTTTGATGGCTCATTGACAATGAACAACTTCCAAACATTTGTTTTATATATAAATATACTAGGCAGACTTTTTTAAACAAAAATTTGAGACTAAAAAACACAGATGGTTGTACCTTATGTGATAATATTGACCAGAGAATAAAACAATAATTATGCTGAAAATCTTTTCTTGAATCTGTCCTCAACAGCAGTTATTCTATTGGACCACAACCAAAAGTATGTTTCAGTTATCAGAACTTCAATAGTTTCCTATATTGCCTATTGTCAAGCCTACTATATATTATAAATAATCATAACAAAATAAGAGGTAGCTATATTGTGATTTTGTGGTCTATTGTCTATTGTCAGAGTCATGTAACCATGCACCCTGGCAAGCATAATAAGTATAGGAAGGGTTAACAGTACCATATGCAATGCACACTGAGATTAGTGCTGTCAGAAAAACACATGAGCAAATACATACAATCTGGTGAACATAATTTAAAAGGTAACTCCAGGCACCCACACATGTTCGGTGCAATATGTAGGTTAGGTAACAGTTGTGCTGTTATTGTTGTTGTTTTTCCAATCTTTTTTGGTTATTGTTTTTTTAGCACACTTCTAATAGAACTTAGTTGTTTTTTTTTTTTTTAGGGTCTCCCTTTTTGCCCCCTTTCTCCATCATGCATATTTTATTTTTTAAAGAGTTACTCATACCGAAGAGCAGTATATTTTAGGACTTCAGTTTTTGATCAGAGTAACTCTTAATGAGAATTCTCTTTTCCCCACCACTTCAGACATTGCACTTTTATCTCTGGCCCAAAAGCTACTCGAGCCAAAGTAATTTGAAAAGGAGTATCTGGACAGCCTCTCAGCATTTTCTCCGGCAGCCAGTGTGCACTTATCTCCAACATCTTGTGCACCACCTCCATGTCCATCTGTATCTGCTGTAGAATCATCACATAAGGATGAATATTCCTGTATATTAAGGCAAAGACAAAGCCCATGCCTTTATGAAGAAGCATTGCAAGCCTATGCTTTTATACAGAGGCATAGACTCTATACAGAGACATAACATGTGCATGCCAGTGTTTTCATGTTTCTGTGTTCTCCAATCTTTAAAGAAAAGGGAGAATAAAATCCTATTAACAAAAAAACAGTTGTGCATGGCATGAAAATTGCTTTCCAACAGTACAGTGTTTGTTTTAATTTTTATTTAAAGTCACCAAAACACACTTTTCATGCCCTGCACAGCAGTGTTGAAAAAGAGATTTTAAAGAAAAGGGATAATACAAATTTTTTAGCAAACTGATGTGCAGGGTGTGAGGTGTGCTGTGAAGATTCTTCAAACAGGGCACCTAGGGTCAGGGGCGTACCTAGGGCATGTGGCACCCGGGGCGGGTCCTGGGTTTGGCACCCCCTCCCCACTTCTCCAAAAAAATTTATTGAACAAATTTGTAAACGTTTTAAAACCCCTGCCCCCCTCTACAAAATCACTGCACCCCCTCACACACAGTTACAGGCAGACAATCACACACAGCTACAGTCAGACAGTCACACACAGTTACAAGCAGTCACACGCACACAGTCACATGCAGACAGTCACACATATAGTCACAGGCAGTCATACACACAGTTACAGGTAGAGAGTTACACACAAACACAGTCAGTTACAAGCAGTTACACACAGTCACGCACACTGTTACAGGCAGACAGTCACATATACAGTCACACACACGGTCACAGGCAGACAGTCATACACATAGTTACAGCCACAAACACACACAGTTACAGACAGTTACACACACAGTCAGCTACAGGCAGCCACGCACAAAGTTACATGCAGACAGTCACAGGCAGACCATAACACACAGTTACAGGCAGCATCACACAGTCACAGGCAGACTGTCACACACAGTCACAGACAGTCACACACACACAGTTACAGGCATGCAGTCACACACACACACACACACATACAGTTACAGGTAGACAGGTACGCACACACAGTTACAAGTAGACAGTTACGCACATACACACAGTTACAGGTAGACGGTTACGCACACACACACAGTTACAGGCAGACAGTTACACACACATGTTTACAGGCAGACAGTTATACACACACACAAGACACAGTCACACACACACACACACAGTTACATACAGACAGTCACACACACACACACAGTTACAGACAGACAGTCACACACACACAGTTACAGACAGACAGTCTCACACACACACACACAGTTACAGACAGACAGTCTCACACACACACACACACACACACAGTTTCAGGCAGACAGTTACACACACACACAGTTTCAGGCAAACAGTTACACACACACACACACACGGTTTCAGGCAGACAGTTACACACACACACACACACACACACACAGTTTCAGGCAGACAGTTACACACACACACACACACACAGTTTCATTCAGACAGACAATTACACACACACACACACACACACTGTTTCAGGCAAACAGTTACACACACACACACACACACTCTTGTACTTACAGACAGTGTGGGCTGGAGGAGTGGATTCCCTGGCTGGAGGTGGAGGTGCAGGGATTTCTGCTTGCTGCATCTCTGTGTCCAGCAGTTACAGCAGCTTGTAAGGGCTGTGTTAAGCCCCGCCCCCGCTCGCAGTTAGGCTCCGCCCCCAAACAGCCGCTCCGCCCCTTCTTCCTCCCGTGCGACCTGTTCATCTTGCTGGTCTCTCCATGTGAGCTGTGTGACACCCCAGCTGCCATGGGGTGCAGCTCACACAGCCCCCTCCAGCCCCAAGACCAGGGTCAAGGTACCCCCCTACCAGGTGGCACCTCTGCCCCCCCCCTTAGTCCGCCACTGCCTAGGGTCCTAAAGATGGTCTTGCGTTAATGCATGCCAGCACAGTCATGGGCAAAGAAGGACACTATGACTTTAGGAGTGTGAGTGGGGGTGTGGTCAGAAAGTGACTTACTAATTTATGCAACTAAATGTAGTTTAGAACAAGACAACTATCTTAAGTACACAGAATAATTTCTGTAAATAACACATTTATTGCAGTTTAAAGACACATTACTTTAAGTATTGTACAACAAATTATCCCTTTACACCACACCAGTGTATAACAAGGATAGAGCTACTTGGCTTGAAATTGCAGCTTCTCAAGGTCCCTTCCCTATTGGTGGCCTCAAAGAAATATGATACAATATAGAAATTGGGATACAGCTGAGTATCTAAGAAAAAAAATAACAAATGAAAGTGCAACAATGTGGATAATCAAAGAGTAGTGCCCCCACTAATTATGGAACTCACAGACTCCAAGTGTTAAGGTGCCTTAATGTTGCCTTCCCTCTGTGGAAGGTCAGTATCGTCTGTATGCTGTTCGTGCTCCGGATAACAATTAGGAACCAGGTCAGTAGGTATAAAGAATTTATTAAAAGGAAGAAAATTAACGTCTTGTTCACCAATCAACTCCAATAGGTGGAAAAATGGAGTATAAGAAGTAAAAACAGAGCCGTATGGTCAGATGGTGCCAGCCCACCTTGGGCTTGTACCCGAATTGATTATTAGACTGAAGAGTAGAGATGATCTCCCACAGGGAAGATCATAGTGCTGGCAGCAAGAAAAATGGACAACAATAATAGAACAGTGCCGAAAAGTGGCTAGCTATTCTAAAAGAAGCTTATCAGAGGGGAAGAGAGAGGGCATTAATAATACAGAATACCCTTAAAAGTCCCTGGTATAAAAATAATAAGAATATACTATTGAGTCATAAATAAAAATAATCAAGAAAACCAGAGAGACAGTGAACTAAATCCCCAATGATAGCTAATATCAAAGAGATACAGTTCCCTTAAATGATACAATAGTCCAAATTGCTAGTATTGCCAGTGGGACTTGATATAAAGGGACAGGAAATAGGCGAATGACCTTCAAAGGGTTAATGTAACTGAAGAGAAATAGAGAAAAAGGAACAGGGAAAGTCAAGGAAATAGTGATGAGAAGGAGAAGGGAACCCCCCCTTATCTAAAAAATGCTGGGTTATTAAATATCAACCAGAAAAAATAATAATAACAGGTCTATGTAGACTCCTCAAAATTGGACCCTGTCCTCCTATTAAGCTCCTCAAGACTAAACCCTGTCCTCCTATAACACCTTCGTGGGTGTTCTAAGCTAAAGCTTATTCTGTGAGGTTTCGCCAAGTATCTGCCAAGTATTCAGTTCCTCTGAAAGCATAGCTAGCTAGATATCACACATTACAAAAAATCCTGGGTCTAAATGCCCATATAGTGTACAGCACAAATCCCTAGTGAAAACAAAACAGTGTGGTAAAATAAAACATGCTAACGCCCGGGCATTTCACCACACTGTTTTGGTGGTCTGAGCATGCATGAGTGCTGCCGGCACTGGGAAGCTACATTTCATTGAGGTAACCATAAATGCCAACATGTACTGTGAGATACTGAAGAAGAGCATGATCCCTTGCCTTCTGAGAACTGGCCGCAGGGCAGTATTCCAACGTGATAACAACCCCAAATACACCTCCACTACCTTGCTAAAGAAGCTGAAGGTAAAGGTGATGGATTGGCCAAGCATGTCTCCATACCTAAACCCTATTGAGCATCTGTGGGGCATCCTCAAATGGAAGGTGGGGGAGCGCAAGGTTTCTAACATCCACTCCAGTTGCAACCTGTGAAGCTCTGGTGAACTCCATACCCATGAGGGTTAAGGCAGTGCTGAAAAATAATGGTGCCCACACAAAATATTGACACTTTGGGCCCAATCGGGACATTTCCTCTTAGGGGTGTACTCATTTTTGTTGCCAACGGTTTAGACATTAATGGCTGTGTGTTGAGTTATTTTGAGGTGACAGCAAATTTACACTGTTATACAGGCTGTACACTTACTACTTTACATTGTAGCAGAGTGTCATTTCTTCAGTGTTGTCACATAAAAAGAGATATAAAATATTTACAAAAATGTGAGGGGTGTACTTATATATAGTATACCTCAACATATCTATGCCTCGACACATTCCTGTCTCTGAGCTCTGCTGGCAGTTCCTTTGACATAATGACTTGTTTTCTCTCTGATATGCATTTCCAACTGTGAAACCTTAAATAGTGAGATGGATGCCTTTCCACATCATCTCCAATCTATTACATTTGCCACATGTGGACTCCAATCAAAAATCTCAACGGTGACATATGATGCATCTGAGCTAAATTCCACGTATAATAGCATGGGTCTCAATACGTATGCCAATGTGATATTTCAGATTTTAATTTTTAATACATTTGCAAAGTTTTTAAAACAAATCTGTTATTTTGCTCTGTCATTATGGGCTATTAAGTGTAGATTGATGAAAAAAAATGTAAAGTAGTGTAGCATAAGACTGCAACATAAAAATAGTGTGGATAAATGAGGTGGTCTGAATACTTTCTGAATGCACGATTTGTCAGAATGTGCACCAGACATGAAATGACTCAGTCGTCTAACTCATTTCATGCTGACAATTTACAATTTTTCTATATACCCTGATTAGTTAATTGCCTTATTCTAATCTAAACACAAGTGATTTTGGTGTAACATTAGGTGCCAGCAGTTTGTGGCTCCCCACACCCAACATACTGTAGGTAAAGCTTCTCAATTGTTTTTCAAAAGAGCAATGGCTGGGGCAACACCATCAATTTAACAAACTGTAATAATATTAATAGTTACTAATGGAGTTATAGAGAAGAGATGATCAACTGGAGTTCTTTTAAGGAACTCTTTAACGTTAAAGATAAGTATAGATTATTTTTTAATGTAGATTACACCCTGATACACACAGAGTAGGATTATTAATCCTGATGATATCAGGTCCAATCTGATGCTTCTTATTCTCATTTTAAACCTTAGACGTTTTTCATGTTCACTGTCATCATGCTATGTGTGATGATGCCTAGCAAAAAAACTTTGAAAAATGAGGTTCTTAAAGAGAAAGAGGTGCTAGTGGCTGTTTGTCTGACACCTGCTAGGGACATGTTTTTGGCCAAATATAAACATTGTTGTTTCTCAGAAATGGCAATGTTTTACAATTTCCTAAAATGGGATAGCATCTCTGTACCCAAACCACTACTTTAATATATAGTGGTTTTAGTGCTTAGAGTGTCATTTTAAGACATGCCAAAAGGTAAATTCAGACCCAAACTGATTTATTCCCCGATTAAATCAATGCCTCCAGCATCATCCAAAACATAAAAACCACACAAAACATAAAAACTACACTCCGGCATAACTAAAAATACAAATAACATAAACACACTCCAGCATAACCCAAGACATAAAAAAATTCACAAAACATAAAAAAAACACCCTCCAGCATAACCCAAGACATAAAAACCACACAACACATAAAAACCACACTTCAGCATAACCCAAAACATAAAAACCACACAACACATAAAAACTACACTTCGGCATAACCCAAGACATAAAAGTCATCCAAAAGATAAAAAAAAAAACCACACTCCTGCATAACCCAAGACATAAAAATCACATAAAACATAAAAACCACATTTCAGCATAACCCAAGACATAAAAATCACATAAAATATAAAAACCACATTTCAGCATAACCCAAGACATAAAAACCACACAAAACATAAAAACTACACTCCGGCATAACTAAAAACACAAAAAACATAAAAAACACACTCCAGCATAACCCAAGACATAAAAAAGTCACAAAACATAAAAAAACACCCTCCAGCATAACCCAAGACATAAAAACCACATAAAACATAAAAAACACATTTCAGCATAACCCAAGACATAAAAAACATACAAAACATAAAAAAAACACTCCGGCATAACCAAGACATAAAAATCATACAAAACAATGGCTTTCTCTCTTCCTATTACATTCGCCAACATTATATTGTATTTCATTTTTTCGTTTCCTTACGTGCTCACCTTGCAACAACTAAAGGTTAATTTTTCTATGATATTTTGAGAAACCTTTAATGTATGTTGTCTTACAAAATGTAGTTAAATACTGCGGCATTAATGGTTGTTATAAAATTAATTAAAGAGCAGAGAGATATTCCACTTGTCGCATTCACTGTTTTCCCAAGATATTTCAAGTCTTCTATAAGAGGAATCTTTTTTTCTCCTAGCTATGATTTTCAAACAATCAACTTGTTGGAACTTTAAATTCACACTGCCCCCTGGTGTTCAACATGAACAAGAAACACTGCAGCCACAGTGTATTATAGCATCTATTAAAATACTTTTTTCATCATTTTTGTTAGTCATTACTGGCTTCATTTAGCCAATAAAGTAATCAGTCTCTATTACTTTTTCTGCAACTATGTCTGATGATCAGATTAGCCTCAGAATGCAGAACACATAAATAATTAATTAAAAACATAAGACTTGTGCTCAGGGCCAGTGCAAGGGTTTTTATCCAACTAGGTAAAAATCCAGTTTGTCCCCCTCCCCAATATGGAAATACAGTTTTTCTCCCATCAAACTTTTCCTCCAACCACTTTGCCTCTCTAGCTTCTCCCTCCATTTTTTCACTGTCTATCAATCTTACTCTGTACTTGCCTTTTCCCCCCTTTCTCATTGCCTTTTTCTAACCTCTGTCACTCCTCAATCTCTGTTCCCTAGCTTTCAATTTTCCAATCTCCATCTCAATATTAACCCGTCAGATCCATTCCCCACTTCATAATATTTTTTATGGTTATTCAACTCTTAACCGGTTTCTATATTTTCCAGCACTATAATAAATATGTTTGCAAGTATATGGGTTCTGCACCATGATGATGGGGATGTGCATGCTAGTGTTGTGTGAATTGCGTGTGATAGGAATTGGGATTTAGTGTTTATAAACGTGTGATTAGAGTTGCTAGTTTCCAGATGACCCCCTATATTTACAGAGAGATAGATATATCCCAAGACATATCCCTGCCTTTTTATGTTACGTCACCTCCTCCCTACCAAAGAATATTGTGCTAATAATGCTCTCCAGAATCTCAATGAAACCCTAGCTGGTAACAAGCACATGCTTCCAAGTCAATATTAGCTACACAGTAGAGACAAAAAGGGAATTGGGGGCACATTCAGAACATGCATGTCTTAGGAATGGTGCCGCCATAGTGACCAAAATTTATACATAGTAGAAATTAAGGAACAGCGCACACATAAACATACATTTTTACATTTTATAAGGCTACTTGAAATCACCTACATCAGCAAACAAATATGGGGATTCAGTTCCCCCATATGGCTATATTATGTTAAGCCCACAACTAGTTCCCCACAGTACCCCAATATCAGTGGGTCCTACGCCGATTCCAACGTGGAAGACAAATTGAATAGTGCTAGTGCTTAATAAGCAAAAGTGTATTATAATAATCTGTTGTTAGAACATAATGATAATAATATTAATGACATAAAAAGGCAGTGTAAAAACTAAAACAATTAAAGTGATAGTGCTTTGATGTATATACTCAATACCAAATAAAAATAACTATATTTGTTTGCAGAAAAAGGAGATTTTCAGTAGCCTTATAACATATAAAACTGTATTTGTATGCGTGCTCTGTTCCTTATTCTGTATTATGTGTACATTTTGGTCTCTACAGCAGCACCATTCCTGAGAAATGCTCTCCCATGTGTGCCCCTAATTCCATTATTATTTTTACTATGTAAGTTTGGAATCCAGACCAGATTCTTTTTGGGTTGAGCACCCCACCCTGCCTTCCTCGGGCTGGGGGCAGGTTTGAGGTTTAGTATGCACCACAATATAAAGTGCTGCATGTAATGTATTCATGTGTAAATTTATCTGCTTATGGACTCAATTTAATATTTTTGAATAAGCTTTTCGAATGATTTAATATTTTTGGATAAACATTTACAATATTTTTTTCAAAATATTACATTATGAAAACAGATATCACATATTAAAAAAATATCAAAACATTACAATATTAAAATATTTTCAAAATATTACATCTTTTTAAAAGTAAAATATTAAAAAATATTAAACATTTGAAATATGTATCCCAAAATATTAAATCGAGGCCTATAGCCAAAAGTATATTGTATATTTGTTTTATGCTTTATGGCAGATCATCTCTTTTTTTTCGTAATCCACATTAGAATGTGCACTTATTCATAACTGTAAGTTGGTACCAGCACAAACTTTTCTAGCAATTTTTGCAATTTTATAAAATATATATTTAAGTCATGTTATGATGACAATGCTATTTATATGACACATCTAATAATGTCATAATTCTAATCTTTCAACTTTCAATTTGACTGAAAAAAAAAGCTTCATTCTTTTTTATACACTATCTTTATTTAATGTGTGACAACACTATTTAATTCACTTTACTTCTTATGATGCATTGTTGCTATGCACATATACTACCATCAGTGTTACTGACACAGTTCTATGTCTTTTAAAATATTCCTCATCCCTCTTGTAACATTAAATATTCTGATAATAGGCAATCGCCATCTGTATGCAATGGCTATCAGGTTAAGAAGGAACCATAACTCAGTGTCTGAGTCAATGCCTTCACTTCATCAGTAAACCTGACAGCTGGGATTTGATTATAAAAATACAGTATGTGGAACAAAGCAGAAGAAATGAGCTCACAGAGAGAAAGAGATTTTAGTGGCAATTCTGAATTCTATGCTGCAAAGCATATTTTCCATAGGGGGTTTAGAATGCAGGGATTGGAGCTGTATTTTGTGTTCCTCTCACAGTGTGAAACAGACAAAACATTCCTGTTAACAGATAATGGAGCTTGATGAATCAATATTGGAATTTTAAAATAGCATGCAAGAAGGTGACATTTCAAATACGTGGAAGCAAATGACATAAAAAAAGGGTGGCACTCGGAAACGAGACAAGGATTTGAAGTTGGAGTGTCGAAAAGCCTTTTTCTGAAATCTTAATAAGTAAGGTAATAATGTGTTTAAATGGCAGCCTCGCAGAGAGGGCTAGATTTTACAATAGGCCGAGTAGAATAAGACCTAAGAGTTTGCCAATTTTACTGAACACAACTGAGAGTGTGGCCATGTGCCAAACCGTAGAGCTGCCCAGAAAAGAAGGTGATGTAGCACTAGCTGGCATCTTAGAGAATATATCTTCCTCTACCCTTTGTCTTAATAACTGAAAGCCAGTGACGAGACAAGGTCTGTTTGTTTTTGGATAACTGTTAAAGGGTACAATTATGTAGGCCAAGTGCTTTATGTCTGCTGTTAAATCCTGTATTTTATTAGTTCTTTGAAACATGACCGATGAATTGTTGGAGGAACACAGATTAGGTAGTCAATGACTAGCTGAACATGGTAAGATCTCTAGTCCATGTCAGCTGGATTACTATTTATTTCTTGTTTCTGTTAATGCATAAAGTGCTCCTGACACTTTTGATATTTTTGTATGAATTTACATAAAGTATCAGTTCAAGCACCATAACCACAAGCGCATGCCCCGTGCCCAGGTGCCCACCTTATAAGTAGTCAAACCCAGTTGTTTTTTAATTTGTGTCTTTTAGGTACTGGATAGGGGTTAAGGGGGTCAGAGACAGGTGCCCACATATTCTTATTATAATACCAATGTTCAGGGGATGGAGCATGAATGCTCGAATAGATAATGGCTGGTCTACTGTTTAGTGAATTCCACATCTGTGACATGTTTTGTGGAGGTATGGGAACAATTCCCAAATAGTTATATGGGGGTCATATTGATAAAAGAAAGAAACAGAATTAGATATTGAAAAATAGACTGGCATGGCAACAAACAAGCAGCAACGTTTCGACCTCTGAGGATTTTATAAAGCATGTTGCTGCTTGTGTGTTACACTATATTTAAGTAAATCTGCCTTTTGAGTAGGCCTGGATTGGCCATCAGGCAAGCCTGGCAAATGCCCGGTGGGCCGCAATGGCAATGGGCCGAGGCTGACAGTGGAGATCAAGGGATCTCCTCGACCGGCCCCTTTAGGGCTAGTACCGCTTGACCTCCGGCCCATACAGGGAGCTCTGTAAGATGGGGAGATCAAAAATCTCTCTCACCAGCCTGCATACTGATGCACAGTGCAAGCCCTGTGCACATGGTCTACACCTATCTAGACCAGCTACTTCTTTCACTGGACCACCAGGGAAAGAATTACTCTAAAGCATCCTCTCCTGCCAAGGATCAAGGTAAGGAAGAGGGATTGGGGAGTAAACTGTACATTTCTTTTTTTTAAATAATGAATTAGAAATATAAGTTGGTTTTTTTGCCCCATGTCCCCCTATCACCGAACAAGCCCTATCCCTCCCTCTCACCATGCAGCTCCTGCCCATCTCTCACCCTGCAGCCCCATGCCCCCCTTCTCACCAAGCAGCCTGTCCTCCCCTCTCACCCTGCAGCCCCATGTCCTCTCTCAAACCCTGCAGCCCCTGTCTCCCCCTCTCAGCCAGCAGCCCCTGTCCCCTCTCACACCCTGCTCTTCCTCTCACACCACAGCCCTTGCCCCCCCTCACCCAGCCCACCCAGCAGCCCTTTCTGCCTCTCACCCAGAAGCCCTTGCCCCTCTCACACAGCAGCCCTTGTCCTCCCAATCACCCAGCAGTCCTTTTCCCCCCTCTCACCCAGCAGTTTCCTGCCACCTCTCACCCAGTGGCCCCATGCCCCCCCAATCACCCAGCAGTCCTTTTCCCCCCTCTCACCCAGCAGTTACCTGCCACCTCTCACCCAGCGGCCCCATGTCCCCTCTCATACAGCAGCCCCGTGTTCCCTTTCACACCCTGGAGCCCATTTCTCCCTCACACCCAGCAGCAATGTCTCATCCAACAGCCCCTGTGTCCCCCCAGCAGCCCCATGTCACCCTTCCCACACCCTGCAGCTGTTTTAATACATTTTCCCCCATATATTTCATTCCCCGACTTCCCATAACAGCCCCATTACCCCACTATTGCCCCTTTCCATCATCAGAGCCTCTATACCCTAACTACTATACTGCATCATCCCTAAATTACAGTCCCTAACCCCCCATCAAAGCCCTAATCCCTTACTACTGCACCTACCTATCAACACAGCTCACAACCCCCCATTACAAGGGAAGGTTAAAGGAACTTAACAAGTATAGCTTGGAGGAAATATGAGACAAGGGGGATATGATAGAAACATTTAAATACATAAAGGGAATCAACAAAGTAAAGGAGGAGACTATATTTAAAAGAAGAAAAACTACCACAACAAGAGGACATTGTCTTAAATTAGAGGGGCAAATGTTTAAAAATAATATCCAAAAGTATTACTTTACTGAGAGGGTAGTGGATGCATGGAATAGCCTTCCAGCTGAAGTTATAGAGGTTAACACAGTAACACAGTTTAAGCATGCGTGGGAAATGCATAAGGCTATCCTAGATATAAGATAAGGCTAGGGACTAATGAAAGTATTTAAAAAATTGGGCAGACTAGATGGGCCAAATGGTTCTTATCTGCCGTCACATTCTATGTTTCTATGTTTCAACACAACCCTTACCCCCACTACTGCATCATCCCTACATCACAGACCCTTTCGCCCACTACCGCACATGCCCGCCAACATAGCCTCCATCTCCCTTCACAGACCCTATCCCACCAATACTGCAGTTATCCCCGTACCATAGCGCCTATTCCCGCCATCATAGATAGCCCTTATCCCATCACAGTCCCTATGCCCCTCACATACTACAGGATCTTCCCTCCCCCCCATCTCAGTCCCTATACTCCCATCACAGCTTCGATCCCTTTACTACTGCCCCTATCCCCAACATAGTCCTATTATCACTCCCCCATCCCCTATAACAGCCCCTATCACAGCCCCTATGAGTGCACAGACCACCTCTGATGGATTTTAAGCCAGACACCTGGTTGTACAAATCTTTTGATTTTAAGATTTTATGTTAGTAAATATCCAAAGTGCAAATACAGAAAAAATCCACATACTACAGGCCCTCGCATACTACAGGCCCTTCCCTCCCCCCCCATCTCAGTCCCTATACTCCCATCACAGCTTCAATCCCTTTACTACTGCCCCTATCCCCAACAAGTGCAAATACAGAAAAAATCCACAGATTTTCACTGAAATATTTTATGTGGTAGAAATACTGTTGTAATTCGGTCTTTTGTAAACTACTCCACTGTCTTATTGAGCACCTGCTGCAGCAGTAATTAATATTAATAATGCTCTTGCCCTCTTGATTCTTTTTCAAAGGTTCATTGAGTGAGTTTATTGTATCAGTAATATACTTGCTTATTACAAAGAGAAAGAAAACAATTTCTCTCTGAAGTAGGATCATCCTATATTCAGCCTTCATACATTTCAGATATAAATGAAATATCCTGAAAGTCGATGTACTTGTATACATGGCTGACGCAAGAATTGTTACAACCCTTGACAAAAATCAATTTTGCTGAACATTTGCGTATCTCAAATCTCTCTTTAGATTGTATTTTACATATATATTTTGCTTCTCCAGCTTCTCTCCCAGTCAATCTTTCTCTTCCTTCTTTGTCACAGTTTACTTTTTAATATCTTCAAACCCTGTTTCTTTCTTCGGTTGCCTCTGTTCTACAGTTTTTAGCAGCTTTTATTTAACCTCTATTATTTCTATTCCCCAGCCATTTGCCCTCAAATTTTCTACTGGCATTTCTTTTCCTTATCCATAAGCCTTTCCAGTGGTGGAACTCATAAAGATCGGGTCCTTGTGCAAGGTATTTTTTGGGTACTCGTGCAGCGCAATTGTCGTACAACTCTTATAGTGCTTTGCCAGCTGGAGATCTACCAGTTGACCAACCTAAGTCTGTATTTTTGAGCAGTGTTTGTGTGTTTGCATGCAAACAAGTTTTGAATGGAGTGAGAATGTGGTGGTGTATTTGTGTATAGCATTAGCATCTCAATGCAATTGTGTGTTTATATATGCGGTTTTCACATATGAATGCAGGGTTGTGTTTGTGTGTGGTGTAGCCATTTGGTTTCAGTGGTTTATTTATATGTAGTGTTGGCATTTAAAATTCAGGTCTGTGTTTGTGTGTTGTTTTGGCATTTGAATGCTTATGCACATACACATACAATGCTACACACACAGATACACACACATCCTGATTTAACACTCTTACAAACACAGATACACACACACACTCACATACACTGACACAAACATATATACATACTGACACACACGCAGATAATGACACACACACATATACATATATACAGACACAGACACATGCACAATGACAAATATTTTTAGATGCCGGGATGTGTTTCCCCAGGGTGATCTGGCACTGCCTGATGTTGATGGCAGTATAAGGCTATTCCAAGCTCTCTCAGGCTGCTCCCCCCCTTCCTCCCTCTGCCTTCTTCTAGTCTGTACTCTTTTTCTCACAGCACTGCCATTTTGACAGAAGCCTGTTAAAGGGAGTCTGACCTGACTCCTGATGGAAAATGCCCATTAAGTGCCCCCAAGTGCAAGGGCCACCCGTTACCACCCTCCCACCATCACCTCCAGCTTGTAGGCCCAAGTGAGCCTTACCATCCAATTTCTACCAGTTCTCCCTCTGATCAGCAATCCCTATTTTCTCACTATGAATTTTCTATTGCCATTCCACCAGTATTCTTTTCTTATCTCTACTATGTAGAGATAAGTACTATGGGAGTTGTACACATTCTATATGGGTGTTGTGTGGGGCTGTATGTTTGTGTTGGGAGTTGAGGTTTTTCACTATATATTTATTACGAGTTGTATGTGGGATTTATGTGTCTGCATGTATGTGTGTGTGATGTGTATTATGTGTGAGTGCGCAAGAAGTTGCATGTGTGGGTGATGATAACTGTATATGGGAAGGCTGCTTGCATTTTCTGTCTGACTTTAACCATTTACATGTTAAAAAGAGAAATATTAACAACAATCTTCTCTACTGCTTAACTTTTGAACAGTGACAGTGGCATGAACCCTATTGATCTAGTGAGTGGGCATGTAGTCTACATCTCCAGCAGGTACAAATAGTTTCAGTGTACTCTTTGATCCTGCATAAATTAATGTGTCAGGAGGGTAACCTGGCAGCAGTGCAATGACGCAGGGTCATAATGGAAGATGCAGGCCACACATTCCTTCTCAACAAAAAGGAGAACTGAGCTAGCCCGTGGACATATTTTTATTTTGAGACTTGTCCACAAATTGACAAGTGTCCCCTTTGACCCAGCACTCTAGGTGAATACCCAATACACATTACAGCAGTGTGTGCCTAGGGCAGTGTTATTTTTGTTGATGTCACCAATAACAATATAGGCTATTCTACTAGGTTAGGGTTGCTTATGGATTAGGGACTGCAGTGATAGAACCCACCATAAAACCGGATGTTAAATTGAGTCAGGGATTGAGAACATAATATTGGCAATATATAGACATAATATGTTGGTGGCTCTCCACAGTTATTACAGTAGGTAAATATGAAATCATGTAATTTGATTTATACATTATGCAAATAATAATCCAAATACTTATATAAAAAAAAAGTATAGCTAAATATTTTATTTCTTGATTTTTCAGTAAAACAACACTTTTATTTTTTGTATTCACCCACAAGTAATTTGTGAATACCTTCAGTTTTTATTTAATAAAAAAACAAAAAAACATACACATTAGAGCTGGCTATAATAAAAAACATATTAGTAAAATAATCTTGCACTATATAAAGATAAAATCTTCACTCTACTTTGTAGTTCTAAGTGATTTTTGGATGACAGGTTCTCTTTAAGATTAATATGCTGATGGGGACAGACTCTAACAGAACAATGCTGTGTTATTATAACATATGGAGTTCTCAGGGAGGCTGGGGGCTATGGCAAATCCTTTGAAAGTGCCATTCTGCCCACAGGCTTCCAGTTGGAAGGTATGCAGCAGAATCCCAATTAAAGTTCTTCCAAGGGAAAACACCATAACAAATGTTTATCACCCTAGTTAATTATATAACATCTGACCCATTATCTGGAATTTACTAATTACAATTTGTCATTTAATTTTCATTTACAATAGAATCGATTTATCGATTTATACAAATTGTAATTTAAAGTTATTAAGCGTAGTATTCGCGATTAGACAAATACAAATACGTATTACATTTGTATTGCTATATTTAATTAATTATACATCTTTGATCCATTTATTTATGCGTTATCAGATTAAATATATATTCAACTGACTTCACAAAGCTTGCAAGGGACAACTGAAATAATATATATATATATTTTAGTAAAAAAAATTAAATAAGATATTTTGATACAAAGGTCTATCCAGCGACAGCTTATCCATAAGGTGGCATAGGGCCAGGATCAATAGAGTCAATAGATCTCCCTGCACAGCCCTGTGCTCCTTCAATTCATCACATGAGCATGAAAACACCTTTGTCCTGCAACAAGTTAATGGAGTGGACTAGATTAAAAAACCTCCTCAAATGTTCTCCCCCGCCACTCAGACTCCACACCACACAACCTCCCCGAAACACATATGACTCAGCCACACTCAGACTCTTCACACACACACAAAACCCAGACTCCAACACACACAAAATTCAATTACACACAGGCATATTAAGCCTTCCCCACAGTGCACAATCTGAATAATGGTTCCAAAAAAAGGTCGAGCACTGACTAAATGTGAGGATCCCAAGATACCATAGTAATTAACAAAAATGGGTTCAGCACTCCTCTTTGTAAATTAAAAAAGATCCATAGGTAACTGTTGCAAATCTATCACCATAAAATCCACGTAGATTTGATTAGAAGAATGCTGGATAAATAACAAGACATATTCATAGTGCATAAATGGCCTAGATATTCATTATTGAAAGCAAAGAAGGCATAAAAGAGATTTAAAAGGGTAAAATATAAAGGTATGCTGTGTCTTTAAATATTTAAAGTGAAAAATGCAATACTTATTTTGTGCAAAATTGCAATGACTTAATAAATTGCAATAATTAAAGTGCAACCAATAATGCTTTATATAAAACTTCCTTGATACTGGGGCCACACAAGTGTAAAGTGCACTGTGCAGAAAAGTGCAGAAAAAATATTTATAAGTTCCACAACTTACAGAATGATAAGAGGTAACAGATATCCATGCACATGTATAAGATAAAAAAGGGGATGAAGAAAGAGAAAATATATAGTGTGATATTGTTTCAACACTGAAAAACAATAAAAAGGAGAAAAACACGCAGATGAGTCTGCTCTAACTATAAGGGCTCCAAACAAAACTGCCTGCATCTCCTTTGGGAACACTGTTTGGATGTAGTGAGTATAAAGATAAGGCCACTAAGCTTATTATGTTAACTAATCAACATGCTCATATACCCTGTGCATACAGTATATGCATGCATACATAAATACATAGAGGTGTGTGTGGTGTGTAATAATTCATTTTTATGTGGAGGTGCAATGACATTGCAGCCTGCATGTTTATAATCAAATTTGAGCTGTAATATATTTAAGATATATGTTGTCCTGAACCCTGTCGGGTGTATATAACAACTGAAATACATTTTGGTTTTTACATATATGAATGAACTATGCATGAATGCGCATTGAGTTCATTGCATGAGTATCCATTGCCCTTGGATGCTTCCACACTAGGTAGTGTTACAGTGTGGGATTAAAATAAATTTTATTGCGGCATTTACTATTTGTTTTACACAGTTTAAAGGTGAAAACACTTTTTGTTGTGACACAAAGGTTAATTATTCATTAAAAAAACAGACATTTATTGGATATATAAATATTGACCGGAGTCAGTATTGGGTACAACCACCTAGGTTGCCGAGTTATTATTCCTCTTGGATACTTCCACTATTTATGGTATTATAATCTGGAATTAAAAAGGTAAAGGTAGAAAAGTGAAATACAGCAATTAAATGTTTTGATAGATTAAAAGAAAAATAAAGCCTTGAAAAGTTGAATTTTACCACGACAGTAGGCTTCCTATTTTGCATTAAATTCTCTTTACTAGCTCCACAGCAGCAAAGAAAAGTGAAAACAATAACCAATCAAAATGCAATAGGAAGTATAATATCCACAGTGAATAGGCTCCTCCCCCTCTTTCTTTGCTGCTCCATCAGCAGACAAGACAGAGTTTTCGGCTCTTCCCTTATTATTTCATTATTGTAATTTATCGTTCTGTTTTTATATTGCATTTTACTGTTTTTATTACTATTATTTATTTTCTACTGTGTTTCTTTCTGAATTGTGGTTATTTCCCACGTTACATTTGTTTATTTCTGTCTCAGGGGACTCTCTCCCCTGCTTGCTTCTCTGCCCCTGCACACTGGGGCTTTCCTGTCAAATATTGTTTTGCCGCGGGCGGTATCCGAAAACGTCCGTCGGTCTCTGCCAACGGATCGTTTTTTCTCCTGTCACTAGGGGTAACTCTCAGCCCTCCCCGCCCGACCTCTCCCTTGCAGCTACACTGCCACACTTACACGAGCACGGCGCACCCGGGTCTCATTCTCGGCTCCAACGGCGTCCATCTTGGATCTCGCATCTTGCGAGATCCGCGCCCGTCATCTTAGGAATCCCACGAACACCGCGTTTGTTTTCTCCTATACCTGGTCACTCTCTCAGCCCCCTGCTCGTGCCCTCCAGCACCAAGGCAGAGGTCAATCAGGCCAGTAAAAGCCTGCTATCTGTAGCCTGCACTATAGGGCTTACTACCCTGTGCATTTGGGGTGAGGCCCCCATATATTGGTGCTGCTTATTGAGGTGTGACTTGTGCCATCTCTGAGTGTCTGGGTGAGGCCCAGTAAAAAATCCCAATATGATACCCTGCTGGGGTATTTTGTACTGCTGGTACTACTGCATGACTTACTACATACCCTGCTGGGGTTTATTATCACTAGTACTGCTGGTACTATTGCTCCTACATTATACCCTGCTGGGGTTATCCAGGTACTGCTGGTACCATCACTTAATTGCGATTACGCTACAGCCTGACCTCTCGCCCATCACACGCCCTGTGCCATTAAATTATACCAGTCCTGCTCCAAAATCTACACAATGGAGGCATCCCAGAACACTGCTAACTTCCAGACAATGATTAATGAGGCCATTGCCGCATCTATGGAGAAAGCACTCTACAAGGTTATGACGGTTATGATTATGATTCTGAGGCTTCAGAAACACACACAAGGGCAGAAACCCTTTCTGGCAAACACCACTGGAAGGGCGAAAAAGGGAAAGACAACCCTGGCAAGGGCAAGACGCCAGCCAAACGTCACAGGACAGTTCCAACTACCACCCCTACCCCGCACCACCACTACTCCTCGGAGGAGGACTAATGCACACGCTCCATGGCCATGCTAGATGTATGGCAAGCTGTGGACTCACAAGATGATGCTTGGGGCTCAGATTCCGGATCCCATTCCGTTTTTCTGTAGGGCACTTTCCTGGATGACATCCAGAGGACCGATTACTTGGATCCAGCCCAAGAACAAGGGGAAACCATTCTGGACCCAATGGGTCAACGACTGTTCAACCCTAGGAATATCAGACACCCACGCTCGAGGGACTGGACACCCCCGGAACATCTGTCTAAGTTCATGCTCCTGTGGCTCCACAAACCATTGGACAAGCCTGTATGCAACCGTCTACGGTCTGAATGTCCTCACCCTTCCCTACCC
>OW240912.1:117240576-117307060 GCA_933207985.1 Pelobates cultripes
CAGTCCCATAAAGAGTCCCTAAGCCCCAATATGCCCACCGACAGTCTTAAAGGGCCATACACACCCAATAAAATTCCATAAGTTTTCACAATCTCCCAGGGGCCATAGTCATGCGGGAGGAGGCTGGCAAATAGGCTTCTCCACAACCCAGGGAAGCAGGGCAATTTGCCATTTAAAGGGCCCGTTACAAATAGCAGTTTGCAACAAGGTGTCAATCCATATCTGCCAAGTGACCCGATGTAGGGGGACCAGTCCCTATTCTGCTCTGTGTCAGTGTGTATCAGGGAACCTTAGGACAGGTGTCAATCCACATCTGCCAAGTGACCCGATGTAGGGGGAACAGTCCCTATTCTGCTCTGTGTCAGTGTGTATCAGGGATCCTTAGGACAGGTGTCAATCCATATCTGCCAAGTGACCCCATGTAGGGGGACCAGTCTCTATTCTGCTCTGTGTCCGTGTGCATCAGGGCTCTGAGGACAGGTGTCAATCCATATGTCAAGGTGTCAATATGTCATATGTCAGGTGTCAATCCATATTGATTGTGATTTAGGAATGTTAGGTGATTTCTGCCCTTTATGGATTAAAACCAAACTCTGTATCAACTGTGTAATTTTCCATGGGAGTTTTGCCATGGATCCCCCTCCGGCATGCCACAGTCCAGGTGTTAGTCCCCTTGAAACAACTTTTCCATCCCTATTGTGGCCAGAAAGAGTCCCTGTGTGTTTTAAAAATCGCCTCCCCATTGAAGTCAATGGCGTTTCGGGTGGTTCGCCGGTTCGCGAACATTTGCGGAAGTTCGCGTTCGCCGTTCGCGAACCGAAAATTTCGGGTTCGCGACATCACTACTTCTGAGCTAAGCTCTTGGAAGGCTTTCTATAGTCTAAATTTAGATGTGCAGGGGATGCACAACAGTAATCTCTATCTCTGTCTATATTTATACCAATAAAGAAAGAAATTATATAAATTCAAAGCCAAATGTACAATAAGCAAATGGGTAATCATTGAAACTAATATATACAAAATAGCTGCTAACCTGACAAAGAGTAGCTAACAGAATTAAATTTACAAATACTAAACAAAGGTATCTCTACCCTTGGTAACAGCAAAAAGAGCTGTTGATCCAATTTAGTATCATCATCATTAAAGGGACACTATAGGCACCCAGACCACTTCAGCTCTAATGAGAGGACAGCCATTGCAATTGGCACGGGTCCGTCTCCGCTCCTGATGTCAGCAGGGAGGAGTGGAAGCGGACCAGAGCTAGTGCCAAGGCATAGGCGCTAGACTCAGGTAAGTGACAGAAGGGCTTTTTAATAATTTCTGCAACCATGGAGGGTGGGAGAGGGGAGAACTAAAGGAAGCTAAGGGAGCTACAGTGCCAGGAAAACAACTGTGACTCAAGTTGACACCCTTTATCAAACAATACTCCCTCAACACTGAAATTTACAGCCTGTTTTTGATGTCAGATGACCTTGCTGCAGAAGCAAAAGATTCTCTGAATATATTTTATACATAATTTAGTTTTCAGATTTTTTTTTTGATGTCTTAAAAAGGTGAAAAATCCAATATGAAACTGATTTAGGTTGAAGCTCTAAAAATGTGAATGATTTAGGGCTTCTCCTTACCGTGAGAATAATCTTCTAGTAGATAGCATTATGCAATTCTAATTCTAAAAGAAAATGTAAAAATAAAAATAATACAAATGAATATCATCAGCAGCCGTGTACAAAACATGGTTTAAATAGAATATATATTTTCCCATTGGGGTATAATCTATTAGCTTAACACACTTCTCTCATTTAGACACAAAGAAATGCCCGCGTAAAGCACTGCAACTAATGAAAATGTGTAAAAAGAATGAGACAGTTATTTGACAAACAAGTCCTATTTTTGCCTTGGTCAAATAAACAAATAATTGCATTTGCAAAGTGCTGAATCGCTGTGCAACACAATACATCGAAGAGGCAGCCTATCACTTTTTCTTACACAAAATACAGTGATGTGTAGCTTTAATGCAATAACTTACATCAAGCAAAACAAAATGCAGCAACGGAACACAGAGGATGCACAAGGCAGCCTCGGCTGATGGTGTGTTACGCTACTGCCATTTAAGTCCAAGCATTGATAAATGTGTATTATCCGCGTTGAAGGAAATTGTGAAACCTAACACCCACAGGGGAAGCATCAGCTTTGTTTTCAGCAATCCCTTTCAATGATTCCTTGGCTTGAATGGCTCTTCATTATCTAATATCGGAGGTAATTTTTACTTTCCGTCTTTGGATACAATTAAGACTTTTCTTGCTCAGACAATATATTGATATTGCTTCTGCTGAGAGAAGCATCTAAGTATATATCTTATTTTTATTATAAGTGTTGCACTTTTTTCATAAATGAGAAGTAGACTATTTTTTTTCCTGTTAATCTTTAATATTATTTTATGATGTGGCAGGACTAGGCAAAGTCTTGCTATCCAACTGTTGCTTAAATGTACACATGTATTATTTTTTTACAGTTAATGAATGAGATAGGATTGGTCTGCATCTATCCAACTTCTTGTCTTTATCTTTAAGTAAATACTCTTTAGCATCAGTGTATTTTCCCTTATAATTTTTTTTTTCATAGTTGCATTGGATAGCCTAAAGGGAACATTTCACAAGGTAAAGCTTATTTTAAACAATCATCATCTACTTAGTGAGACCTAGCATCTGATTTAGCATTCTCCCAAGCTAAAGTATTACCTACCGGGGTCTAGGGGGAGGAACGAGTTAAAGGCTTACCTTTCTCCAGTGCCAGGCGCTGGGGACTCTCCTCCCTCTTCTGACGTCATCGGCTGAATGCGCATGCGCGGCAAGAGCCACACGCACATTCAGTCAGTCCATAGAAAAGCATTTCTCGATGCTTTACTATGCACGCTGGTAAAAATCACAGTGAGAAGCGCGGAAGCACCTCTAGCAGCTGTCAATGAGACAGCCACTACAGGCTGGATTAACCCATATGTAAACATATCAGTTTCTCTGTAACTGCTATGTTTACAGCAGGCATGGTTAACCCTAGATGGACCTGGCACCCAGACCACTTAATTGAGCTGAAGTGGTCTTGGTGCCTATAGTGGTCCTTTAAGTTCTGAAGGAACACTGTACTTGTCCCTGAG
Organism: Pelobates cultripes; assembly: GCA_933207985.1. NCBI lineage: Eukaryota > Metazoa > Chordata > Amphibia > Anura > Pelobatidae > Pelobates > Pelobates cultripes. Next base: position 117,243,728 of record OW240912.1, read on the forward strand.
CTAGACCTTCAGCTTGCAACTGTAGTGGTGGATCTCCTGGCTTAATTATATCCAGCAATGGATAGGTAGAGCCCTGTCGGTAGTGCCATCTCTTAACAAGACTTTTAAATGATCAGTAGAACATTTAATTTATCACATTGATCAAATTACCTCCACATACTGCAATGGCCAGTAAGTGACACTTCCATTGCAAGATCTTGTTGCAAGAGCTCTAATCAGGACATGAGGATATCCAGGGTATCCGAATAATTTATCTTTTTTGGGAGTTGGGAAATTCAAATGTTCATATGGGATGATTTAAAAATCTAAACAGATGCAGAAATGGGGTTAGTATAAATATGTGCTTGAGTGCAACAAATGCCCTACCATCCATCACATGTAGAGAATGAGATCTTAGTGCTTCATCCTACCAGATCACAGTTTTGAACTAGATTTTACCTACACAAGTTTCTGCTTTTGTCTTCTCAATATTTTTGCAGATAAAACAAATGTCATACTGCTTGTGTTAAATATGATTTTTCCAAACTACCTCTTTCCTGCAAAAGACTGAAGCGTCACAACATATAGAACAAGTCTAAATAGCAGGGGTTGATGCATTTAAAAATGAGTACTGGAATTGTATACAAGTCTACAGAGATTCATAACACATAGAACTCTGAGGCATTTTAAAAGCTGCTCTGGAGTCTTAGACATGTCCACAGAGATTCATAATACATAGAACTCTGAGGTATTTTAAAAGCTTTGCCAAAGTTTAGACCTGTCTACAGAGATTCACAATGAAGAAAATGTTGAGGCATTTTTAAAGCAGTGCCGGTTGCAGAAATTGTATCAAGATAAAAACTGTTTATCTATATGTGTTGCTTTTATTCTGTATTATTTTTTACATACTTTTGACAGTACCAGTTTTCGTACTGACCAGTTCACTGGATTCAAAGGAGTCCTATAGACAGTCAGACCACTTCATCTCAATTAAGTGTTATGTATGGCCCTGTTTATTTATTTTATTTTTTCAAGCCTTTTTGAAACCAAAGTAAGCATTCACACAATTTCATTTATGCATTTCAATATGAATAAATATTTAGTAGATTTACATCCTTAAAAGTAAAAGGACAAAAAGTACGTACAATTAAATCCATATCTACAGGGAGTGCAGAATTATTAGGCAAGTTGTATTTTTGAGGATTAATTTTATTATTGAACAACAACCATGTTCTCAATGAACCCAAAAAACTCATTAATATCAAAGCTGAATATTTTTGGAAGTAGTTTTTAGTTTGTTTTTAGTTATAGCTATGTTAGGGGGATATCTGTGTGTGCAGGTGACTATTACTGTGCATAATTATTAGGCAACTTAACAAAAACAAATATATACCCATTTCAATTATTTATTATTACCAGTGAAACCAATATAACATCTCAACATTCACAAATATACATTTCTGACATTCAAAAACAAAACAAAAACAAATCAGTGACCAATATAGCTACCTTTCTTTGCAAGGACACTCAAAAGCCTGCCATCCATGGATTCTGTCAGTGTTTTGATCTGTTCACCATCAACATTGCGTGCAGCAGCAAACACAGCCTCCCAGACACTGTTCAGAGAGGTGTACTGTTTTCCCTCCTTGTAAATCTTACATTTGATGATGGACCACAGGTTCTCAATGGGGTTCAGATCAGGTGAACAAGGAGGCCATGTCATTAGATTTTCTTTTATACCCTTTCTTGCCAGCCACGCTGTGGAGTACTTGGACGCGTGTGATGGAGCATTGTCCTACATGAAAATCATGTTTTTCTTGAAGGATGCAGACTTCTTCCTGTACCACTGCTTGAAGAAGGTGTCTTCCAGGAACTGGCAGTAAGACTGGGAGTTGAGCTTGACTCCATCCTCAACCCGAAAAGGCCCCACAAGCTCATCTTTGATGATACCAGCTCAAACCAGTACTCCACCTCCACCTTGCTGGCGTCTGAGTCGGACTGGAGCTCTCTGCCCTTTACCAATCCAGCCACGGGCCCATCCATCTGGCCCATCAAGACTCACTCTCATTTCATCAGTCCATAAAACCTTTGAAAAATCAGTCTTGAGATATTTCTTGGCCCAGTCTTGACGTTTCAGCTTTTGTGTCTTGTTCAGTGGTGGTCGTCTTTCAGCCTTTCTTACCTTGGCCATGTCTCTGAGTATTGTACACCTTGTGCTTTTGGGCACTCCAGTGATGTTGCAGCTCTGAAATATGGCCAAACTGGTGGCAAGTGGCATCGTGGCAGCTGCACGCTTGACTTTTCTCAGTTCATGGGCAGTTATTTTGCGCCTTGGTTTTTCCACACGCTTCTTGCGACCCTGTTGACTATTTTGAATGAAACGCTTGATTGTTCGATGATCACGGTTCAGAAGCTTTGCAATTTTAAGAGTGCTGCATCCCTCTGCAAGATATCTCACTATTTTTGACTTTTCTGAGCCTGTCGAGTCCTTCTTTTGACCCATTTTGCCAAAGGAAAGGAAGTTGCCTAATAATTATGCACACCTGATATAGGGTGTTGATGTCATTAGACCACACCCCTTCTCATTACAGAGATGCACATCACGTAATATGCTTAATTGGTAGTAGGCTTTCGAGCCTATACAGCTTGGAGTAAGACAACATGCATAAAGAGGATGATGTGGTCAAAATACTCATTTGCCTAATAATTCTGCACTCCCTGTATAAATTATTAAACTCCATCTTCAGTGTCTGAACAGGAATATTTATTTTTTCCATATTTATTATTATTACTGCTGAGTAAGTTTGAGAGGGGGTTAGGAGTGCAGGAAGGAGGGAGGTTTTAGGAAATGGGATGGGGTATGGGTAGCTGGGCGATGATCTGTGAGGAAGTAAAAAAAAAAAAGGTTGGTGCGAGGGGAGAGCAACTACTGTAGCCAGGCCCGCGCACATCCGTGGGTAGCATAACGGAGGTTGTCACTATGTTTGGCCCAGTGGCATCAGTCCGAGATGACAGCCCTCATATCCTGTAAAACCAGATAGAATTGTATTTCCTAAGGTTGTCTGCACAGGACAAGATAAGCTCTTCTCTAGAGCATATTTCCTCTACTCTAGTGATTCAATCATGTACTGTGGGCGTGGAATTCTGCCTCCAAAACATTGGGATAAGGCTGTGGGCTGAATTAATAAAGTAGGTGAGTACTGTTCTATAGGTTTGCCTGTTTGGGATTTTTTAAAAATGTTATAGGCACAACTCTGTGGAGAGAGAAATTAGTTAATCTGTGAGGTCTAAGAGGATAATGTGTATGTGTTGCCAAAAGATTTGGGGGTATTCCCATTAGATATGAAATAAGGTTCCAGGTTCCCTCCCGCATCTCCAACTTTAAGGGTCATGATCTGTTGAGTAGGTATCTATCCTGTCAGGTGTTTTGTACCAATGGGTGAGCATCTTGTATCCAGATTCTAAATAGAGGATTTATGTGTTAGTGTAAATAACTAATACACTTTAGGTGAGAAATGCCTCAGATCTCTTTCCCAGAACCTTGTCAGCAGTTGTGAGGGTTGGGGTATGTTCAAATCCAAGAACTTGCAATTTCAATAATTGTTGAGGCGAAGAAGGTATGGAAGCCCAGAGAAGAGATACAATTTTTAATATGGCTTGAAGGAACTAAGGGTTCCTAAAGATGGGTATAGATATGACAATGACATTTATGGCTGTTTGTTTACAAACTGACATGGTGTTTGGTATGGTGGAGTGGTGTCTTGGTACGGTGGGATATGCCCCGGGCTGCTGCCAGGGGAGCTCAGATAGAGGATGCTGGTGAATTTGGTTTCTAGCTGTAGCAATAGTTTACTAGGTGGAGCAATGTTCCTTTTATTTAGCCTTTGGAGGTGGATTGCTGTATGATACTTTTCTAGATCGGGTAAGTCCAGGCCTCCCATGTTTAGATCTGGTAAAAAGATCTGAAAAATGGTTGCAGAATGTGTACTGAAAGTGTTTTAAGTAGGTATAAAAAATGCTAAGGATGCTAATCCTGTCAAACCAGGTTATATGTGGAAGTGCAGGAAAAAAGTAAATTAATCATTTAAATGTAAAAAAAAACAAAAATCAAAGAGAGTGTGGATGTATATTAGTACCAGCCTTATAAGGTTTCTCTTAGACCAAGCATGTCAAACTCAAAGGCTAACACGGGCCAAATAAACAAGATTTAAGTTTATTTGGGCCGCAAAAAACAAAAACTTCAGTTTTCATAATAATGTAGGTTTATTTAGAAAAGTACAGTATAAAAAAAGTTGCCTCTGGCCCAACCCCAGTGGTGAACTCAGCCACTCCCGGTTGTCAAGCATGCAACTAAACCATCACTGTTTAAGCGATGTCCACCATGATGTGCTTCACTAGTAACTGACCATTACCCACTTACGGGAGTGCCAGGGCTAGCTTGTAACTTAATGTATACTCTAGACATGAGCAGTCCTACCCAAGTGTTACTTACTTAACCTATGTTACATATGTTACACTACTGCTTAATAGTCGAAAAGTTACCAAAGTGAGAAAAATCATACTTGCATACCTTACCTTATCTTGACTATATTTTCAATCTACTCTCAAATCCGAATGCTTAACCCCTTAAGGACCAAACTTCTGGAATAAAAGGGAATCATGACATGTCACACATGTCATGTGTCCTTAAGGTGTTAAGCCGGATTAAAACATAAAATTGTGCATGTTAATCTTGTGCCCCACATGTTACGCATGGGAAAAGCTCGTAGGGCTAAAAAGTAAACAAAAGGGCAAATTTATTTTAAGAAGACGTGCATTTGCATATAATCAATGTTTCAGTCCGACTACCTTGACCTTCAGAAAAGTTTGGTAATGGGACTGAAATGGTGAATGTATGCTGTAAAAAGCTGTAAAAAAGCTGTAGAAAAAAAATGACATTATCTTGTTGATTTTGACGTCCTATGAGTGTGTTCTTCACTTTGGCTGAGATTATCAAACTTGATGATCTCAGCCAATCCAATGCTTTCCCTAAAAAGCTAAACGTTCCCCATGGAGATGCTAATTGGCCACACAGTTTTTTACCACACATGCACGATAGCCTCCCAATTCTTTCCTTTGGGAAAGCATTGAATTGGCTGAAATCATTAAGTTTGATTTTCTCAGCAAAAGTGAAGAACACACTATCAATATATGTATCAATATTATGAATGCACCATTTTCATTAGAGATATCTGTATGGACAGTATGCACTGCTGGTCAATATTCAGGATTCAATAAGTGAACAGCCTCTATTATTGTGAAAAGGTAAGTCACTAGTGTAGGGTGCAATCTTGTCTGTAGTGTCATTTAGGCGCATTGTTGTGTATATGTATATCCTAAGGTTAATGTCAGTGGGGTATTAATCACGAAAAATAGGTCAATAAACCATAACAGGAGGGGAAATTTTGTTTCCGTTAGCTGTAAAGGCTCCAGGTAAATATGAAAAGAGAAGATGAGAAACTATTCTTCTAGTCTAGCAGGGGGAAGAGGTGGAGTTTGAAAATCAATACCACTGGATAAGCAACTGCGGAGTCGAGTAGTGACTTTAAATTTTAAATTCACTTTGAACTCTCACTTTAGTGAATAACTATCAGAGTTTGCACCTGACTTGTCTTTAGTGAATAGCTAATCTTCTACCCCTAGCTCAAGAGCACCTACCTTTAAACTTTAAATTATTTTATACACCACATTTATTGTGAAATGAAAAGAGATGGCTATCAACCAATTAACCAGGTGGCTAATTTAATACTAATCATATAAAAGTAATGACATTTCGCAGAAAGACTAGCAACTCTTGAGGAAGATAGAACGAGAACGGGTGCACGTAGTACCTTTATTTAGTTAATGTGTCAATTTGTATGGAAATTTTGCAAGTGTAAATAAAAATACTTTATAGAACAGAACTCTTTTTTTAATGTATCCTTTTCATTTACTTACAGGGGAAGCTATATAAAATATAATGGTAAAAAATGCATTTTTACAGGAAATAATTTCCATTTAAACAGTTCTGTTCGGTTATAGGATAGTGAAATAAAATCTATTTTTCCATAAGTACAAGAATCCAAATCATTTAGAGCCAGTTTATGACTCCCTCAGACTAAGCATCTTTCATTACTAGTACACTTGAAAATAAGGATGACTTCTTTATTTCAGCTATTTGCATACATCATTATTGGCTAAAACATTAATCACATTATTGACTCTCTGGGATGTAAACCAAGGATCTGTATTGATTTATGACATAACTCAGAAATAAATGCTTGAAAATATGCTATTATGTAACATGCATAAATAAAATGAACCTATTCCAAGTTCTTAATGGTAAAATTATTTTTGCATTGTTTGAAAGTGACCCATCCAACTGTCCGACTTAATGTATATCTCACTGCATTTTGTGAGCCAGCACTAAAAGACTAGCATTGAGCCACACTGGTACAATTCATTTTATCAGCATGTTAATTTGCTACACATATCGGCAATCTGACAAAGCACAATTACTCTGGACCAATTAGAATTACAAAAATGTCACACATGTATGTTGTATAATATATATAAATTTATAAATTCGCAGATGCCCCGCACCAACTATTCTCGGTCCTGTCAGCGAGATGATATAATAAACCTTCATGAAGTGCAATCACAGGTCTTTTTAGTTGTTCAAAACTGCTTTATTGGTGCTTAAAGTATAACACAAATGGTTCAATGTTTCAGTCCCCACTGGACTTTTTTCAAGACGATATATATATATATATATATATATATAGGGAACAGGGGGTAACTGACACCTATGGTCCACCCCTCCTCTATTACCAGGGACCACTGGCAGTTTGCAGGAAGGTATTAACCCCTCTGTCTATCCTCCTCCTTCAAGGCAGGTATTGACCCCCTGCTTGTCCTTTTAATTCCAGGCAAGTATTGACCCCTCTGCATGTCCCCGTCCTTCTAAGCAGATACTGTCCCCTCTGCCTATCCTCAACTTTCCAAGCAGGTACTGACCCCTCTGCTTGCACAGGTTTCAATCCTTCTGCTTGCACTCTTCCTTTCAGGCTGATATCGACCACTCTGCCTGTGTTGCCTCCAAATACTACCTTTACATTTCCTAATGAAACTACACACACAAAAAAAAGTTTCCGACTATTTATTGGTCAACATTTCAGTAAGGCTTAGCAAACATTCACCAGAACACACAAAGGTTCTGTTTGTAGACTCAAATGTTGACATTTTGTTTAAACCTCAACAAAAGCTAAGAATATTTTCTACAAATCCTCGAGTGGATTATATTATACTATTGTGGCTGGAGTGAGTAAATCTTGCACTGAGAAATAGAGTGCTTGGTCCTTGGGGTTTGTGCATACATAGACATACATAACATCATGGAAAACATAGATGACATAAACAATTCTGTTTTTCGTGGATTGGTGAAAACCGGACAATTCTGATAACCTCTTACAGTCAATGTTCCAGTTCCAGCATTTGTTCTTATTTTATTTCTATCATTGGGCATTTTATTGCCAATAATTTGCCAAATATTTATTTTTCTCTGTTAGGAAAAAGAAAATCATATGGCTAGCAGAAGTTAAATTTATTTAGTGAGAATGCTGAAAAGTTAGAGTAGTAAAATGTGTTTTTTTTCATCTTTACTCTTGAAAATATACTTGAATACTAGATAAATATTATTTATACATACCCGTTTATATTAAATCTTACGTTATCTTATGTTAGTTGCATAAATTAGATCCACTGTAATATATTTTGTATATATTCATTATATTGTATACGGTCCTAGATTCTGTAAAAATAAATAAGTGAATATTTTGTAGGTGAATAGAAACATTCCTATAAATGTCAATTAAAGAAACGATGTTTCAGTTACCAGAATTAAGCTATTCTCTAACAGCATGTTGACCACTCTGAACACTCTACGAATATTTACATACTTTGATTACACAGTAGAAATTTGCTACAAAATAGAATATGAATAATATCTAAATAATGTATGTCACTGGTTCCAGGGTCTCTTAGTGTCCCTTGGGGTTAATTTGATTGTATGAAAGGTCAGAGCTTACAACCTAAATTCTTATTTGAAGCTGGGACCCCAGCAGAGCTACTCTGTAAGGTGTGAGAAGTCACATATAAGTGGCCTTGAAGTCTGGCTTCAGCACAAACTAACCTTGTCATTTGCCATATGTCCTGATTCCCTCCCAGATAAGGAGTCCTTTGATATGAACAAACCTTGTGTTCCAATATCATATCCAAAAGAGACATTAAAGGACCACTATAGGCAGCTCAATGAAGTGGTCTGGGTGCCAGGTCCCGCTAGGGTTAACCCTGCCTGCTGTAAACATAGCAGTTTCACAGAAACTGCTATGTTTACATATGGGTTAATCCAGCCTCTAGTGGCTGTCTCATTGACAGCCGCTAGAGAATGCTTTCATATGGACTGACTGAATACGCGCGCGGCTCTTGCCGCACATGCGCATTCGGCCGATGACGTCGGAAGGAGGAGACAATGTACATAAGAACCAAATTAAGCAAAGACAAAAAAAAATCAGTTATATTGAATTATACAATGGGTTCATCTAGGAATCAATAATAGATTTCAGGAAGCAACTAGCCGTGTACTATGTAGCATGTCACATTAAGCACAGAACCGATCTTAATCAATTGCAAAGCTAATCAACTGTAGAGAAGAGCAGAATATAAATATTTAAAAAATAGTTAGACAGAGTTACCAATGGTATCTGTAAAAGAACCATTATTTTCTCAATGAATTGATATACGTGTAGTGGTCTTTTCATTTTAAGCCTTTAATGTAAAACATTGCCATTTTCCGGAAATGACAATATTTACATTGAATGTTCTTGACAGTCACTAGATGTGTTTCCACCTCCAGAACAGTGTCAAACTCAGATCTTCAATTACATATTGCTCACAGCATAATTTGAATGGAGGAGCACTGCATTTTGCAGCACATGTACTTCTCATCCCGAATGCTTCTCTGTTAGAAGCAATGGATTGGACGAGATTGAGGAACAGTCAGCAGGTATGCCGAAAAGGACAGATGAAATGTGGGCAGCTGCAGTGGAGTTGTCTCAGCACTGGAAACAAAATAAGCCACCTTTAACTGAACTTTTAAAATACCTAGGCAGGGTGCAAAGAGACCACAGAAACAGAAGGGAACTTATAGTTCAGAAAAAGCAATTGCTATTTTAGGGGCTATGGGTTTAGATATATTTTCCATTTAATTTATAACAAGACAGGAGGATATTTTTTTACATTTAAAAATCATAGCCTGAGACTTAGTGAGACACTTTAAGGATGAGTGTGATGTCATACATGGGAACGTGTAAAACAATATTTTGGATCAAAGCAGCAAGACACTATGCTTGCAAATGAAAATAATCTAACCAATATTTGGACAACAGATCTCATGAATATCTGGTTTCCAGTGGGACAAAAGCAGTATGTCTTTAACGCATCCTGCCCATACCCTCCATAAAAGCTCCCCACACCCATAGATCCAACTCAATTCTTGTATCATATTAACTGGAGACAGATAATTTCTTTTATTCATTATTTTTCTGATAATCATTGAATCATATTATTTTTATAACTATTAGGAATACCTACTCCTAGAAAACTATATCCTAGATAAATAGCACATGACATAACTGCAAACAAACAGAGATACAGGAACTTTACAGACACAAAGAAGTATTTACAGCCTCCAAATAACAATTTAACAGATTTAGAGACAATGTCTAACACAGCTAATAACACTGCATATTAATTCTTCATACTTCCCATTAAGGTATTGTAATTGGACTGCTCTGTAATTGTATAGATTATTCACTCGATTTCAATGTATCACTGCATTTATATTCTGTAACATTGGTAAAATTCCAACTTTCTCGCAATTCTAAGGGCTCTTGTTAGGACTACTCTGACCTCCGAATCTCATTTTCTTCCTTCTTTAAAAAATGCTTACATTGCAGAAAGCACACCTGTTTTCATTATGTGCACCTGCTTCTGCCATACTGAAAGGTCTTTCTGACTTCATAATACAATCTGTATCTCACTAAGAAAGATATTCAGCCATTTAAGTCCTTCATTCTTTTGTCTGATGTAAGCACTTATGCACATCTTCATCTACACCATTACTTTCTTGCCGACAAAAAAATTACTAATACTGGCAGATAAAATTTCTTGCATTAGTTGGTTTTTCAAATTCTGATTCAACTACAGGTCAGCATCGTTAATCTTTCTGTAAAATAATAAGAGTAACACATTTGCATATGTCGCATTGTCGCTAGTACTAATAATAAGAATGGCTAAAATTATTGATTTTTCTTTAGAATGGTCAATAAGCATTGTCCTTTTATTTTGCATGCTAAAAGTGGGTTTGATAAAGTTAAAATAATAAGGTGCGCTGTGTCTTTAAGACCCAATTATACAAAGTGCAACAAGTGCAAACTATATAATAAAGTGCAAAGTGATACAAAGTGCACTTAAAGTGTGTAATATTGATATAAAATATTATACATACGTATGTCCTCTCAAATGGAAATATACATAGAAAAAAAAGAGACAGAAAAAAACCAATAGTGTAAAACCGTATTGAAAGATAAAATATGAATTATAAATGCCAAATATTGCACTCACAAAAGTAGAGCAGAATAAGCCTGCTCTAGCTTAAACAGCTTCTTCAAATATAGGACTGCACAGACGAAAATATTCCAAAATATTTATTGCCCAGCACAGCACAAAATATGTCACCTTCCTCCACATTCAGTATTAGGTTTCAGAGTGTTCGGTTATATGCAGCATAAGGGTGTCGACTAATCCCTCTGTTTGTTCGCCGCCGTTAACACCGTCTGTTTCCTCAAACTTCCGGGGGGAGGGACTTCCTCAGGTGCGTGACGTAAGGTGAGTAACTTACGTGATGACGCGTTTGTCTTTTTAAATAAGTTTCTTTGGGAAATGATGTGTTTGAATATATGTTTTAAAATAATGTAATATTTTTAATTATGATGTTTTTCGAATAAAGTAATATTTTAGGCAATTTATATATTTAACTGATTGGATTGATACCAGCGATAAGATAATAGACTTTGAATGACAGCCACCTGAATATACCCATTAGGATGGGTATATAAGAACGTAAAGGACATGGATGGGCAGATCTGATGAAGCCGTGAACACGGCAAAACGCGTCATCACGCAAGTTACGCAAGTTACGCACCTTACGTCACGCACCTGAGGAAGTCCCTCCCCCCGGAAGTTTGAGGAAACAGACGGTATTAACAGCGGCGAACAAACAGAGGGATTAGTCGACACCCTTATGCTGCATATAACCGAACACTCTGAAACCTAATACTGAATGTGGAGGAAGGTGACATATTTTGTGCTGTGCTGGGCAATAAATATTTTCGTCTGTGCAGTCCTATATTTGAAGAAGCTGTTTAAGCTAGAGCAGGCTTATTCTGCTCTACTTTTGTGAGTGCAATATTTGGCATTTATAATTCATATTTTATCTTTCAATACGGTTTTACACTATTGGTTTTTTTCTGTGTCTCTCTTTTTTTCTATGTATATTTCCATTTGAGAGGACATATGTATGTATAATATTTTATATCAATATTACACACTTTAAGTGCACTTTGTATCACTTTGCACTTTATTATATAGTTTGCACTTGTTGCACTTTGTATAATTGGGTCTTAAAGACACAGCACACCTTATTATTTTAAGTATATTCACGAGTGTTTGGAGGAGTTTTACACTTGTTTTTGGTGCAGCTTCATAATATATAATATTTGTTGGTTAGTTATATTCTAGATGATTTTATTACGAGCGCCTGCTTTTTACTTGCTTTTTGTGTCTGGTTTGATAAAGGGCACGGTTTGTGACCGAAACGTTGTCTTGTGAAGCCTTGTGATACGCAACATTAAAGGGCTGTCAAACTTTAGAAGGCAAGTGCCTGGACCCCCTTTTTTTATTTTGAATACTGTGATGTTTGTCTTACCCCAGGGCCTGGACTACGGTTTTAAGTTTTTGATATCCTAATGAAAGAAGTGCAATATATTCAGGATAGACAGTCATAACCTCAAAGCACACTACCCTTATTCTGTATGCTTAAACTCCTTCTATTCTAAGAGCTCATTATTATTGATGTATGAGTATATACCAGAGCTTCACAGCAATAAACATACATGAATGTGCACTTAAACTATAAATGTGTTTAGAAATTGGTTTAAGTAAATTAAATTCTTTAGTTTTCGAAATTACTTTTTAGTTACATAAATGGCTGTGGGCTCAGTGATTTCAACTAACATGTTCCATTAACAAAACAGTTTGGGGTGTGTGGGAGTAAAACAGAATGTTTATAAAAAAAAAAAAAACAGGCCTGCTATTTGTAATAACTGGAGTTTCTGAAGCATATCTTAAGAGAGCCCTGTTATTTCAAGAGTTAAATATTTTGTGATGAAAACATAGGAAAGAACATTTATTTGGCATATTGTATTTAGAGGACAATCCTGCCCTGCTTCAAATAAAAATGGCTTCCACAACTTGCATCCACTATTTATGGCAAGAAAAAGTGTGAGCAGCACATCCATTAAACTAGTATCTTAGTTGCAATAAAGTTGGCTGAAAAGGAATCAGAGACTTCTGAAATATCCTTCCAGAATTTAATGATTATGTAAGCCTATTAGAGTACTATTGGGATAATGCACCAGCTTAGATTAAAGTTTTGGGTAGATGCAAATATTGTGTAGATGTAATTTCCATTGTTAAGTATGATTGGCAAGTAATCTGTTGCCTTCTTCAGGAGAATTGGGATTATTTAAAAGCTGCACTACTGAACAGATCAATTACAATTACATTAGGCATGTTAGCAAAAGCAAAAAAAAATAAGAAACCACTGTGGTACTCTGCAGATGTGGCCAAAATAGTAAAAAAAAAGAAAGTTAGCATTTAGTAATTATAAAAAAAAAACCAAAGTGACACATTTAAATCTCAAATTGCTTTGACACTGCCTAACTGACACCCTTAATGGTCACAAGGACCCAACGATTTCTCCCCCCCCCTACTACTCAATAACGTCATGCTAATTATTCCACCACTGATTAAGTGGGGTCTCTAGCCCCCTCAAGCAACCTGGAGGTACAACTCCTCTTGATTAGAATATTTTATGCTGGAGGCGTACTCTGCACCGTGCCCTTAAGTATCCCTTCTACTATCTACAATTTTCTCAGCTTACAGAGGGTAGCGGATGCAGGATCCTACTTACTTAGTAGGAAGGAGTCGGGCAACTATAGGCCAGTAAGCCTTACTTCAGTAGTGGTGAAGCCAATGGAAACCATGTTAAAGGATAGGATTGTTGAACATCTAAAATCACATTTCAAGATCAGAGACAACATGGGTTTACTTCAGGGAGATCATGCCAAACTAATCTTATTGTTATTTTTTTAATTAGGTAACTAAAATTATAGATCAGGGTGGTGCATTAGACATTTATTACCTAGATTCCAGTAAGGCTGTTGACACTGTTGCACATAGAAGGCTTGTCAATAAACTACAATCTTTAAGTTTGGATTCAAATATTGTTGAATGGGTAAGGTAGTGGCTTAGTGACCGGCAACAGAGGGTTGTAGTCAATGGAGTATATACGAAACATGGTCTTGTCACCAGTGGGGTACCTCAGGGATCTGTACTTGGACCCATTCTCTTTAATATTTTTATTAGTGATATTGCAGAAGGTCTTGATGATAAGGTATGTATTTTTGCTGATGATTCTGTCAGGATCTTACCTTGGGGTGGAGTCCATAGTGCAGAGTTAAGGCACCCTTTGCAATTTAACACAAACTGAGGAGACTCAAGGTAGAAATCTCCAAGATTGTGAGACAGTGCACTGGGGCTGTCCAGACACAGTGCTTCCAGGTATGTAGAGCAGGCTGTAAGAACAGATCTCACAGGTTTCTCAGTGATAGGTTCCTGAAGGACCTTAGGAGAAACAGCCGTAGGTGAGTTCTCAGTGACAGGTTCCTGGACGACCTCAGGAGTAACAGCTGTAGGTGAATTCTCGGTGATAGGTTTATGAAGGACCTCAGGAGTAACAGCTGTAGATGAGTGAGGACTTGTCAGGGAGACCAAGCATGGACAGGTCGGATGGTTAACAGGTTGACATGCAGAGCTAATAGGGTGAATAAAAGTAGTATCCAGTCGGAGAGCTGGAGTCTTAGGTGGGCGAATAGGACAACAAGAGATGAAGTGTCCCCTTTCCCCACAGTAAAAACACAGTCTATGGACCCTCCTTCTTTCTTTTTCTTCGGGTGATTGTCTGAATAAGGTTAGTCTAATTTCCATGGGTTCTTTGGCTTCCAAAGTAGGCGAATGTGACGTCTCAAGAGTTACATCGGACTTGGAAAGGGTGTTATAGTCTATATCTGGCTCGGGTTGCAGTTTATACAGGTAAACAGAAGAAGTTCAGGTAACATAGGGTTTGTGTGACTCAAGAGTTACAGGGGACTTTAAAAGGTGTTATAGTCCATATCCAGACCGGGTTTCAGTTTATGCAGATAAACAGAAGGAGTTCTGGGACTTAATAGATAGAGACTCCATTGAGCGTATAAAGGAATCCCAGGAATCCAGAACTGCACTTTTCAAAATCAGCAGCTGGTGGGCCTTAAGTTGCCCTGACAAAAGAGTGATAGCTGTGGTCACATTAATGAAGTTCTTGGCAAATGTGTGTGGCTTCAGGGAGAAGAGAATCTCGCAATCCAGCTTGAAGACATTATACTTCAAATGGATTCCCGAGAACTTGTCAGGTAGGGCAACTGCTGGTTCAGCCAGTTCAGGATCCTGGACACAGTGTACTTTCCCTTTAAGAGACACCAGTTTGTGCTGTACTTCAAGCAGTGCCTGGGTTAACTGTAGTTCAGAGAAGGGCTACTAAACTGGTTCATGGATTACAGGATAAAACTTACAAGGAAAAGTTAAAGGATTTTAACGTGCATAGGTTGGAGGAAAGACGAGACAGGGGGGATATAATAGAAACATTTAAATACATAAAGAGAATAAACACAGTAAAGGAGGAGACTATATTTAAAATATAAAAAAAACTGCCACAACAAGAGGATATAGTCTTAAATTGGAGGGGCAAGGGTTTAAAAATAATATCATGAAGTTTTACTTTACTGAGAGGGAAGTGGATGTATGGAATAGCCTTCCAGCTGGAGTGGAAGAGGTTAACACAGTGAAGTAGTTTAAGCATGTGCAGGATAGGTATAAGGCTATCATAACTATAAGGTGGAAATCAATCAATAAATTGATTATCTTGCGTACCTGCCCCCGACCAAATTAAAGAAATAGTACTGCACGCTCCTGAAGTAATTCACACCAGACACAAGTTTCGGGTTAATGAAAAACTTGAGGAATGTTTATTCAGGGGGGATGACATGTCCCTTATAAAGCAACATTACATCATAAGCGTTGTCAGAGATAACATGGAATAATACATCAATAATTGGTTAGGTGTTAAGTGGCTCATTTAGTGCTCTGCCTACCGGGTGTGATGTCACTGGTCTCTTGGAGGTCTCCCCCAGATTCCAGCGCCATCTTGTTAATGAGGGTGTTAGTCGATGTTAAAGGGGAAACTCCCTAGCGGCCATTTTAGGTAAATCCCATAGAAAGTTGAATAATGCTGATTGTAGTTATGTTGAGTAAATAGGCATTTTACTAATATAAATTGGGTTAATATTTTTGTCCACAACAGTCCCCCCTTAAAATGACTATTTACAAAAAGAAGGAGGAAAGGACAGCCAACTATTATCTAACCCTAATGACATCCCTGTGACGAATTGCCCTTCGCCACTTGTGCCTGGAGAGGACTGCTTGCCTGCCTCTTGCCCTGTGACTATGGACCCTGGGAGATTTGGCCCGTTCAATTCAGAGGGATAGGAGTTATGTATTTTTGTATCCTTTTGTGTTTTACTGGGAACATGTGCTCAATGGAGTCTGCTTCTATCCCTGGATAATTGGATTACTTTCCCCATTGTCTCCAGGCTAGAGGGCTCTGTAAAACCAGTTTGGGCCAGATAGCCATGCTGCCAGCCAGGCCCCAAAAGATACTTTGCTAACTTCTGAACCCCTGGTCTGATTCATGCCATTTTTTGATATGTTGTTTCCCTGAATGGATTGATTGTAAATATATATATTTTTATGTGAATGTAATGTATATTTTAGAAGTTATGAATATGCTGTTAAAACTGTATTATTTCTGGCCAGCAGATAATTGAGCTTTGTGTATTGTAGAAACTCAATTATCTAGCCTGGCCCAGAGGAGGAGTTTTGTGTTGCATAAATTGTGAGTTCTGTGTGCCAGTAAATCAGTCTTGTTCCAGCATTAAGCCTTGGCTCATGTTTGGGGGATTGGAGAAATACACTCTGGGCATTGCTATAATCCCCCCCAGGGTATGATCACTAAGTTCTGCTAAGAGCTTGTTCCTGTTCCTGCTCTCTGGGGAAAGAGAGGTTCACCCACTGGAAGCTGGATCCTGGCCTTGGGTCCAGGGTGGGTGGAGACAGCAGAGACCCCGGCGCAGTTGCATCGCTGGAAGTGGGGTCTGCAGTGCTGATGGTGTCAGTTGGAGTGCTTGGAGTCCTCAGCGAGCACTAGGAGCATCGATTGGCGGAGGTACTCAGTCGGAGTGCCAGCGTTCCGTCACATTTGGTGGCAGCGGCGGGATGGCGTCCTAGTGCGAGGACCAGCAGCTCGGAGACACCGGTACGTGTGGAGTTATGGATTTATAATTGAGGGCAACGCTAGCACTTGTGCAGCAACCCTGGCTTCAGAGGAACTCAAGGGATAGAGCTAGCTACGGGCAGCGTCCCTATCCATAGCAACATGGAAGAGGAGTTTCGCTGGAGGTTGCAGCAGCACTTGGCCCAACAGGACGGGCCTGTATCAGAGGAGTGCATACTGGACTGGAGAGATGTCACTCGTACGGAGATGTGGCATGATGCCCTGGAAAAGGTACAACGGCGGCGGGGAGAGAGCCTTCCCAGTGACGAGCAGCGGTTCCAGGTACTCGAGGCCCTGCGCTCCCCTTTCCTAGGGGAGCAACCCTTGGATGAATGGTTGTTGGAACTCTGGGATTTAATTTGCAAGGAGTTGTGGCTAGATGCAGCTTACCGGGCATTAAAGTGGTACGCCACCCAGCGCAACCCCTCGATGACTAACCACTATCTGCCCGAGGGAGAGGATTATAATGGCCCGGGCTTACTGTGGGAGGCCTATGAGGAGGGCGATGATTTTGGATGCCCCACAGAGTTTCGGTTCTGGGACATCCACAACATCAGGGAAACCCTGCTGGATCTTCCCCGAGCGGACGACCTGGGGCCAGACCTGAGTCATCTGGTCGCAATGGAGTGGAGGCTGGAGCAGAGCTACTGACGCCTGTTCAACTTAGCCCAATCACCGTCCCTCGGCCCAGAGGATTACCTGGACACCCTACCCTCTTTTGTCCAACCAGCCCCAGAGGTGAGCAACCTTATGGAACGGTCCTGGGAAGACCCACAGATGGCAGGTGGAGATGGAACCGAGGTCTCTCCACCTGCCCCACAGGGATGCTGGGTACCCGGCCCAGATCCCCAGCGGCAGTGTATCTCACAGGAAGAGGAGCAGCAGCCTGAGTTCCAGGAGGAGGTGATGCTAGATCCCTCCCCCATACAGCAACCAGCGTCCTGGGGAGGGGAGGCAACCGGCCTCCCTCTCCTCCACCAACCAGAGGTACCTGAGGTAGTGGACCTCATAGACGTGTCCTGGGGACACACAGAGATGGCAAGCGGAGATGGGACCGAAGTCTCTCTGCCAGCCCTACAGCGATGCTGGGCAGTCAGCCCAGGTCCCCAGCGGCAGTATAATATACAGGGAGAGGAGACAACTGGTCTCTCTCCCCAGCGGTGGCCTGAGTTCCAGGAGGAGGTGATGGTCGATCCCTCTACCTTACAGCAACCAGCGTCCTGGGGAGTGGGTGCAACCAGCCTCCCCCTCCATCAGCAGCCAGAGATACCAGGAGAGGGGGAAGAAAAACCTAACCACACTAGCGCAGATGGGACCGCGGTCTCTGTGCCAGTCCTACAGGGAGGCTGGACGGGCGGTCCAGATCCCCAACCAACCCCGCAGGGATGCCAGGAGGAGGAGGTAAGCAAAACTTCCCCTCCTCAGCTACATTCCAACCGGGTCCTGGGGGCAGTGGATGAGCCTGCGATACCCACTGACCCCCTCCCAGCAGAAGAGCTGGCATCTGGGCAGAGCTCTGTTAGCCTCTGCCCCCCCTTTTCCCCTGTATCAGAGCCTGACTTACCACGGGTTACCCCAGTGGAAGAGCTGGCAGCAGGGCAGAGCGCCGCTGGCCTCTGCCCCCAAGCAACACCAGCAGTTTGCCTAGCTGCACCAGGGAGACCGAGAGTGCTGCGCTGTCCCACTACAAACTTGAACCTACAGGCCAGTACCATTTATTGTGGGGGGGTTACTCTGCGTATTTTTCTTTGTGGGTGGGCTGCCCGACTAATCTAGGTACTGACCGGCAGAAGGTCAGGTACCTGTTTAGTCTTCCCCCCAAAGGGAAGATGTGTGACGAAGTGCCCTTCGCCACTTGTGCCTGGAGAGGACTGCTTGCCCGCCTCTTGCCCTGTGACTATGGACCCTGGGAGATTTGGCCCGTTCAATTCAGTATGATAGGAGTTATGTATTTTTGTATCCTTTTGTGTTTTACTGGGAACATGTGCTCAATGGAGTCTGCTTCTATCCCTGGATAATTGGATTACTTTCCCCATTGTCTCCAGGCTAGAGGGCTCTGTAAAACCAGTTTGGGCCAGATAGCCATGCTGCCAGCCAGGCCCCAAAAGATACTTTGCTAACTTCTGAACCCCTGGTCTGATTCATGCCATTTTTTGATATGTTGTTTCCCTGAATTGATTGATTGTAAATATATATTTTTTATGTGAATGTAATGTATATTTTAGAAGTTATGAATATGCTGTTAAAACTGTATTATTTCTGGCCAGCAGATAATTGAGCTTAGTGTATTGTAGAAACTCAACTAACTATACTCACCAGGGTATGATCAATAAGCTCTGCTAAGAGCTTGTTCCTGTTCCTGCTCTCTGGGGAAAGAGAGGTTCACCCACTGGAAGCTGGATCCTGGCCTTGGGTCCAGGGTGGGTGGAGACAGCAGAGACCCCGGCGCAGTTGCATCGCTGGAAGTGGGGTCTGCAGTGCTGATGGTGTCAGTTGGAGTGCTTGGAGTCCTCAGCGAGCACTAGGAGCATCGATTGGTGGAGGTACTCAGTCGGAGTGCCAGCGTTCCGTCACAATCCCTAATTGGCCGCAGCTCATCTGTCTTAACAAGCCTCGAACATTTCACTGCGCAGGTATCCTGCAGCAGCTAACCCACTACATCTCCTGCGTCAGACTTCTGCCCGTAGAGACAGACGCTATCCCTATGCTGTCCCTACATGGAAGTAGTTGTTTGTTTGAGGTGGTGGGACTGAAGAGGTGTGTGAGGGGTGTCACAGTCCATGTCGTCAGCATCCTGATGTAGGAATGTAGGTGTAGTGCAGTCAATGGTCTGACCTACAGTCTTCTGTAGATATTTCTGTACACAAGGTATTACACAACAAGTCAGAAAGAGAAAGAGAATTACCACAGTAAGAACCGCCATACCTATTTGAAAGAGAGTTCTTTGCCATCCACTCTTCGACCCAAACCATCTGTCCCGTGAGTTGGGGACTCCCGAATTTCTTTTTAATTCGTCTGAAAGATTATCTAATTTCTCTATGGCCATGGTTACCTTGCCATTAGGACCTGTATTGTCCGGGATGAAAGTACAGCATGTTATAGTATCGGGGAGTATTTTACACACGCCCTACTTTTCTGCTAGGATCATGTCTAAGGCTATTCGATTCTGGAATGTCATCTGGGAGGTAGTCTGTAATTGTTCTGCTAAGCCCTGTAGGGCATCTCTGGTATAATTGACAAATCGTTGTTGGTTATAGTAAATATAATTGATCCAGTTAACATTCTTATTGGCAGTGATGAGTGGGACCAAGGATTCGAATCCTTCCGCCACCTCATCTCTGGCTTTGAACTCATTTGGTACCCCCCTTGGTACTCCAATGGCATCGATGTATACATGTGAGTCAAAACTACCTCGAATGGGGGTTTCTCTTTTTACTCTAAGATACGTGTGTGGTGAATCATATGGGCCCTGGTGGTTATCAGGAAATATGTGTATGGGCATGATAACTTTAGTCAGGGCACACTCTCCCCACCACAGGCCAGTCATCTTTGATTGAAGTTGCATGTCACCACATAGCCAATAAATATCTCTCACAGATTTAACTTGATTTACTAATAAGACAGTGGGAGGTTTTCCGATAAATGGCACAGTTGCCTACAAATTTACCTGTGCTCCATGTATTGTATAGCAAGTGTAATTACCTGGGTATACGGTGACTCCATCAGGTGGTCTGGTGCTCCCTTGGGTTAATGGGTAAACCTTTTTCCATGAATCACACACTGATGAGTTCTGCGCATAGAGGCTTAAGAAACATCTCTCGATATCGGGGGTTAAATTTAAAGGCACTGTACCCAGGTGAGGCCTGGCCCCACCACAAACATAACAGTTAGTTTTGTTGTGAGAATTAGCATTATACCTCATCCATTCAAGCCATAGATTGGTATCTGAAAAACCAGTCTCCACAGCCATAGTGTCTTCAAATGTAGGATTGGCAATAGCCACCATGTCTTTAAGGGTTTTGATGTGTGGTTTTAGGGGATTAATGGTCATGTGTGTGGAACCTACCCAGTCAGGTGATGTAAGCATGTCTTGTAAATAGAAGGTCCCCAACTTGTTATGTGAGCCACCCCCTTTCCAATACATTCCAATTACGTATTCCCCAGCGTCTCCTGGGCTGGGGTGTTCTATGTTTAAGGTAAGCTTTATTGGGGTAGACCCTGTTGGCTTACACAAGGTCATTCTGTATAACAAGGGTTTCCCATATCTGTCAACTCGGTCCAAGGCACTTTGTGGTCTGTAGCCCCATGGTCAGCCCATATTCCAACCCGCCGCTTTCCATGAACTACAGTGATGTCCCCAACGGTCACCTGTCACACAGATATATGGGTCCTTTTTATTTGGTGTGTCTTTGTATATCGCTTAGTGTTGTGATTGTGGGAAAGTTCAAGAGACAATTTCACAGTAATCAAAAGTAAACGTAGCCACGTGTGTGTTTGAAGAATTATACCAAAATGTGTAAACATGATTGTCTTTAGTAATAGCAACTTGTTGGGCCTTTAAGAGGCCTAGCAGCAGACATAGGTATAGAAGGCTCTGGTGGGATCCGCTTCTTCTGGATCAGGAACTTTCTTGCAGTGTGAAGCGTGTATCCAGTAATCTTCCCAGCCAACTTTACAGAGGTAGATGTAGTCAATAGGACTTGGAATGGACCATCAAACCTTGGCTCAAGAGTGTGTTTTCTTTGAAACTTCTTGACCATGACCCAGTCACCAGGTAGTAACTTGTGCGTGCCTGTATTTGACCCTGGATCTGGAATAGAAGAAAACACCTGTGCATGGATTTTGGTCAGGGCATGAGAGAGTGAAGTTATATAATCTACCATTGCATCTGACTGGAGTTGAAGTTGTTGCGGAAAGTAACAGCCTAACCTGATTTCGTAGGGGGATAAGTTAAACCTCCCTCTTGGGGTGTACCTTACACTAAACAGTGCTATGGGAAGACTCTCCGGCCAGGGTAGGTTAGTTTCTTGTGACATTTTAAGCATTCTGGCTTTCAGTGTTCCATTCATGCGTTCTACCTTACCACTACTCTGTGGGTGATAGGGTGTGTGGAATGCAAGGGTCATCCCCAGTGCTGCCCAGATCTCTTTGGTTAACAATGCAGTGAATGATGTACCTTGATCACTTTTGATTACTTCGGGAACCCCGTATCTGTAGATGATTTCGGTAAGTAGGTGCTTTGCTGTAGTCTTTGCAGTGAGATTAGCGACTGGAAAGGCTTCTGGCCATCCTGAAAACATACCACTATGACCAGTGCATATTCATACCGGCCTCTCTTTGGCATTTGGATATGATCAATTTGGATCCTTTGGAAAGGGTACTGTGGTCTGGCCAAATGGTTTGGTGCAGTCTTAATTATTTTCCCTGAGTTGCATTTGGCGCAGATGGTGCAGGATCTGCAGTAATCGTGTCAAGGTGGTGATCCCAGGTGCTTCAAAATATTTGTCAATCAAGGAATTCATGAGGTGTTTTGACAAATGATCTGGTCCATGGGCCCACTGAACGACAGCTGGATACATATTCTTGGGTGGACAGCATTTGAGATTGATTGGTTGCCCCTTCGTCTTTCCAGCTTTGTTTTTCCTGTGGAGTGGCAGTGGCCTGTTGTTCTCTTAGGAGCTTGAGATCAGTGGGTAAGGTTTGCATAGTGTAAATAGGGGTCTTTTCGACGGGCACTCTTCTGTCCACTTCCCGACATTGGCGCGGCGCATCCTTAGCGGCCTGGTCAGCTAAATGGTTGCCATGTGCTTCTCCTGAGTTTAGTTTCCAGTGGGCTTTTACCTTCAGTATAGCCACCTCTTCTGGGAGTAGTGGTGACTGCATATCCAGTATGATATTGGCCCTGCTCATCTGCGAATCTAGAACCATCCACAAACAGAGTGTAATCAGGGTCTGGTAGAGCAGCCTCATGCACTGATGGAAGATGGGTAGCTTCCATCTTCATCTGTTCAAAGCAATCATGTGGAGCATCTGGGTCTGGTTCTGTGGGAGGCATATCTTTACATATCTCTGTATGATATCGCAGGTAACCGACAGTTCTGTAATTTCTGGTCTTTTTAGTGACCCCCGTCACTGTGAGTTGTTGTTGAGTTGCAGTACTCCATGTCTTAGCCATTGGGCCGAGTTCTTTCCATGAAAGATCTTGAGACTTTGTGAAAGAGACATGAGGAACAGCCACCTCCCAATGGTGATACAAATGTGATACCTCCATAGGTAGATAGACTAAGATGACAATATTTCCTTTAGAGTCACAGAACAGGTCTGTCAGTGTGATCTGTATTTCCACCAGGCTGAATAGTTCTTCTTCATAGTATGGGTCAGGACCTCGGGTGTCCCGAAACCACAGGGTGCAATGTAGTTGGGTCTCGAGCTGTTCATCATGTGGAACCGTGGGTTTTTCTACTGGAAGTTCCATGTGTACATCGGGATTTATGTCCAGGCTGTACCAGTATTGTGGTACTCCCCCCTTAGGAAGTGGCAGAAGAGTGGCCGGATTCAAGGAGTAACATCTTTGTAAAGAAACATTATCCGGCAAAAGGAGGGAGGCTTGAAGGCGAAGATGTCTTTGGCAAGAAAGATGCATCGGTTGGACTTGATTCAGAATGGCAGCGATGTCATGGGGGGCCAGAACCGTCAGTTTATGTCCGAGAACGAAGTCATTTGTTTTGTCCAGTAGGGCACTTACAGCGAAGACAGCACGCAAACAGGAAGGACCACCCCTGGCTACGGGGTCAAGCATGCATGAGAAGTACCCAATAGGGCGCTGTCGGGAACCGTCGGATTGAATAAGGACCCCGGAAGCATGACCCATCTTCTCGGAGACGAAAAGTTTGAATTGGTAGTTGGTAGTTGGGTAGGCCCAAAGCAGGGACGGAAGAAATTGCTCTTTGAAGAGCATAGTAACAGCTACGGCCTGTAGAGGACAAAGTGAAGGGTTCAGTCTTTAAGGCATCATAGAGAGGTTGCATGAGTTGAGATGCCTCAGGAATCCAAGATCTGCAATATGTGATGAGGCCCAAGAAGGCATGAAGGGCCTGATGATTAGATGGAAGGGAAAGGTTTGTAATGGCATGAACTCTGTTTCTTGTTAGGTGACGGGTGCCATGGGAAAGGCAATGTCTCAAGAAGACCACAGAAAAGTAAATCATCAACGTACTGGAGCAGGACCACGTCTGGGTGGGACTTCTGCCAGGGTTTGAGTACAGTAGCCATAGCTTTGGCGAATTGAGTTGGAGAATTTTGTGCACCTTGGGGCATGACAATCCATGTATACTGTTGACAGACATGTGTGAAAGCGAACAGATATTGGCAAGAGGGATCTAAAGGCACACTGAAGAAGGCGTTTGCAAGATCAAACACTGTGAAGAACTTAGCTGTTGGAGGAACCTGTGATAATAGTGTATGTGGAATAGGAACGACTGCTGTGTCTCGGTTGGTGACCTCATTAACAGCACGAAGATTCTGTACCATACGGTATTGGCCTGGTTGACCTTTTTCAGTTTTCTTCTTTACTGGAAACAGAGGGGTGTTACACTGAGAAACGCATTTGACTAATGCACCTTTTGCCAACAGGCTATAAACTTGCTTGGAGATTGCGAGGGCTTGGGCAGGTTTCAACGGGTACTGTGGTCTTCGTGGTGGAGTATCTCCTTTAATTAGTGTAACTACCACAGGTGGGACTCGGAGGTGTCCAATGTCATCTGGACCCGTAGACCAAAGTTTAGTCGGAACCGTATCCAGGGCACTGGGGGCGTCTGGGACCCTTGTTTCCTCGGTGGGAGATGTCATGTGTAAAAGTAGGGGCAAAGAGCAAAGGACAGAAGTATATTTGCGAGAAAGTGGGGTAAGTAACTGAACCTGGCCATCAGCAGTAAAGGAGATAGAAGCTTGAAGGCAAGACAATACATCAGCACCTAAGAGGTTAATGGGACAGGTGGCTGAGACAACAAACCGAGAGAGAATGTCAGAACCAACCCGCAAGAGCTTGGTTAGTGGGTTGTTTCGGGGGGTACCATCAACGCCTACACAAGAAACATCGGTGTCAGATAGGTAAGAAGGATCAGACAGGTCTTGTTCTCTGAGAACACTGAGGGCTGCACCTGTGTCAACTAGGAAGGTAGTAGGATGACCCTCAACTGGTAATACAAATGTAGCTAGGCTCCCCCCCCATCTCCTGTAGACACTGTCATGACAGGGGTGTCAGACACAGGTTTGCCGGTTACCTATTGTACCAGGTCTAGACGGGATTGATCAGGGCCAGTGTAATGACGTGCTGATGTAGTGGAGTGACCTGCCTGATGGTTTTGATAGGTAGGCCGATAAGGACTAGATGCTGGGCATCAAGTACAGAAGAAATAAAGGATAAGGGGGAAGGTGAACGTGGAGAGACTAATCAGAAGACATTTACAGGAGTCACATATATAGAGATGTGCACATAATCCAGAATCGAGGGCGAGCCACACAACACACACACACACAACAAGGGTACTCACACTATGACTACAACTGAATAGGGAACATAATATAACAAAGAACAATAAAACTGTGAACATAGCAGTACCTAAGCAGTAAATGAACCCTGTTCTACTCTGAACAGTACAGCACAATTCCCAGCCTTTCTCTAGGCTGGCCCCAGACCTCTACCGGGCGGTCAATACTCCCAGCCTTTCTCTATGCGGTCCCCAGCCCTCTACTGGGTGGTCAATACTCCCAGTCTTTCTCTAGGCGGTCCCCAGCCCTCTACCGGGCGGTCAATACTCTCAGCCTTTCTCTAAGCGGTCCCCAGCCCTCTACCGGGCGGATGCTTTCCCTGCCCGCTAGGCAGTCAAGCTATGATAATAATAATAATAATTATAATAATAAACACAAACCACACGCCAGCTGTCTCACACACACACACAGACATTCAGGAGGCAGATAGACAATCGACAGGTTCGTTTAAAAGGCACCGTATAAGAGATTACCTGTCTTGTAGCCTTCTGGAAGCCGGAAGTGGATACGGAGACAGACCGACACAAAACAAGAGAATACAGGCAAACCGCTGTATTTAGGAGGTGATCAGGCTCTGGTTGTCCCAGTTTCCGGAGGTCCGCTCCGGTCCGTTTTTCGGCGGTCCGAACCCGCGAGATCTAGTGCCCCACGTTGGGCGCCAAATGATGTGGAAATCAATCAATAAATTGATTATCTTGCGTATCTGCCCCCCGCCAAATTAAAGAAATAGTGCGTGCACGCTCCTGAAGTAATTCACACCAGACCCAAGTTTTGGGTTAATGAAAAACTTGAGGAATGTTTATTCAGGGGGGATGACATGTCCCTTATAAAGTAAAATTACATCATAAGCATTGTCAGAGATCACATGGAATAATACATCAATAATTGATTAGGTGTTAAATGGTTCATTTAGTGCTCTGCCTACCGGGTGTGATGTCACTGGTATCCTGGAGGTCTCCCCCAGATTCCAGCGCCATCTTGTTAATGAGGGTGTTAGTCAATGTTAAAGGGGAAACTCCCTAGCAGCCATTTTAGGTAAATCACATAGAAAGTTGAATAATGCTGATTGTAGTTATGTTGAGTAAATAGGCATTTTACTAATATAAATTGGGTTAATATTTTTCTCCACAACATCTGCCATCACATTCTATGTTTCTATGTTTCATAGAGTAGGTGTCTATAGTGCAAGAAGGACTTTTGCATTTAATCACTGAGCACATCTGCTAATTGTCTTCTCAGCTCTAAAAAAAGACAGGACAAGGAAACAAAAAGGAAGGAGAGTGGGTGACAATATAATGCTACTCACTAGAAGTTTGGTGAAGGAGGGGAAGACTATGGGGGGAATAAGTGGGAAACAGATAGACTGATACTTTTATAGATAAGAGAAAATAGGTGGGGGGAAAATGCCTCAAGCACTCTGCAAGGTGGAAAGTTTAGAGTGCAAACTGTTAGATTGAGGAAGAAAGGCAAAGAAGAATGAATGAACACAGTATATGACAAAAAATTGAAAATGGGCAACGGTAAAGTCTGAGCCCTGGAATAATATGGCCTGGTGAAGGGTTCACCAATATCTCACGGGATTACACCCAGCACTGGTGGTGAGGTAAATCTTGCTTGGATTTATAATTATACTAATTGTTAATATAGGGCCTGAATGGCCAAAGGAAAAGACAATATGTTGTGAATGCCCGAAGTAAGTTAAAAAGAAAGTAATCTGAGATTGATTACTCTATGGCAACCAAATATGGTTAACCCTCTAAAATCCAGAGGATGTTTGCCAAGTCTGTACTAGACACCCAACCAAGTTGGAGGTTCTGTTGTGTGAGCTTATGTGTGCACAAGGATTATGGTATATCAGTTTCTCATTATTATTTTACAATGATATAATTGAATAAGTACCTGGAACGCACATATTATCGAATGCATGGCGGAAGCAGAACTTACATTTTAAAACAAGATGTAAAATGCAATTACAGAGATAGGAATCCAACATGGATGTGAGAGATGGGGCACTAAGAGGAGTGGCTAAATGTTGGATCGTATGTGTACCTGCAAGGTTCAAATATAGGTTCAGGGCGGGAGTTATATTGTATATTTGTTTTATTGTCTAACCTCTCAATGCTTTGCTCTTATAGTATTAGGAATACATGTTTGTATCTATAGAGTTCCTTTAAGAGTGAAAGTGTTGGTCCATTGGAATTTAAGATATTAATTATGGAGGGTCAGCACAAGGCAGAATTCTATTTTTTCTGTGGTTGTAGATTTGCAAATCTATGTTACTAAAACCTTGAGTAAATAGGAGATTGTTTAACACAGCCACCACAATTAGAGTGTATGTAAACAAAGCCCTAGTACCAGATCGTGTTCACCCATGAGTTTAGTGTAGAAATATCCATAGCACTGTGTTTAATCTTACATGGTTTTTTTCTTTCAGATATTGTACATAAAAATTAAAGAAAAGCACAATTGGTTTAAAGGTAGAATGCTGAGTGTTATTGTAAATTGAACATTTCCAAATTGGACAAAAGTGGTAAGTGGAGTGCCTCATGGTTCTGTCCTGTGATCACCTCTCTTTAATCTGTTTATAAATAACCTTGAAGTGGCCATTGAAAGTCATGTGCCAGTGTTTGTAGATGACACAAAATTAGTTAAGATAATACAGTCTGAACATTATATTACTTTTGTACAGAGGGATTTGGTCAAATGGGGGAATGGACAGGCAAGTGGCAGATGAGATTCAAATACAGATAACTGCATAGTTGTGCATTTTGGAATAAGGACCCCACAAGTTACATAGTTACATTATTACATAGCTGAAAAGAGACTTGTGTCCATCAAGTTCAACCTTCCTCACATATGTTTTTCCTGTTGATCCATAAGAAGGCAAAAACCCAGTCTGAAGTGCTTCCAATTTTGCAACAAACTAGGAAAAAAATTCCTTCTTGACCCCAAAATAGCAGTCAGATGTCTCCTTGGATCAAGCAGCTATTACCCCACTAATTAGAAATTATATCCCTGTATGTTATGTTTTTGCAGTAATGTTTTTAATGTTTTTAATCAGTTTGAATCAGTTTGAATTAGGTATAGCATTTAGTGAAAAAGATTTGGGAAGAAGTATACATAACAAACTAGGCAACAGTGTACAAACCTGGTCTGCCATTGCAAAGGGTAGTAAGATTCTGTCATGTATAAAAAGGACTAACTAACTCCTTCAGGACCAAACATCTGGAATAAAAGGGAATCATGACATGTCACACATGTCATGTGCCCTTAAGGGTTAAAGACATTGGAGAACTACACAAAGTGCAGAGGTAACCTGCAAAATTAATAAGGGAAATGGAAAACATTAGTTATGAAGAAAGGCTAGAAAAGCTGCATTTGTTTTCATTATACTGGCATATGAAAGTACCATACAAGTATACACAGGGTCTGTGTAAATTGCTAATTGCTAACCTGTTTGTTAGCAGGAATATATAAAAGACAAGAGGTCATCCATTGAGCCTTGAAAAAAAAAAACGTGTTTTCGCTTTTAGCAGAGTGAAGGGTTCTTATACTAATAAAGATGTGGAATTCTCTACCCAACATATTTTTTTGAAAAGACCTAGATGTTTTTTGCAGAAAAACAGAACATTCAAAGGATGTAATTAAAATAAATGTTGGCTGTAGATCCAAGGAGAAATCTGATTGCCATTATGGAGTATTGTTAAAATTTTGGGGGCGCTGTCTTCTTTTGGCTCAGCAGAATAAAACAATATGTTTTATAGGTTGAACTCAATAGACTTGAGTATTTTTTTCAACCTAGACTACTATATAACTATGAGTAGTAGAAATGTATATGGGATGTCAATGAAAGTGTTAATACTATCATGTTAATCAATCTTCGTTAGTAATTAAAAACAATGTCAGTCTTATACAGTTTCCAAGCTGTATATAATAGCAATAAAGAGTATGAAATTATATCAAAGATTAATCATAACCCACCCTCCAACCATATCTCCTCCTCCCATCCATCTATCCAAGTCGATCAGTAACTGACTGGTATGATTCAATTAAATCACATGTATACCACCTAACTAGACTCTTATGGTGTTAAAATGAAAATAGCCATCTGCACCCCCCCTTTTTTTTCTTTCCCATCAGCCACCTCCCTCGCCTCTCTTTACTTACCCCCACAACTTCCTCAACAAGATCAGAGAGGGTTGACCTAGCGACTGCATTGATGGTACGCTATAGCATTTAGAATGGTGTTGATGCCGAAACTCTTATCATTCTCTCCATAAACGATATGCGACTCAACAAGCCAGAGAGGCACTCAGGGGACCTCTATTGTTCTGTTCAAGTGACGCATTTTAGTGAGAAAATTACTATTACAAATTACTATTTTCGGTAGGCTAGAATGCTGGCTCAGAGGTGACAGACAGTGTATATTGACCGAATCAGAGATAAATGTGACACTCTACACCACCTATCTACCAAAATTCAAGAAGTTGTGCATACTTATTACTCTGATCTAAACTCACTCCCACAATCCCAGTCTGACTTGGTGAAAAAATGCTTACAACTAACGCCTCACACATACATGGAGATCTGGTCTCATTGGCTATTGACAACTGCTGCTGCTAATTTCACACCTAGACTTCACTACCCATCAGACTAGACAGACGTAGGGCCACCAGGACTACACCCCTCTTTTCAGAGCCCTCCATCCCCAATTCTTTTTTTTTCTTTTTTCTTCTCCCTCTTTTCTTCCTTCTCTTTCTCTCCCCCTACCTTTCCATTTCTTCTCCAACCACTTGTAATACTAACCTGATACCTGCAAAATCTCACAAAACAAGGTATGATGCTCAGGTCTGAGTGATATTTACTAAACCACTAGCTTAATCAGAAGTTAGAAAGTGTGTCTACTTGCTACATGTCCATACAATTTATGTTTCACAGGCCCTTTGTGTCCCACATGTTAAGTGTGTCACACCAGTTTATTGAGACCTGCGTGTCTCCGATCCACATATAATGTTTCATCCCTTACCAGATATTTGGCAATGTGCAGCAACCTCTGTGTCCATATATTGTACTTTTCTATATCTAAAAATCCAATAAAGAAATATTTTAAAAAATAAATTAAAAAAAGAGTCGTTTGAGAGAAACAAAAACTTTTTAGTGATAAATATGATTTAAAACAATAAATGATAATCTTCATCTTTGACGGGATAATGAACTATTTCAAAATGATACATATGTGTAGGCAGGGACTTAAATGGGTCTCTACTTAGTCCTGCATTACTGTGTGGCAGGGCACATTTGGCAACATTAGATAAACGTGTCCATGTTGACACATTCATCTGAGCTTTGTCTAGTTTACATATTTAAAAAGAATATATGCTGAAGAAGTGCACTGATATAGTTGCTATCCTACAGGGAACATGTTTTATAAACATTCTGTTTAATGTTGTGGTATTTTACTATTGACACAGTTCAATTATTTGTGTATACAGCTGATGTATTGGTTCTAGTAAGAAAACTGCAGCTATCTACATAAAGAAAGTTACGCATCTATGTCTGCAAAGTCTTAATTAATACACTTTCTGTGTCAGAGCCACTTGGGGGGAAAAAGCCTCCTTTTCAAGTAATTGGTGCAGTGACAGTTCCAGCAATCTGAAGAAGTCAGGACGAGCTGTATAATTGCGTAGTAACTTGAGTCCAGAACTCCTTGGGTGGTAGCACAATTTAATAAAGTGCATGGAAGGTAAAGCAAGGCTTTCTGTTAGCTGAGGTAATTTTCATGAAAGGACCAGCAATCACAGAGACCCACAAAGTACAGTTAGAGCAGATAAAGTCTCTAATTTACTGCAGTTTGCCTCACTGTCACTAATGAGCTTTGGAAGAATAAAGATTTCTAACAGGTCGTTTTTTGGGGGGGAGGATGTTTTTTTTATTCATCAAATGCAGGAGTGGAAAATAATGCTTCATACAAATTATCTTGGAGACTGAATGATGGTGAGGAGGTCAGAATTGAATTGGTGAGGAGGTCAGAATATTAAATAAATAAATCAAGCTCATCAGCAGAGCTGACTTTTTTTCGCAATGGCTGAAATTCAGAAATTCCACAAACAACAAATCTGCTTTATTTAATATAATAAAAGAAAGAAACAGATATGCCACTAATAACCAGAACTGTGCTTGTGCTCTTTAATTTTACCTTACTTGAAGTACAGTTAGTGAAGAGTTAAAATAAGATAACAGTGGTCCTATAGATTCTCTAACAAGATGCATACTCACTCACAATGATTTGCTCAAAACCAGCTGGTAAAGAATTTATATTGGCAAGCAAAATCATGAGGACCCATAAAGAAGTTCTACTTTTCATCCCATCCTTTATAAATGTATCATGTGATATGCAGGAATGTGAGACATTCCATTTTGGTTTACTGTGGACCTGGATTAACTGTTGATTCTTCATATAAAATATGAAGAATAAAACAATATGTCCCCCCTTATTCTAATTTAGGGCCCCCACCCTCGTCTCAGGGGTGGGGGCCGGGAGGGAGGACAATAGGTCCCACCCCATTATTTTACTTTAGGGCCCCCACCTGCCGCTCAGTGGTGGGGGCCGGGAGGCAATAGGTCCCCCCTTTAGTTTAAAAGCCCCCCCTCGCATGGCATGGGTTGGGGCTCGGGAAGAGGGCCCTTTTTTTTGTTTGTTTTTTTAACAGTGTTTAATAGACAACACTGCTTAATAGACAACACCGTTTAATAAACAACACTGTTTAATAGACATGCCGCGAGTAGGGGCAACATTTATTAAT
This sequence comes from Pelobates cultripes, assembly GCA_933207985.1. Classification (NCBI taxonomy): domain Eukaryota; kingdom Metazoa; phylum Chordata; class Amphibia; order Anura; family Pelobatidae; genus Pelobates; species Pelobates cultripes. The sequence continues at coordinate 117,275,903 of OW240912.1, forward strand.
ACTAAGTACCGTATATACTCGTGTATAAGCATTTTTTGTGCTGAAAAAAGCCCCACTCGGCTTATACTCGAGTCAAGGTCTGTATTATGGCAACTTACATTGCCATAATACAGACCAGGAACGTCGGGCTCATTACAAGCCCGGCGGTCCTGTTGGGGGCTGGCCGCGAGCTCTTACTTACCTTTACAGCAGCTCCGGTCAGCTCCCTGTCAGCTCCATGGAGCTCCTCCATTTAGCTCACAATGTAAGTCTTGCGACACCTGCGGCCGTCAGATCGTTGCCACGGGTTACTGTGTCAACGCTCCGCGCGGCACGCAGACCGCGAGACTTACACTGTGAGCTGAACTGGGGAGCTGCACGGAGCTGACCGGAGCTGCTGTAAAGGTAAGTAAGAGTTCGTGGCCAGCCCCCCCACTGCACAGCCCATGCCACTGGACCACCAGGGAATAATATAGCCCCCATCCCCCCAAACATGCCCTCCCCACAACCAGTTTACACACACACACACTACACACATCCACACTCTGCATTCACACAAACACACACTGCATTATACACACACACACTCTGCATTATATACACACAGAGTGTGTGTGTATATAATGCAGTGTGTGTGTGTGTGTGTGTGTGTATATAGAGTGTGTGTGTATATAATGCAGTGTGTGTATATATATAATGCAGTGTGTGTGTGTATAATGCAGAGTGTGTGTGTATATAATGCATACACTCTGCATTATATACACACACACTCATACAAACACATACTCTGCATTATATACACACACTGCATTCATTATATACACACACACACTGCATTCACACGAATACACACATTCTGCATTCATTATATACACACTACACAAATACACACACACTGCATTCATTATATACACACAATACACAAACACACACACACACTGCATTCATTATATACACACACTACACAAACACACACACACACTGCATTCATTATATACACACACTGTAAATAAATATTCGATTCGGTTATGAAGTGTTATATTTAATCTTGAGAAAGGCCCAGGTGGGGCAGAAAGGTTGATCGGTATGTAATACTTCACTGTTTTGGATTTAACGATTTTAAAAGTGTGCCAATTTTTGGAGTTGGTGTGTATACATATATATCCACTTTACATATTCAATATATTTTCTAACTGTAAATTAATTAGAGCTATTCTATATGAATAAAGCCTTCTGTCATGCATCCAAATATCATGCTGTAGTGGACTTGTTACCAAGACTTAGATGGGGGCCCATTTCTGATTACACAAAACCACGCAATACTAATATTTATAATATAAGATATTTTGTTTTATCTCAACAATGATAGTAATTTGATTTACTTTTGTACGTCTTCTGTCTTGTTGCAGTGATAAGCAAGAGGTGTGATGCGGAGGCTTCTATCTTAAGTGCTTATGAATGAGTAATACCAAGAAACATGTTTACAGCATCTTATCTTCAATGGGTTTTTTATTTTATTTTTCCATGTGCTGTGCTTTACCAAGAATCGTGAACTACTATTTATTTTTCTAATATACTTTTGCTCTACCACTGAACTGTATCCTCTCTTTCAGACTTTCTATTCAAGGTCTGGTTTTTCATTTTGACCTTGTTATCTCATAAGTGGATTTTCACTACAAAAGAACATAATAGAGTTTGTATTTTTGTGCCTGTTACACATGTTTAGCAAAGCTAGATATAGCATATCAAACATTTAATTCACAAGTCTTTATAGATAGAAACATCGTACATTTATATTATCATTATACTTTTAAATTAGGTTTCACAAGTCCGAGCAGTAGATTACCTGTTTATTTTCAGGCAATGCTGTTGCTACAATGGCAGACTCACAGGTTCCTTTCCAAAGCAAACAGCCAACCAGAGCAAATTAAAATTAATAGGAATTGCGTTGCCCATTGGCAGGGCCGGATTAAGAGCCCAGTGGGCCTGGTGCTGACAATTATGATGGGCCTAATTACGGAATCTTATCCACCAAAAACACTAAAACAGTCATACCTCCCAAGCGTCATGTATCTGATGGAGATGGTGCTGGAGGGAAACTCATAGAATGCAGCTATAAGAAAACACATACTCTATGCTAATCTTTCTCTAATTTATGCTTTCATCTTTCAAGTGAATCCATAACCCCTAACAGCAGTGTCCAGTGAAGCAGGAAGTCAATGGGTGGGGTAAAAGGGTGGTCCACTGGCGCGAATCACGTGACAAGACCTGCCAAAAGGGGGCATGTTTGTCCAAAGAATTGGAAGGTCAGCCTGGCATGAATGCATGTCAGGCTGCCTGCCAATCCTGCAGGCTGTCCAACTAAGGGCATACTATGCAGGCAGCACCTTGAGCTTGACATAAATGCGTCTAATAATGCGCTCACTCCATGCTTTCTAAGGACTTTCCCCTAGCACTCGCTGGTCCACTTGTCTCCTTACTTTCTTACTAGCAGGCAGAAGTTCTTGGTATATAGTCTGAGACGGAGAAAAGGTGTCTGTAGTGAGTGTAGTGTATGTAGTGAGTGTAGAAGAAAGGAGACATGCCACAGAGACCAACGTCTGCATTACCTAAACTAATTTTAATGTCAGCCAGCCACACAAGTTTTGTTCCCATACATCCCTCTTAAGCTTCCAAACTTAAAGGGACACTATAGTCACCAGAACAACTACAGCTTATTGTAATTGTTCTGGTAAGTAGAAGCATTCCATTCAGGCTTTTTGCAGTAAACACTGTCTTTTCAGAGAAAATAACTCCACTGGCCGCTCCTTAGATGGCTGCTAGAGGTGCTTCCTGGGTCAGTACTGCCTAGTCTGCAGCACTGCCATTCAGTGTCTCCACCCTCTGCATGCAGACACTGAACTTTCCTCATAGAGATGCATTGATTCAATGTATCTTTATGAGGAGATGCTGATTGGCCAGGGCTATGTTGGACTTGTGCTGGCTCTGCCCCTGATCTGCCTAGTTGACAGTCTCAGCCAATCCTATGGGGAAGTATTGTAATTTGCTCAGACCACCACTTCTGAGCCAGCAGCTGCAGACTTGAATACAAGTAATATTTTACTATATTTAGGGAGGCAAGAAGGGGCCAGGGTGGTGGTTTTAACATAATAGAGTCAGAAATACATGATTGTGTTACTGACCCTATAGTGCTCCTTTAAGCAAGAATATGTGAAGACTAGTTAAGGTTGCCACCTTTCTTGGAAACAAATACCAGCCTTAATCATTTGTATAATTAGTTATGCGTGACATCACATGATGTAAATCACAAGGAGTGACAGCAGAGAAAATTCTGTAAAATCACCAACAAACTACTCACAGTTTGATTCTGCTGTATAGATGGATTGCTCCCAGTGACTCAGTCTCGCAAGTCACCCAGTGTCTCAGTGTCCCTATGTATCACAGTGTCAGTGTCCCCATGTCGCCCAGTCCCCTAGTCTCCCAGTGTCTGTGTACCCATTTTTCCCAGTGTCCCAATGTCTCAGTGTATCCCCATGTCACTAGGATACTGAGGACACTGAGATACATGGGGACACAGAGACATTTAGGGAAACTGGGAGAAATGGGGACACTGAGACACTAGGGACACAGACACTGGGAGACATGGGGACACTGAAACATTTGGGGACACTAAGACACTAGGGACACAGAGACATGGGAACACAGACACTGGGAGACTAGGGGACACTGTGAGACTAGGGGACACTGGGAGACAGACACTTGGGGACACTGGGAGACATGGGGACAGTTGTGGACATAGACATGGGGACACTGGGACATATAGGGACACTGGGAGACATGGGGACACCAGGCACACTGAGACACTAGGAACACAGACACTGGGAGACATGGAGACACTGAAACATTTGGGGACACTAAGACACTAGGGACACAGACACTGGGAGACTAGGGGATACTGGGAGACTAGGGGACACTGGCTGGGAGACATACACTTGGGGAGACATGGGGACAGTTGTGGACATAGACATGGGGACACTGGGACACATGGGGACACTAGGCACACTGAGAGACATGGGACACAGACATTGGGAGACTTGGGGACACTGAGACACAAGGGACACTGGCTGGGGGACATGAGTGTCTCCGTGTCCCAATGTCTCCCAATGTCCCTATGTCTCACAGCATCCCCATGTGTCTCAGCATCCCCATGTGTCCCAGTGTCCCCTAGTGTCTCAGTGTCTCCATGTTTTCCAGTGTTCCCAAGTATCTGTGTCCCCAGGTCTCCCAGTGTCGGTGTCCCCATGTGTCCCCTAGTGTCTGTGCCCCCTAGTGTCTGTGTCTCCATATGTCCCCAAGTGTCTCAGTGTCCCCAAGTGTCTCAGTGTTCCCAGGTCTCCCAGTGTCTGTGTCCTAGTGTCTCAGTGTCCCCAGTGTCTGTGTCCCCAGTGTCTGTGTCCCCTAGTGTCTGTGTCCCCATGTGTCCCCTAGTGTCTGTGTCCCCTAGTGTCTCAGTGTCCCCATATGTCCCCTAGTGTCTCAGTGTCCTCTAGTGTCCCCATGTTTTCCAGTGTCCCCAAGTGTCTCAGTGTTCCAAGGTCTCCCAGTGTCTGTGTCTTAGTGTCTCAGTGTCCCCTAGTGTCTGTGTCCCCATGTGTCCCCCAGTGTCTGTGTCCCCTAGTGTCTCAGTGTCCCCATATGTCCCCTAGTGTCTCAGTGTCCCCATGTGTCCCTGCTGCCTTTCCCCCCATCCCTCACCTGAGCTGTAGAGCTGCTGCCTGGACTCTATGCTGTGTAGCTGCTCCCCCACAGATCAGTGAGTAGTAGAGAGAGGCAGGGATATTCTGTAACCTCCTATACCTGCCTCTCTCCACACACAGTGACCCCTACTGGCCAGTGCTGGTATTGCAGAGAAATTTCCATTTATTCTGAGAAAATTACCTGCATTTGTATTGCCGGTATTACTGCAATACTGGCACGGCAGCCTCAAATACCATCTGTGCCAGTAAAATACCAGTCAGGTGGCAAACCTAAGAGTAGTGAGTAAAAAAAAAAAAAAAGATATTTTTTTTTAAATGGGCCTATTCCATGGGCCTGGGCCTGGGCCTGGAGCTGCAGCTCCATCAGCCCCTATGTTAATCCGGCCCTGCCCATTGGAATTTAACTATAAAGTTTTCGTAAAAAGGACCACTCAGAAATACATTTTCAAATACATCCCCATGTCATGCATTATGATTATAAAATTATTAGGAAAACAAAATTGGTTGTGGAGATACCCTGGGACTAGAGCCATGTCAATCAACTTCTTCATCACCCTATACTGTATGTGGGTGATTAAAGGAACACTCAATGCAGAATAACAACTACAGCTCACTGTAGCTCTTTATAGTGGAAAGAGTGCCATGGCACCATACCCCCTCCATTGTAAGGAGTCCAAACCATTTTTGAAAAATGTGATTTATTTTCTGGGTCAACTGGATGCCACTTCCCAATCTATTACCATTTCTCAAAAGCAATGAGTGCTTCAGCAGGAACTTCTATTAGCTCTCCTGAAGACTTAGCTCATTGGCTTCCTGCTCTCTTGAAATGGAGGTGGGTACTGGCACCTGACAGACCCAAGAAAAGAAGCCAATCTGTTCAAAATTGGTTTGACTCCTTTAAATGTAGGGTACTCCTGGCACTATAACCACTACGTGTAGCTAAAATGGTTATTGTGTCTAAAAGTCAATCTAAAAAGACAAAAACTGAGTGTATGGCCCCAAGACCCACTTGAAACTAGAGGGCTTAATTAATACTCCCTTGTCCTTTCAACCCATGTGCAGACATGGCCAAGACTATGTTTTGGGCTCCTGACATATAAAGACTATGTTTTGGTCTCCTGACCTATAAATAGACATGCATGCATGGACACAGGAATACATAAACAGACACATACAGGCATACATAGACACAAGTACAGACACAGGATACACAGGGACAGGCATACTCTATAACTGTTTAGTTTTGCTTCCCTACCTGTGCTCTGTGCAGAGGATGGGACATTAAGTAAGGCAGATATATCACATACAAAGTAAGGGAGATGAGGCAGATCTCTGTGGTAATGGTACAATTTTTCTCCCTGCCCTGCTCAGTAAATCTCAGCCAGAAGCAGAAGCAGCATGCTACGCTTTCATCTCAATGGACACTATCCTTGTGTTCTTTTACTCCACGGACAGACTTGAGAAGACTGTGAAGGAGGAACAGTAGAGGGATTCAAGGCTCTGAATTGAAACACTCCCCCCACCCAGCATCTCAACTAATTGTTATTTAGCATATTGTGGAATACTAAAAAATCTTTTGCAGAGGGAGATTCTGTCTGACTTGGAACTTGAAAGTATAGGGTCCGATCAATATAGCAACCATTGCAACACTAGTGGGTCCACCACTGGTAGCTAGAAATACAATTTTATTTAATTATTTCTGTGTTATCTCATGTGAATACATTTGCAAGTGTGACACTGTACGCGTCAATGTGTGTATATGTGTGCGTGTGTGTGTTTGTGTGTATACTTGCCACAAAGTGTCCCTTGAGATTATTTTTCAGATGTTGGAAACGATCAGTAGGATTAATATATTGTTTGTTCTATACAATGTTAGTGCCCTATCCTTTATACATCTGCAGCTTCGAGATGGGGAATGCAATCAAAACAGTATACCAATACTTACCCTCAAACCTTTGACCTGAATCCCAAGACTACAGAGATTAGGCAACAGGTGCCTAATATGTGTGCACTATACATGTGTTTTTATGTGTGCACTATACATGTGTTTTTATGTGTGCACTATACATTTCAAAAGTAAGATGAATTTGCGTATAATGCTGTAGTTAACTTCCACAACAAGATATCCTACCACACACATCAACACATGTACAAAGAAAAATATTATACATTGAGTCATCATACTCAATGTTTTAGAAATATCAAACAGAGAAGTGTACCTTAAGAAAATAATTTTACCACATGACAGGAGGCTTCATATTTGCATATCTTTCTTTACTGAAAACTCCAGCAGCATAGAAACATAACAACCAATCAGAAAAAAGTTATGATGCCCATAAAAGGCCCTGTCTATGACATCACTTCCTCTTTCTTTGCTGCTCCAGCCAACATCAGGTCAGAGTATTTTGCCTCTCTGGCAATTGCTTACATACATTGTTTTTCTCACCCACTTTGGTTTGTTTTGTTTCTCTGTATTTTGGATTGTATTGTTTTAATTTAATTTATCTGATTTAATTTATTTAATTTAATTTATTTATTTATTTTCGTTGGTTTATTTTCGGGTCCCCTTATCCCTGTCCCTGCAGTGTTTTAGGCCCCCCCCTATTACTCTCCACTGCCGATACCCGCGAGCACGGCTGTCAGTGCCGCGCGCCACGGGCCGGCTAACTGTTTTCTCTTGGTGGGGGCCGGCAGGGGGACGGGTGGAGGGGGACTGGGAACTGCGTTTCCCTCGTCGTTCCGGCGCTGCGCGGTCGATCGCGGCGAACCTTCACACGCGGGCGGCGGCCATCTTGGATCTCGCGGCTTGCGAGATACCGGACGGCCGCCTTCCCCGCTTGCCCAGCGGATCGGTAACTCACCCGACCGCCGGGCTCCACATCCGTATACCCTCCCTAGTGTGTACTAAGGGAGGGTATTAGCGTTGCAGTTTTAGTTTGCCTTCCAGAGGATATATATATTTTGCCCAGTGCCTGCCTGCTGTGCTGCCCATCTACAATAAATGCATGCATTTTAAAGAGACAAGCACCCCTTCTTTGCCAGCTTCAGACCTTTATGTCTCTATGCCCTGCTTAGGGTCATACCAACTACTATACCCCAGTTATACTATACATGGTTATAATCTCCTCAGGATCAGACTGCATACTGGCATAAATTATATACAATTATTATTTTTATTCTCATGGATATATTTCTCATGGTGCCTTACACTGGATGATTATATGGTGAGCAGGCACACAATCTATGTATTATTGTGAAGCCATACAATATCACAGTCGTTATACAAAACATATACTGTACCTATAACAAGATCAACTATATCACTGTACCCTATAAAGGGCATATTATATTATATTATTGTACCCTACAGAGGGTCATATTATATTACTGTACCTGACGGTGCAAATTTATGTGGGTGTCCTCTGGGTATTTTTTCATGGCACACCACCTGGGGTGACCCCCCAGATATGCATGCAAGGTCACTGACAGACCATTACCTTTGATGTGGGTGTCCTCTGGGTTACCATGGCACACCACCCGGGGTGAACCCCGTTCATATGCATGGAGGCCTACACCTCAACTTTACCACTGATTACTACAGACATATATGGATGTTTAACCCCCCTTAACTATGGATGTTTAACTTTTGGAATAAAAGGGAATCAGGACATGTCACACATCTCATGTGTCCTTAAGGGGTTAAACACTGCCTGTCAGTTTTACATTAAAGCAACAGTACCATGCCGGATGCGATTTGACGGCAGGATCACTAAGAAAATTGAGTGTATTGCGGTGTACCCTTCACAGGGATACATATACGTATATTTACTGTGCTTAGTGTACATATGGAACGTGGGTGTCCTCTGGGTAATTTTTCATGGCACACCACCTGGGATGACCCCCAGATATGCATGCAATGCTTGTAAGGTGCCAATAATTATAATATGGGTGTCCTCTGGGTTACCATGGCACACCACCTGGGATGAACCCAGCCTAATAGACATGGGTCCTGCGGCTGCAGACCTTATGGAGACAGGCCCCATGCGCCTATATAGTAAGCCTGTATAGTTAAACCGTGCATACAGCTCTGGCGTACATTTGTGGTGAACCCGGCTAGCCAGACCGACACCACTACCAGTCAGTCGCGCCTGCACCACGGCTCTCAGTAGCCAGATTAAACTAATAGAGGTGACCCCTCTACACTTGGCACGAGTATTCATACTCTCAGACATACTAAAGCAGGCAATTCAAACCATTTTACCTGAGTGATCCCCAGTTCTACCAGGAGTCTAACACCCCTACGTGCTGACCCTCACACTATCTCCTAACAGGACGGGGACGAGTCATGGTGGACACTCTCAACGTTCCCAAGATTTCTAGGCAATGATAAACACTACAGTAACGGCCTTAGTGGAGAAGGTTCTGTTATGAACTCTACCCCACACCGCTTGATGGAGACCTCAGGCCGACAAGCCTTCAAGTCAAAACGGCAAGGGAAGGGCTCCAGCCCCCCTGCCACTAAGGTCAAGGGCAAGACGCCCATCGAACAGACCAAATAGGCGGAGCACCGGGAATCCAAACCCCGTCCTCCACAATCTTCCGACAAAGAAGACTATTACCCACCACGTACTTTGGACATGGTAGATGAGCGACACGAAGACAGCTCACTGTCTGAGGAAATGGAACAGCAAGACCTTCCCCACACTTCCTCGAAGTACGTTAGGGAAACCTTACTCTGTGTCGGCGGCTGAGGCAGAGATAACTGTAGCGGCACTAAACCAGAGTAGCCGAAGACGGAGCGTTCCTGGACGAACACTATTGGCTGCGCAACCCTCGGGGGATGGAAGGATACGCACGCCTCAAGACCGAGTTACCCCAGGGTACACAACTCAACCCTACCACCTCCAAAGAATGGTCTTAATGCTCAATATGCCTCCTGGGCAACGTAAATGACGCACTATGCGCCGACAGATGCAAATCTGTACTGGGCCGCATCGACAACACACTATTGGACTTAGGAACGACAAGAATTCGGCCCAAAGGCACAAGGCCCACTATTCGACGTAGTGTTCATTGCAGTACTCAAGAAACACGTGAATTTATTCACCACACTAAATTAAACACAGACCTCGCTAAAACAAGTCTTCCACAAACCTACGGGGAAAGGTGTTTTCTGGGAGGACTGGTCGGTAGCTGAACAGAGCCACCAACCGCTTCTGGGCGACAGGTTCCAGATCGTATACATAGTCCTCATATTTCTCCCATCTGCTACACAAAGGAACCCATCCGCTTCATCTACTAGTGTGTCAACCTACATAACTAACTGTTTCCAATATTATGACCGGCAACCTGTCTCTATTTAACAGAATTGGGAGACGACTACCAAAGTCACCTGGGTTCTCCAGACAGTACAAGGCTATGTCATAGAGTTTTATCACACCCGTGCAGGTCGCCCCTTCACCTCCATTATGCACGCTGGCGGAACAGGAACGCCTCGTGGACAAGAAAATCTGCACCCTCTTCAGGAGGGGCGCAATTCAACATGCACCGGAGGGGAAGGCTTCCCCAGCAAATTTTTCCTGGTCAAGAAGAAGCCAGGAGGCTACATCAATGGAACTCCTACATGGTATACAAATGCTGCAAGATGGAGGAAATTATCGTAGGCGATAACGACTGGTTTACACATCTGGACCTCAAGGACGCACGCTTGTCAGTACCCGTTGCCCTGGACTGCCGAAGTTTTCCTCCGATTCCAAAAAAAGGTGAGGACAAACACGGCAGTTTACGACTCCGTGGTGCTCGCGAACCTACTGTAACCAGTGAGGGCACACATCCGTAAATTTGCGCGTGCGATGCCTCTCTTCTTTACGAATCCAGGCTACGTTTGCAGACAAATTTGTCGTTCACTTTCGGGACTCCATGGGTTTTTTGTTGTACACAGACAAAGATCGCTTCTCCATCTGAATCGGGCCAGTTCCTCTGTTTCGACATCGGCTTGGAGAACTACGTTCCGCGTCCGTCTATGGCAAAGAACTCCTCTATAAGGATAGCTGTCGGATTGTGGGATTCCTCTCCTCCATACAAGCGTTATTCCCTGGCCCACTACGACTGATGGTGAGATACGTACGCACCGGTCACTCATACGACCACTGGATCCCACTGTCAGCGGAAGTGAGGATGGAATTTCGATGGTGATTACTTCACATACAAACTTGGATTGGCAAAACGATCACACACACCCACAAGATATCGCTCCTGCTCATGACACCCCTCGGGCAGGGCCAACCGTGATTTCCCAGATCGCCTGGAGATGTCTCGCGAAGACCCTCTACTACTCCCTACCTTCCCTGTACTTCTGACGGGACCTCGAGGGGAAGGACTTGTCATGGAAGGATAACTGGCACTAGTTGCCTGGACGGTTTCAGGGGCTCCTGGTCAGTTCACGACATATTGCATCAACTAAGACCTCCTATGGGACTCATAGGCTCCCGGCACCAGGAAAGGCTATATTTCTGCCTGGTCGGCCTGGAGTGATTGGTGTGTGGAAAGGGATTCCGATCCCTTTACCGCACCTGTCCCACTGATCCTCAACTATCTGTCACACCTGGTCTCGTTGGGTCGGTCATATCGATCCCTCAACGTGATCAGATCCGCCATATCGGCGGCGCACGTTCCGGTACAGGGCAGACCAGTAGGTCAAGATACACTGGTTTGTCGACTACTGCGGGGTGCCGAATTGTCGAGATCCCTGCACCCAAATATTCACGCCTCTGGCAGGTGGATGTGGTGCTGAGATTCCTTAGGGAATGGCCGGACAATCCTTGTTTGTCACTGAAGCAACTTTCAGCCAAACTAGCCCTCTTATTATGCCTCGCCTCATTTAGACGGTGGCGGACGTTAGGGCTTGCGATATGGATGGTTTCTCTCTCACACCAGACGGGGTTACCTTTACCATGTCGAGACGAACTAAGTCTGATTCGTCTTCAGTGTCATACCCATGCTTTGTGTCAGACGCCACACTATGCGTGGTCAGAACGCTAATGGGGTACACCAATATCTCTACCCCCTTCGAACTCATTCGACGGATCACCTTCTGACTTCTTACGTGAACCCTCATGGACCGGTGTCTACCGCAACACTGGCCAGATGGGTCCGCTGGTTTTTGTCTTTAGCGTCGAACCTTGTTTCGGAGCCCACTCGGTCAGGGGAGCGGCGGCCTCACAAACCTTTTCGGCCGACGCTTCCCTAGCCGACATTATACGCTGCGCGGACTGAGCGCGAGAGAGTACGTTTAGAACGTTCTATTTTCGGCAAACATCTCATGCTTCCTTCACATTGGTCAATTCAAAGCTTTAAAAATGCAAATATGAAGCCTCCTGTCATGTGGTAAAATTGAAGATTATATTAGCTTTAGTGTACTAATAATCTTAATTTTAGTAATGACAGGAGGCGAATATTTCCCACCCTATAGGATCCCTCCCATGTTTCTCGTGTTGAACAGAATATGTCCTTTATGTTCAGGAAGGTAAGTACGTATGGTTTGTATGTTTGCTACTTAGACCTGTATCTTGTGGGTCTTGTATTGGCTGAATATTAGACATGAACCTTGCATTATGTTGTGTTTATAGATTCTTAAATATCATTGCGTTAGAATAAATATATATTGATATGTTTCACATTCTAATGTTCGTTGGTATATCAGATGCTTAATGCTTATTGTATGCGGACAAGTTATCACGCCAGATACCTTTCACCTTTTTCGTTTTCTTGCAGCGTGAACGTCTTCTCATCGAGACAAAGATTCACGTTCCATACCTCTGCATTGCGGAACTAATGGAGTTGGATATTCTTATTTGTTGTTGAACTGTTGACGTAATATGATTATGTCTCTTGTTGTTATTTATTGTTTCGCTTCAAAGAAAGAGGAAGTGATGTCATAGACAGGGCCTTTTATGGGCATCATAACTTTTTTCTGATTGGTTGTTATGTTTCTATGCTGCTGGAGTTTTCAGTAAAGAAAGATATGCAAATATTCGCCTCCTGTCATTACTAAAATTAAGATTATTAGTACACTAAAGCTAATATAATCTTCAATTTTAGTGAAACATTTTAATGCTTGTAGTAAAAAGTCAAGTAGGAAAAATTATGCTATTTAGCTCTTCTGACTTAAGTTTGCAATTACACTCCAATCTCATCATAATTTGTTATATAAGTGAATAAGTCACTAAAACTAAATTATTCATTGAAATACATGACTCCTCTTTCTCCCACAGATCCTATCCCTTTTTATCCTAATCAAGTTATTGTCTCACTGTCTCCTATTTTTTTTCACCATACATTTTTCTGCAAACTTTCTCATCTATATTTTGAATCAGTCTCCACGTTTCTGTGCTTTCTAAAACAATACTCTAATCATCATATTCCAGTTTCTCTAAACCCATTGTCGCTCTAAACAGGCCATCATCTATAGAAACACCCCAGTCTCTGTAACTGCCTAACAGTTTCTCTAAAGTCTGGAATTACATCAATCTGAGTTTCATTGTTGTAGTGTTTGGGGAGCTCTGTGACCAATTCGCACCCATATTACTAGTTTTGTGCTCAAGCACTCTCTGGTATTTCCAAACAAATAACATCACAGAAAATGCATTCCTGTGTATTTCTGTTGTGATGTAATGCTAGCCTTGTGAATCCGTGATAATTCCTACATACCACAAGAGTCTAACTGCTGTAGAGTCCTAGCATACACTCCTACACATCACACACACACATGAGTTTTATAACTATAGACATATTAGTTACTCACAAAATCACATTTCCTATATTTCCTTCACATTTGCCAAAAGTCCCTTCTCTTTCCATACATGACCCCTCATTTATCATATGTCATCACCAACTGCTATAAGTCACTTCACTTGCAGTTTTTCTACCCCTGAGATGTTTCACCCCTCACTTTTCTCACATAGAAATTGTCACTTGCCATAAATCAGCACAGTGCTAATGTAAATACACCATTCATTTTCTTCTTTTATACTCTGTATGTTCGCGTGCTTATTATAACATTTCCATTTCTCCTGTACCTTCCTATCTTATTTCGTCTCCCTTTAATATTTTACCCTTCACTCACAATGATTCATGACTATGCCATATGTCATCCAAACACTTGCCATAATCGATTTACCCCCTGGATTGGGCTTATCTCAAACATTATTACTTACTTGCCACATTTTTGCCATACTAGATTTCACTGATCATGTGACATATTTTCATGCCATTCGTATCAACCACACTGTAATGTCCATATTTGATAGCAGGCGCTGCAAATAAAACGTTGTTTACTTTATTTGACGCAGTCTATCTCCTTCTTGCAATGAGACATTCATTCTATAGTTTACCACTCACTTTTCAGATTTCACCTGCCTTTATCATATTTCAACCCTGCAGTCTCTACTTTAGGACATTATCAACTGTCAGAGATGCAGCATTATCTTAAAATAGACACATTGCATCCCCCTCGTCTCATAAGTCACTGTCAGCTTGTTCTGATAAACTCTTTCTCTCCTGACTGTCCAAATGCTGAAAATCTCACAATTTATTTTAAAGTTCTGTATGCACTTAGTACTTATATAATAACCAATTTCATTGGGCTCAATAATTTTGATTCTATTTTTCAGATAAAATAGGACATAGATACCTAAAACATTATATTACAGCCAATACAGCTTCTCATTACTGCTCACTTCAGGATTGAACATCTTCTCTAGTAAAACACAAAGTATATATTAAGCTGTTTTCATCTTTGCTATAAAAGTAGTACTTCAAGGAAGCTTGTTGTTTTTCATAAAGTACCCCATACTGCTACATCCATCAATTTAATCTTTTTCTAGGGAAATATTTCTGTTGGTTGTGTAATGGTAGCAGACGATGAAAAGGGGGCCAGTGGGGGTGGTGAAAAAGCGAACAATTCAATTTCAATTTCTTAGCAACAACAATGGGTTTTCGGGGAGGTGGGGGTTTTGCGTTTTTTTTTTTTTTTTTTTTTTTAGCTCGGAAAAACAAAAAAGTCCTTACTTAGTGCGTGTAATATGCTACATAGGGAAGGATGAAATAAGGAAAAAAGAAAAGCAATCCAATTGATCAAATCTGACATTTCACACATATACCAAAGCAATAAAATGACAATGAAACAGAGAACCAGAAATGTCATTAATTTAATTGGCGTTTAACATCTGCAACTTGCAACACACCAAAGATTCAGTAACAAGCAGAAACTGTATTTGCATCAAAGTGAAATGACAACTTCATGCTCGCTGTTTCCTTGGCAGTTTATTAAATGAAAGGAACTCTGCAATTTCGAGAAGCAATATATCTCCTCTCATTGCTGTTGATTTACAGTTGCACACACGACAGAAGAATCTTTTTAAGAGTTGGGTGCTTAGCATTCATATTTTGTGAAAGTGGCTATAAAGAAAGTTATATTATCAAGTGCAAGACTAGCCTATAATTTGGGCACTTTAGTTTATGAAGTTCCTTACGCCAGACGGGATTCGCAAACATCTGGGGTGCCAGTTGAAACCAATATTATTTTTTTAAAACCTAGGTGCAATAAGTGAAAAGGTGAACATAATAATAATACTAATAATAAAACTGAAATCAGTTCAAAGTATATTTATATACTAAAATTGTAATATATACATTGCATGGAATGCATTGTGTTTGGAGAATAGTTACAGCTAGGGAAAAACATGTTCATGGCAAATGTATTGGATTTAAATATTAACAGTAAAAGACAGCAATCAATAAATACATTTATATATAATTGGAAAATTGCCCATTAAGCCTCTTTAAATTTTAAGGACCAGAGCATTGCAGAACAGAATTTAGATGTGAGAAGGTAATGTCTAGTTTTTTTCTTGGTGTCGTAAAATGATAACGGTGTCTACTTGAAAGTTTAGTATGAAATGGTATCCTTTAAGGACCAATTATATTCTTTGCAGTCATCGCTCTCTAGTCTACACAGATCTAAAGTCTGTGTGGAATGTTCTACTTATTGGTCATTAGTACCAATAGAAAGCTCCGCTACTATTAAATAAGTAACACTATGGGGGAGAATTATCAAGGCAACATAGGTCTAAAGAGCTAAATATTGAGAGATATTCCATTGGTTTCCATAGTGATTGCTATTTATTTATAACGTTGCTACAGAATAGCACCTTTTTTGCCTTGAAGAAGCTCTCCCTTTATGTTTCTGAGGCTTCATTTACTGTGCTACAATTATTAGTTAATGCTTTTAAAATCATATAAATATTAATTTCATTGTCTAAAATTATTGCTAACATAAGTTAACAATGAAGTTAATCGTCTTTAATAAAAATGTCATAAATTTGCCAAATGTGTTAAAATTACAAACATCACCTAAAATGTGTAGATGTTTGTTTTCTATTGAACATCTTTCGTATATTGAGTTTTTTTCCACAATAAAAAGTCAACTAATGTGCGCCAAACAGTGAGTTATGAGTGAATTCCCTAACTATAGATTTGATGTGATTATTGCAAAACCTGTCAATAAAGATTATAGTAATAGTGAGCGATGTATTACTGAAAGATTGTTCTTGGATGTAACCATAGTTAGACCATATAACAACACTGTGGGTCCCTTCCAATATAATAACACATACAGGGTTATTCAGTAAAACACAAATTGTTGCAAATAAAAAATCTGAATGCAAACTTTTTGAAAAATATAAAAGATTTTGGAAAAAAATTCAATTGTGCTATAGCCACAGTTCAGGAGTTGACATGGTGGCTAGCCTACATGGAGGCGTGGAACTGATGGGCGATATTTGGGTCTACGCCAGATCTGGCCATAGAGTCAGACGCCAGCTTACACAGCTGGGGCGCGCATTGTGGATCAGTTTCCACCGGTGGCAGATGTTCAAACGAAGAAACATTATTACACATCAACTGCCTAGAACTGTTAGCGGCATCCTTTGGGGGCCTTCCTTTCAATATAGATCTCTTCGCGTCTCCACTGAACACTGAACTCCCTCGGTTCTTCAGTTGGAGACCGGACCCAGATGCTCTGGCGACAGACACATTCTTACAAGACTGGACCAAGGGCAAGAATTACGCTGTTCCACCTTTCAACCTAATCTCTCGGACCCTTGCATGCCTTTGATATTCCAAAGGGACTCTAGTTCTGATAACCCCGATATGGAGGTCACAACCTTGGTTTCCACAGTTATTAGAAATGTCGTTAGATTTCCCACCGCTGTTGCCAGACATACCTTACCTCCTGACCAATCCAGAGGGAATGAGTCACGAGTTGATCGACCAGGGTTTACTTCATCTAATGGCATGGCTCCTTTCAGGAGATCATGGAATCTCGAGGATGTTTCGCAGACGACATTCAGTCTCTTGGCAGAGTCTTGGGCACCAGGTACCAGACGTTCCTACGGGTCGGCTTGGAGGAAGTGGACTGATTGGTGCGTGATCCCATATCAGCTCCTGTGAAAACAATCTTGCAATTCCTGACTCTACTCTTTGAAGAAGGAAAAGGTGATTAAGTTACAGGTCAGTCATGGGACCGATACGATAGGTACAATGTCATACACGACACAAAGGTGAGTAAGGTATGCGATGAATATACTTATATGATACTTATAGTGATTGAATAACATAGTGGACAAGTTGGATAGTTGTGGAATAGCAGTCGCAAATTTCAATATTACCATATATTTCTTCTTTTTTAGCTTGAATACACCTGTGAGAGTTGGCGGTTGAAGCTGTTCCCTGTTGAATTTCCGGTTATGGTTTTGTTTCGGGAATTCATGTTTGTTGGAATATTTTGGAACTTACAATATGGTCTTCGGGATCTACGCAGAAAGAGGAGGAGTCAAGGAGCACCACACCCATATGGATACTACTGGATGCTGATTGGTGCCACTGTTACCCAGCTGTTGTTATGTTTTTTCTATGATTCTCTCATACTTCCTTTTCTTGCTGCTGGGAGTATAATAAAGAAAGAGAATGCATAATACTCGCCTCCGTGTAATTAATAAAATCATGACTTTACGTCATGTTAATAGTAAAACCTGGGAATTTTAAATTATATTTTATGTTCCTGTTGTCTTTCTCTTTAAGTTTTTATGACTGTACTATTCATTTCCCATTTTATCTACAAAAAGCACAATCACTATATAACTTAATGGATCCTGTACATCTTAACCCATTTCTGCCAAAGGCCGTTCAAGCATTACACATGTTTGATTAATATCTTGAATATAAGGCTCAAAAATAAAATGTTTCAGTACAGACAGGAGAAAAATATATGCTGTTTCCTTTCAAAGTATTAATAATTAACAATACTGTAATTTGTACAAATTTAAGGGGATCTTCCACATCCTGACCACTACAAAGTATTTTTGGAAGACAAAACACAAGGGCACCGCATTCTGACAGAATACAAATATACTTGTTTAATAATGTATGAGCTTCACGTAGGTAAGACTTCATTCAGAATTATTTGTCCAGGATTTGGAGCTTGGGATTATATAAAAGGTATAATTCATGAAGAAACAGTGCTGGAATCCCCATATTTGAACAACCAGACTACCATATCTTTTTGTTCTTTACAAGCTGTTATTAACACACACACACTCACACACTCACACACACAACTACTGTTTTCTTTTAATTAATTCCCTAAGTTCATCACTCATTGAGGCAACAGAAGGAGTTTCAGTTGTACAGGGCCATTTTAAGACTCTTTGGGGCATAGGTAGAAAATCAGTAACACACATGATTGCATCCAGGTCCCATGAATTAATATAAAAATGTAAAAAAAATCCCCACATACTAACAAAAATGTAAAAGTAATAATATAAAATTAAAACACTGCTCAATGCCACATAATACAACTAGTGGAAAATATAAACTGTGTATCAAGAAACTATAAAATACGATCAAGTTTATTAACTAATAAGATTAAAATATCTTGTGTGAACTGGCAAGATCAGTAACTCCTGAATAGGATATAATTGTAGCAGCATAAATATTGTAGCAAACACTGTAAATATGTATATAGTAGTAGTACAGCAATAAACTAAAAGACAAATAAAATTAACCTTGACAAATGTTCACAAGTGAATGTATCTAGTGACTAAGTATAACCAGGTAATACTTGATTAAATGAGTTAGTGTACCAATGGGTTGAAAGGTAAGACGACAGCCACTTGAAGAAGTCCTCACAGCGTGGAAGTCAATGAAACCACAAATGCATGCAGTGGTAAGAAGGTACTATCTGCATATTTCACAGATGGTAATCCTTCATTAGCAAGGTGAGTCCCAGGAGAAGGCATATATGCTTTTTCAACACTTATGTCTTAAATAAGTCTGATTGAGTACAAAACGTGTAGATGCTTTTGGCACACTGACGATAGTTCATTTCATGTGCTGAACACCGGTAGTCGGACAATCTCTTACTGCAGCATTTGCCCCTTGAAAAACAATCTATGTTAGGACTGAAACGTTGACTGTATCGTCTGTATTATCGATTAATAAACTAACCACTTCACATGGCAAGAAAGTCCAATGTGTGTACTCTTTTTTTTAAGTTTGGCTGTACATACTGTTGCAGTATTAATCTAGGTAAAAGTGCACTTTAACAATTTGTAGTTACAAGCGTAGGTACTTTTAATATTTTTGCCCCCTTTTTCAGGCCTACCCCATATGTCAGTTTCGGCACTCCACAACCGACTTGCTGCTATTGGTATAACTCATCCTTTATTGTATGCCTCGGCAGATGATTCCATACACAAATATATGGCAGAATGCCTGGAATTGTGGAAGGGGATGCCGGCCTATATCTACACCCGCTCCCAGCTTCCTCCTGACGTTTTGCCATGTGTTTTGGAAAGCCACCCATCTCTTCCTTTTTATACTCTTTCAACAGGTGGGCCCTCTTTTTCAGGCCTACCCTGTAGGTCTTTTTTGGCACACCACAACCGACTTGCTACTATTGGTATACCTCATCCTTTATTATATGCCTCAGCATGTATGGGGTGAGGTAGAGGCAAACACTATGCTTACAAAATTAACTGTCTGACAAAAAAGAAATTAGACCTGTGCTGCAGAAGCTCCACACTGTAGTTCCAACAGTGTATTACAATGAACAGTAAAACAAATAAGAGTCCTGTGCATCCAGTATAAGTTTGCACACCCAGGTGCTACCGCAGTTTATTTGAGGACAAATCCAAACAGCAAACATTTCGGCAACAGCCCTTTCTCCATGCTAATGTCCTACAGTATATGCAAGATAACAACAATATATACACAAAATAATTCTTACATAACCCAAAAGTGCCGCCCCCAGGTAATCAAATATAGAAGCAGGATCAGATTTGTAGTAAATTTCAATCACTCTGGCATGTTTAATGACCACAGTCACTTCCTGGATTGGCCGAAATGTGCGTGATGACGTCAGACGTCATGTGCGTTGTGCGTGACGTCATCACGTTCCTTTGCTAGGCGGCGTGTAAACAATTATGTAAATTATGTAATCGTCTAGAAATAGTAGCAGGACAGTGTTTTAAGATATCATAACAACACAAAAACGTCTGAAAGTGATGGAAAAACAACACTTTTAACCATCAGAGTAATTAAAGCAACATTGTCACTTATTAATAGAGTAGCAAAAATACTTGACCACATATAGATTCATTAGGATATAGAGCATATTTATAAAGATCCAATTAAGGTTATATTAAAATCTTCAAAACAATGATTCATATATACACACTTATATATGTGCAGAGACAGGGAAACAGGAATAACCACACAGATGGCCCAACCAGTGAAGTGTATAATACAGTATAGAAATAACCATTAGATATAACAAGAACAATAAATTTATCTTTTGAGGGTAAAACAGGGTGCCATTCCAGATGTTATAAATTAGAGGGACTAACTAAGCTGGAGTAATAGATAGATTATGCAAAAACAGGATACAGAAATTGAATACATACCCTGATCCAGGGCATATCCCGAAGTGGGCACACAGGGCCGGCCTTAGGCACCCTGTGCGAAAAACCTTCATGCCCCCCCCACTCCCTGTCAACCATGTATAGTATGTGTGGGTATAGGAGTGTAGTGATTGTATAGGGGACTTGCAGTGTCTTCTGGTAATCTGCGGCACCGCTCTGATTATCCCGAGCTAGGAAGACAGCTACTTATGGTCTGCAGCCAACAGAAGTGCAGGCCAAAAGTGCCAGCCTGCTCACTGAGCTCCCTAACTATAAAACACATAGTAATGTGCATTTTATATAACAGAGCTCCACTGTAATACATCTCACTATAATATGATATAATGTGTGTGATATATATGCTATGTGTTGGCTGTGTGTGATATTTGTAACCGGTATATTAACTGTGTGTGATATGCGTGTATTGATTGTATGTGATATTTGTGCTGGGTTTATTGGCTGTGGATTGGATGCTATTGGATGTCTGTGTGTTTGACTGTCTGCCTGTGTGTGTGTGTGTGTATGACTGTCTGTCTCTGTGTGTGTGGCTGTCTGCCTGTGTGGCTGCCTGCCTGTGTGTGTGTGTGTTTGTGTGTGTCTGTCTGTGTGTGTGTGTATATGTGTGGCTGTCTGAGTGTGTGGCTGTCTGCCTGCGTGTGTGGCTGTCTGACTGTCTGTGTGTGTGTGTGTGTGTGTGTGTGTGAGACTGCATGTAAGTATGTGTGTGTAAGACTGTATGTGTGGCTGTGTGTGTGGCTATCTACCTGTGTGTGTGTGTGTGTGGCTGTCTGGCTGTAAATGTATGTGAGTGTGTTTATCTGCCTTTAACTGTGTAGGTGTGTTACTGCCTCTACCTGATCCTGTGTATGTGACTATCTGCCTGCGACTGTGTGCATGTGGTGGATTTGACAGTGTATATGTATAACTGTTTGCATCTGACTCTGGAACTGTGTGCACATAACTCTGCAAAAATATACACCTGCATTCACACATAGGCTTAAATGCACGACTGGTGTATCAGAGGTAAGGCTGCGAATTGCTGTCTTGTGCTAAGACACACAATCTTTTAGGGCACAAATTGTCTTGCCTACATAGCCAAGACCGCACGGACACTTGAAAAAGTACACTACAAAGTCAGTTTGACATGTAAAGAACCCTCTGTTGTCCTGTCCTGGGATCGATACAGACTTTCCCTTTAATTACCGCCCTGTCTACCATGTCTCTTATAGATCTACCCTACTTATAAGCAAATATTGGGGGATATTAAAGAGATATCCTGTGTGACGGACCGCTGGCACTCCGACTGAGTACCTCCCCCAATCGATGCTCCTAGTGCTCGCTGAGGACTCCAAGCACTCCAACTGACACCATCAGCACTGCAGACCCCACTTCCAACGATGCAGCTGCGCCGGGGTCTCGCTGTCTCCACCCACTCTGGACCCAAGGCCAGGATCCAGCTTCCAGTGGGTGAACCTCTCTTTCCCCAGAGAGCAGGAACAGGAACAAGCTCTTAGCAGAGCTTATTGATCATACCCTGGTGAGTATAGTTATTATAGCAATCCCCAGAGTGTAGTTCTCCAATCCCCCAAACATGAGCCAAGGCTTCAAGAAAGGTACAAGATGATCTGATTTTTAATGACCACACGCTGGCTTTTATGCAAGTCCCCATGCAAGGGGACATCCCACAGGGTGGGACGCAGTACAACCAATCCTTAAAAGGCAAACCGTAAAACACACCCAGCACCAACATACAATCCCTCCCCTCTGCCTGTGATATAATTACTGAACACAATGGGTTAATGTAATTTATCACAGGCAGGACAAATACACTTTATGCAACATATTAATAACTTCCAAAATATGCCACATGCCACAAACATAAAAATCACATATTCGAACTCAGCACACTTTAATTATAAACATATCCAAAAATCATACAATTCCCTCCAGTAGTTAAAAAGTTAGGTAAAAGTCCTATTTGGGACAAAACAGCTTGTTTCAACTGGCTTGGCAGTGTCCCTGGGACAACGCCCTGCTGGAGAACAATGGTATAGGTATTAGAGGGGGAGGGGAAGAGACACATGCTCCCATGGAATCAAAGGGCAGAAACAGTCTTTTAAAAGCCAATAAGCCTAAATAGTCTTTTTAACTGGCAAAGTCTCCCAGGGACCATAGTCACATGGCAGGAGGCTGGCAATTAGTCCTCTCCAGGCACAAGTGGCGAAGGGCACTTCGTCACATCCTGTATGTTTATCAGATTGTAATATAAACTAATTCTTCCGTATTATATTTGTATTTGGGGTGCAAGTGGTGAAAAGGTACTTACAAATGGGATTCTGTCCTGTTTGGTTCTGTCAGTTGTAGAGAGTAGCTCTTTGCGGTTCATGCCCAGGGCTTTGCGTTTGGCCTTTCGTAATATATATATATATATATATATATATATATATATATATATAAAACATACAAGATCCAGTGCACTCACTCACTCATTTGGTAAGCAGCAACTTCAAGGCTCACTGAATGTAAAGGTTTAATTTAAAAACACCTGAACAAGGCAAAAATAATGGTGGTTAAATTACAGTGTATGATCATACACTGCATACATCTGTCACAACGCCAATGTACCCTATTCTTTGCAGGTCCTAATCTTGCAACCTAATGCCTGATTTTAGGAGATTAGCCCACTTACTTGGGACATGTTTCTTCCTGTAACTCTCTGCAGTGCAAGGAAAAATAGGGCCCTGGAATATATATATATATATATATATATATATATCCTGTTTGTAAAAAAAGAAAACAATTATTTTTTATGCAAGTTTAAATCACAATTTCTGTGGTTTGGCACTATGCGCAGGGCTCATGCTTTTGTTTTGTTACTCAGTAGACTTTGCCCGGAGAAGCTTCTCCTGAACCAACAATGTGTCTTTATGAATTTCTACTATTTCAACGTCCTTAGAGTCAGAGGCATTCCTAAGTTACATGGCACCTGGGGCAAAAAGGTATTTGAAGCAGGCAGCTCAATATTATAAGGTGTTTCGCCCAAGGACATTTACTGGTGAAGTGATCAAATCTGGGTTTCCCAGTTCGAAAACACTGATGCTACCACTTCTCTAACCAGCCAATATATATTTGCCCCTAAAAGTTATTTAATCAGATGTTGTCTTAAACTCTCACCGTTTTATAGAATACTGTGATGTGTATATATTTATTTACAATTATATATTCAGCCAAATCAACACGAAGCAAGAAATTCCTAGAACAGTGTTCGTTTGTTGAAAACTGACATGAAGAAAATGTATTTTTTGACATGATCAGCAGCCTGTGCTATTTGGTAGGTTTGTGGCCAATTTGCACATGTACAGAGCAAGTATAATTGTGAAGAGCTGTCAAGAACCCCTTGCAGTATCTCCAAACACTGTGTATTGTCTATACTGCTGTCTAGTTTGTGGGTTAATGGTTTTAAAATGCATTTGTGTTAAAAGTATATAGTTGTCACAAATGAGTGATATTTCCATAGCATGGACTGTCCCTGAACTTGCTGACTTTTTTGCAATTCATCCGTAGTTATTATTGTCTCACTCCTCTATCGGTTCACATAATTGGATCCATTAAAGTCCCCATGGCCCTACCCTTAGTCTTCGAATGAAAGAGGTCTAAAGATGCCTTTGTCAACAGAAGCTATGGAAAATCTAATAGAAATCTGAAGTCAACTTTAGCAAAGTGCAGACTTAGTCATATTTTACCATTTAATAAAAGCAAACAGGTAAAGCATCAAAGAACGTCCAGTCTTTGAACTCTTGCTGTTTACTGACATTTGAATTAATTCAAGCATCTTAATGTGTCTCTGGTTCCCAATTCATTCTCACATTATGATATCGGAGTGAGCATGTTTATTTATCTTATGCCATGACCTTTCAGTATTCAAATTGAAGTGTTTTTTTGTGTCATAATATCAGCATTTGAAGGTTTTAAAACATGAACTGCTAGGGAGGGTTATTGAATAACATTAACATCTGTGACTCCAGTGTAAAAGAAAATAAGTTACTGAGTAAGTTACTACTGAATCAGAACCTAGAATAACTACATAAATAGGCTAAAGGGTAGTTGCTGACTATGGAACAGCTACACTAACACTAGTATATTTCCTTATGTCCCCATAACCTTTTAAATTCTTAATGTAGTTTGATTTTGTCCTAAAAACACAGACACACATTTCCTATTTCATATAATTTTTCTGTACTTATTATATATATATTTCCAATACAATTTATATATAACTTTTAGAACAATTTTTATGCTGTAAGAATTGACACTATTTTTAATATACAATTTATACAGCAACAGTTTGGGTTATCATTATGGGCGCCCTTATTATCTTTGCTATTTTACACTATGGGTGATTTACCACTTATGGAATGATTTTCACATGATTGTATACTTTTAGTATGTGATTTGAATTAATAAGTTTTTATATTATTATCTTTTAATGGTTATTCACCTATGTGTGAATGTTGTCGGTTTATTTATTTCATAATCGATTTGATTGGAGTGATTAAGAACTAAAACCTTGAGGTATGAGTCCATCTATGAACGATCCATAGGACTATCCCTGAATGAACTACAGATTGATCGGCAATTACTGCGTTGTTCAGAAGATCGTGGATGGGAAAGACGAAAGTACTTCTGATGTTAAAATCTCATAATGAGGCTTGGAACTCAGGGAAGTAACGAGATGTCTCAAGAGAATCAAGACCCGATGGAACTCCAGGTGCGAGTGTCCGCCGGGATGTTTGATTCATCACCATGGAGACCTAAAAGGCGTTACGTATTACCCAATATGGTAATTACGTAGCAGCTACACCAGGAGATTATTCCCTCGTTAGGAGGGTATATAAACACAAGTCGGGGAACTAAGGATCTACACAACATTTATCCGGCTGAGGAAGCCACATCAAGTGGTCAAAAGCGTACCTGTACTTTTATGGACATTGCTCCTTGTTTTATTTGTGCGTTTTACGATATGCTTCAATAAATGTATGCAAACTCTTATTTTGGTTCGTGGCTTCTATGAGACATTTATTTAAAGGGGGAGTGTAGCCTGATATTCACACAATACACTACTATTGAGCAACAGGGGCTCTGTGTTTGTAAGTACTGAGTTGGCATCAGTTGTTTTAAACTAATGTACTACCCTATCGTATGTTTATACTCTCTTTCTTAGGACGGGATATACATTCTCCATAGGGGCGGGCTGCCTAAACAGACCCAGAGGCTATCCACATCGGAGCTAAGTTTTATAGCACCCTGTTTGTGAGTGTTCTATGTATAAACCTTGAGAGTTGCACTATTATTATTATTTTATTATTTATATAGCGCCATCAGATTCCGTAGCACTGTACACTATGTGGTACTATTTGTATTTCTAGGTTCTGGAAGAAATAATACTTAAAAGCACCAAGGTTGTTGTTTTAAGGTAATTCTTAAAAAAAAATGTATATAGCACTACATTTCTGTATATTTTATTATCTGTTGGTGTTTTTTGGAAAAGTTGCACTTTTTGATGTTGAGCTGCTACTGTTTATATATATTTAGAGATACTATCTATAATTTTAAGTTTAATATAAGCGCTAGTACCTTTCCTTTTTTTTACAGACACACATAACAATAAAACAAAACACTTCATGTGGCAGGCTTCATTGTGTCAAAAATTGATTACTGATTTCTCTGTATAACATTTTTAAAGTCACATATGCATTATGGAATTTGTTAAGTACAATATACTGTTTAGCAACAGGAAGATTTAAAGGTTTTTTTGTTTTTGTTTGAGTATAATATGTTTTTTAAAAAGATTATGGTTGTAGTTTCAGCACGTCACCTAGTTCTGTACTATAAATTATTTTACAGCTACTGAAGTAGTGAGAACAAGTTTGAACCCCAATGATAATCATGGAAATCCAATGTGAATTCTTAAGCATTCTTAGAATAAAAGCAATTCCTGTCTTGCTATCTAGTAGGATTGAGCTGTAAGCTTGTGGGACAAAATTATTTTGACAGCTGAGTACATGGTATCATTTTTTTGGTCCCTACAAGAAAGGATACATAACACTGAATTTTAACAAATGAATCTAATTTCAGCTGTCAAGCATGGGACATCTGGGTCTGCTTTGTTGCCTTGGGAACTGGATGGCTTACGATCCTAGACAAAGCCATTCATTCGAGTTTCAGACATATTTGTAAAAGAATATTAGGCAATTTGCCCATCTGAAGCCAAGCCAAAAGAGGGCCATGCAACAAAACATTGATTTTCATCATTCTAATAATTCTACACAGGAATAGGTGTGGAATAAATATTATATTTTGGATCATCCTTGCCAAAATCCAGGCCTATACCAAATAAATGGATTATGTATATGAAATGAGCATATACATCAAGTGTCACAATGTTCTGTAATGGGAAAGGTCCAGATTCATCAAAACTAGCATGAGAGACCAGAGGTGTACATAGGGTATTTGGCACCAGGGCACATTACTGCACTGGGTTCCCCCATCACTCCATTGACATTCCAAGCACCATAGCTACCACGGCTTATTGCAGTGTTCATGGTGCAAAGGTGCAATAAGATAACACGCCCACCCCTCTGACTGCTACAACATAATTTGTATCTACCTCCTACATCTGTCTCCTACTTGTATTTCCTTCAGTTTTCTATCTCCTTTGTGTCTATGTCATTATCTCTTCCCACCTATGTCTCCCACCCCATTTGTGACCATTTGTTGTCCCTCATACTCCTTCTGTCCACTGCCACAAACTGTCTGTCCACCTCACATCCATACTCTAATACTCTACCTTTCTAGCCCTACATTTTCTGTCTTTTTCAACCCACTCATTCTCTGTATGCCCACCCCCTCATTCTGCTTGTTTTCATCTCTTCATTCTTTGTACCTCCCCAATCTCTGAGTTGGTCCCACTCATCTGTACTGCAGTATGGTCTGCATGTTCCCCTCTCTGGCCTGTCACCCAGGTAGGACCAGCACCCACTAGTACACTTCTGTCACATACTGACAAGTTATTGTTACACCAGCTGGAGCTCTGTTTTACCTTCACATTTTCATGTATGTATGCTGCTGCAATTAGACCTATGTAATGCATTTTACATAAGTTTGACAGATAATAATTTCTCACTCATATAGGTCATACAAGCACTGCATCATGCGTTCATACAGAGAATCAGAAGTATTGTCAAAGATCTCAAAGAATTAAACTAGCTCCTAAAAAACACCTCACTCTACTCACAGAGCACTCGACTCAACAGCAGATCACAAAAATTACTTGACATTTTAGGTTTCCTCACATTATCTTAGGTAGGTATTCCACAGCAACATGTATCAGCATTAAGTTAAAACACAGACAAATAAGGTAAAACTACTTTAGCGCAAGATAAACAGCTTGGAAACACCTTTTCCTTAGTTGACAAAAAAACAGAGCTTTCCCACCCACAGTAGGATTAGAGAGGGCCTTATGCAGGTTAACGGGTTAGGGCCCTGCCTTCATTTTCACAGAGATATTGTGAATGGGGTCAAGACAATTCAAGGTTCCAGAGACTTTTTCTAATGCCTGACCCTAGGCAGGTGTCTAAGGTCACTTTATGGTTAATGCTGATACCAGTCTTACCCCACCAAAATTTGCCTCCATTAAATTTTCATGTTGTATAATTGCAATTATTTCATTACATGCTTTGTTTTCATACAGGTTCCTGATACATATATAAATCCATAGATAGATGGGGAATAAATACCACCGCACTGGGGTTTTATTTGTTTGACAGATTTATAATCCAATTAGATTATGCAATCTGATAAATTTGTTGGGACACTACAGCTTAATGTAGTTGTCCTGGTGAGTATAGTCAGTCTCTGCAAGCATTTTAATGTAAACACTGCCTTTTCCTGTGGGAAAGCATCGGATTGGCTGAGAATTCTGAGGTTTAACAGCCAAGGAGGCGGATCAGGGGTAGGACCAACGCTGGCAGACCAATGTGGTGTTGGAATAAAGGTGAGTTTTCATCCTATTTAAGGGGGACAATGGGGATCGGCCACTTAAGTAGTGTTTTTAACACTATAGGGTCAGGAATACATGTACATGGTGTTCCTTTAACTACCTTTCACAAAGATACTTTGCTGCACCTCTTCAAAGAAGGAGTTTGAAAAATATAAACTTATACACATATGATAGCATTTACTAGTCTGTGGAGCAAAATTACATCTACAGCTACCAACACAAGATAATGTGTCACTTTTTATCTTGCACTATTATGACCCTAATCATGTAATTCCCTTCTTTAAAAAAGGTACACAGTGGTGCTAAAGTGCAAAAGTGTTACCATTATTATAAAACCGAAGGAAGTAATCAAATATCTACTACTGCAAGGACTGTAATTTTCAGAACAGAAGGGGTGTCTAATTATAAGAGGCATCAAAATGCTAACTATCTCAATCTGTACATATACTCTAGCACATTTCTAGTACACTCAGTGATTTATGCTGACATGAATTGATCAGATCTGCAGAGATCAGTGACACTTCTCTTACAAGCATAGTACAATCGAAGGAAAACCAACTTTAAAACATTTTATTATCTTTAGAAAAGCTTGGCATAGACAAGTCAGAAACCAATGCGGCAGAAAGCTTAGAGATGAAAAATATTTGTGTAAAACGTTTTTTGTTTTTTTTGTCATTATAGAGTAGATAGGTAGATACTGTAGAGTTCTAGATTAAAAGGTTAAGTAAAATATGCTGAGTAAACCGAGCCAATGAACCACTGCAACCGCCAGGGACAAGTGAGACGACTGCCCCCAGGGTGACCCCCTGCCAGCTGCTGTGCCCAGTAGATGTATGAGTGGCCGATCACCCACACTTACTAAATGGGCACTATGGAGACAAAACAGAAGGGAGTGCCAAAAGACTCAATGGGCAAAGATATGAATGAAAGCGCCAGATTCCCACCTTCCTATCCTACAAATAGCTTGCTCTGTAACTCCAGGAGCTACACCACAGTGGCTGCCCCAATGTGAAAAGACCCCAGACTCCAAGCTTGGGATATCAAATGCCTCAAGTGCAAAGTGAAACCCCCGGACATATTGTTATCATGGTGAACCAGAAAATGCCCCACCGAGGGGCAGGGATGTGTCTACCGAGAGGCAAACAAGGCATTTGCCTTGGGCGGCAATTTACAGGGGGCGGCAAAAAATGCCCCCAAATGCCTTGTTTGCCTTGTTTTATGGGAGCCCAAGAGCTGGCCGGCTAGCCACCTTTGGGCTCCCCTGGGCGTCATATTCCGGCTCCCGGCATCACTCTGCGGTGCACGAGGGAGCTGAGCAGAGAGCGCACAGGGGAAAGTGCTCCCCCACCGCCCGCCCGCCTGCACTTCCGGATGTCTCCCTGCTCAGCAGCCCCACTGGACCCCAGGTGAAATATCCACCCAGCTATCCCAAAAGTAGGGAGGCTGGATGGATTTCAATTTAAAATATAATAATAATAAACTTGTGAGTGGGGGAAATTTGTGTGTCAGTGAATGTGAGTGAGTGAGTGTGTGTCAGTGAATGTAAGTGTGTGTCAGTAAATGTGAGTGAGTGAGTGTGTGTCAGTGAATGTGAGTGTGTGTCAGTGAATGTTAGTGTGTGTGTCTGTCAGTGAATGTGAGTGCGTGTGTCTGTCAGTGAGTGTGTGTGTTTCAGTGAGTGTGTGTCAGTGAATTTGAGTGAGTGTGTGTCTGTCAGTGAATGTGTGTGTGTGTCAGCCAGTCAATATGTGTGTGTGTCGGTCAGTCAGTGTGTATGTGTCGGTCAGTGAGTGCGTGTGTCTGTCAGTGAGTCTGTCAGTGAGTGTGTGTCCGAGTAAGTGTATGTCTGTCTATCAGTGTGTCAAATCAGTGAGTGTGTGTATGTCATTGTTTGTCAGTTTATATGAGATTGTGTGTCTGTCAATGAGTGTATGCATCTATCAGTGAGTGTGTGCGTCTGACAGTGAGTGTGCGTCTGTCAGTCAAAGCGCTGCCTTGACAGGAAGGGGTGCCTGAGCACAAATCCTAAATACACCACTGCAGAGGGGGGACAGATGTCTCAAAACCGTTGAAAACATGACACCAGGCACACAACTGACACCGGAATCCCCTTCAGCATGATCCCTGTACCCTGCCTTAAACATCCATGTTGGTGGAGTTGCGGAGCAAAAAACGGGTCAACGCAGTTTCACAGTAAACATTCTGAAATAAGATTCTTCCGTGAACTCGTTTGCTAGGGCTTACCTGCTCACCAACCCGCAAGGCCCCGAAAAAAACAAAAGTACACGCAAGCCCCCTCTTCTTCTTACCCCACCCCTTCTTCTTACCCCCCTCTTCTTCTTCT
>OW240912.1:117317247-117391172 GCA_933207985.1 Pelobates cultripes
CTGCTTCCACTACACACAAACACACTGCATCACCTGCACAAACTGGTAACCCTAAACACTACATACCATAAGCACACATATTAGATCCTCTACAATAACACATAACACATCCCCTACACACTCCACTCCCTGTGAGCGAACTCATGGGTGGGTGGAACATATAAGTGGACTTTATGGGCCTTATGGGCATACTCACCGTCAGGCCCTGGGGCCCAGACCTTGAGCTGTGTAAGGGGCCCCCCAAAAATTGAGCTGCTTCCAATTCTCCCAGAACATTGAATTTTGTGACCACAGTTGCAAACAGCCTCCAGAGATCCTGTTCTACACCAGACCAGTGGAGCCAAACTGCAGCCCATCATCATCCTCATCTGCTTGTAAGTAGGCAATTTAGTATATTATTAGTGACACTAATCTATAATTTACCTCACATTAAAGGGACACTATAGCTTAATGAAGTGGTTCTGGTGTCTATAGCTGGTCCCTACAGGCTTTTTAATGTAAACACACACTGTGTGCAGCACTGGCGTTAGTTCATATGGCAGATCATATGGGTGGGGCATTGTGATGTGACATGTGGGGGCAGCACATTTTTATTTTGTCTAGGGCGGCAAAAATCCTTGCACCGGCTCTGATCCTGGGCAAGTGCACCAGTCTACTTGACTGGTTTTGCCCCCCAGGCCTAAGGCTGCCAGCCCTCCCCTGGCCGCTGGGGAGGTCTTTTGGCGGCCGCTGGCGGACTTGTCCTGGCGGCCGCTGAGGGAGCTGCGCGAGCTGCGCTGGCTCTGCTCCCCAGCACGCAGCTGAATGAGACCCGCGCCGGAATATGACGTCATATTCCGGCGCCAGTCTAATTCAGCAGCGCGCGAGGGCGGGAGGGCACTAACACAGGAAGCACCTCTAGTGACCGTCTGAGTGACTGTCACTAGCAGTGTCACTTTGAGGCAATGTAAACACTGCCTTTTGTCTGAAAAGTCAGTGTTTACGTTGAAAAGCCTGTAGGGACATGCTATAGACACCAGTACCACCACATTAAGCTGTGTGTGTGCGTCTGCTAGTGAGTGAGCTTGCTTGCATGCGTGTGCCTGCTAGTGAGTGAGCTTGTGTTTTTTATGTCAATGAGCTGATGTATATCAGTAAGATTGTTTGTCTATGAGGCTGTGTATCAATGAGCTTGTGTGTGTCACTGAAATGTCAGTGAAATTGCCTGTGTCTGCATGTGCGTATGCTTACTGTATAATTAAACGTTTTACCCTGAAGGACCAATATTTTATATTAGAAAAAGCAATATATATATATATATATATATATATATATATATATTACTCAATCATCTGTCCTGGCAAGACATAGCCTTACATATTACACGCGACAATATATGGCGCAGTGACTTATGGGGCTGGCACAAATTTTTTTTCCAGGGCTGCTTTGTATCCCCAGTCCGGCCCTGGTCTGGGGGGTCTGGGTCATGAACCAAGTCACCGAGGGTGACCCCTATACCATAAAACTGTCATTAGAATGATGCGCTGAGTGACACTAATGTCAAGGAAAGGTTGTGGGTATTGGTTTCCCTACTTTTATGTCCCAGTTTTCAGGAGGACTATGCTGCTGTGTTTGTTTGGTTGGGGGGTCTGTGGTCCGCCCAGTCTAGTCAGTTCTAGGCACAGTAGTATAAAGCGCATGGTAGGGAGAGATGAAGATGAAGAGGGATGCGCTGCCCTGTTGGACACCCAGAATCAGGTCCAGAGACAGTGTGTGTGTAGGAGTATAGAGTAGAACAGATCTATCCTGTTTTCCTAGTGCGAGGGTGACTGACTGTCGGGGTATTGCGCTATAGGCGCTGATGCTAAGCCTGGGGTGATGGGTGGGTGGGGGGGGGGTGCTGTACCCTGTCAGCCCCGTATTCTGTGTTTTACGGACGCTTGGTACGTCAGGGTGCTTTGGTGCGCTGAGCTTATCTCTTGTGTGGTTAAGTCCAGCCTTACCCGTGCTACTTCCACTTCCCATTTGCACATCTATATATGACACCTTGTCACCTAGTGTATTCCTTAGCCGAAGGATTCACGTGTGAGGTGGGGTGGGTTGTTGGAGGTGGGGGTGGACACATAGTTGTGTTTGAGCCAAGGTTAACAGTGCATAGTTTGCATTACAGGTATCACATATACATACATGCTTACATCATCATTGTTTGCTCTGAAGTAATACTAGGCCATCTGCATATAGTGCGTGGCTTCCTGCCTCTCTATGTGACTGGTTTACCATGTGACATCATCGGTAGCTAGTGGTATTGCTTAGTAGGAGGCCCTGGGGGTGCGAGTGTGGTAGGTCCTGCCTTGACCGCTTCTGTATGTTTGTAGTGTGGTACCATGGGTAAGAGCCCGTCTCAGCGGCAGGGCCTGTCGGAGCGTGTGTGTCGGCGGGTGTGACCTTGTTTCACCTGCAATCCCTGATCGTGTTGAGTGGTGTATATTTTTATTTTTTTTTTTATTTTTTTTTGAGAAGTGTGTGTTTGTTGGTGTTCCCCTTCTGCATGCGTGTCAAAGTAGCTGTGACAGGTTCGTATGGAGTATATGCTACCATAACCCAATGAGTCACATTTGTGTGTGCTAGGAATACATTACAGTTCAGTTGGCAGGAGGTGATGGCGGTCGTGCTGAAGGTGATCCGTGGATTATCCTGCCGACAGTCCATGCAGGGTCTTCTGCGGTGCCTTTGCCAAGGGTGACGTCTCCTGCAGGGTGGTGGAGTGGCCCCGTTGATGCAGGTGAATAGGTGTGGGGCTGTTCACTAAGGGGAAGTTCAAGTGCTGTACATGTCCCAGTTAGACGGGTGGTTGTCGGTCTCAGTGTTGCTCCGTGGTGTGTCCGGACGTGGGGAGTCTTCTTAGGCTTCTTAGCTGTAGTGGGTACGTTGCGTTCTGTTGGTCTCTGGTGTGTCGGGCTGAGGGGTGATGAGGGCTGCGGGTGAGTCATTGTGGGCAGTGGTCCGGGTGCATTTTATTCCGCTGCCATGTGCCACTCTCGTGGCAGGGTGCGGAGTGCTGGGAGTGCGGCCGTAGGTAGGCTGAGGTTGTTGGGGGGCACAATGCCCAGGTCTCGTAGGAATGGTGTAGGATTTGCTCCCGGTAGGAGGGTGTGGGGCCTACCCTGTTTGAATACCATCAGCTTGAAAGGGTGGCCCCATGCGTATCTCACTGAGTTGGCTCTAAGCAGATCTGTTACAGGGCGCCATTCACGTCTACGCTGGAGCGTGATGGGGGCTAGATCTTGAAAGAGAGATATTGCTGCATTGTTATAGGTGATCGGGGTGTCTCTAGCCTTCCTAAGCACTGCTTCCTTAGTCTGAAAGTGGAGAAAGCATACTATAATATCTCTGGGCCGTGTGAGATCCTCTCTTCGGGCGCGCAGGGCCCTGTGTGCCCTGTCTACATGCCAGTGTTCATCTGGAATATCTGGCAGGAGGGGTCGGAGGAGGGTAAGTACGGTTTCAGAAAGAGGGCCCTCATCTGCTTGTTCCGGCAGGCCTCTTATGCGCAAGTTGTTGCGGTGCGAGCGGTTTGCTAGATCTTCCAGGGCGGCCTCTGATGCTTCCAGGCGGAAGGTGAGCATGTTGATGTGGTCTGTAGCTGTGTTGTGCGCCGCCACTGTAGTCTCGACCCACTGCTCCAATTCAGAGGTCCGGGCCCCCAGTGAGTGTATCTCCGCCATCACTGCCTTGGAGCTCCGCTCTATTTCCCGGGCGAGGAAGGACTTCATTGCCGCCATTTCAGTGAGGATGTGCGCCGTCTCGGGTGCTGGTGAGCGCTGCGTTGGGGACGGTGCTTCGTCCGGTGGTGTGGCAGGGGCCCTCAGATTGTTCTTGGCGCCATCTTGAGAGTCTTGGAGGCAGTGGCGTGAGGCCGCGAAAAGGTCTTTCACCGTGGCTGCAGCTTCGGTGTGCTTTTTGGGCTGCTTCCTGGGTGTGCGTTTGTCCATCTTCGATGGTGAGGGAAATGGCGTGGAAAATCTATTAGTGGATGGCTAATATTAGCTATTGGTATCGGGGTCGGTGAGGAGCGTTACACAAACACGTCCAGGCCACGCCCCTGTACCTTTTTTTTAAACAATAAACTCAACTTTCATTGTAAATTATTATATATCTGTACTAAATTGTATTAAATACATTATTTTTGGTCAGAGTAACTCTGTAATTTGTGAACCCAGGAAAATTATGTTTCAACCAAGCCATGGTCTTTGTCTAGATGCCCTTACTAATAAGACTGGAATTTTGAATTTTCTAGTAATTTGCTCCTTATCTTGTAGAATGATTTTTAAATAATCTCAACACCAAAGAATGAGTACATGGTAGTTATCTTAATTGACCCTCATGTTACAGCACAAATGCTTATAAATAGTACCAAGTCACGGGGACAAGTCAAATTACGTCAGGAAAGTACATGAAAGTTAGATGAATAACAAAATGTTACTGATATATCCTAAAATAAGAGAAACTGAAAGTGAATGTGGTAGTTGAGAATGACCAATGGCAGTCCCACATGTGCAGTTAATGAGCATATAAGGCATGCCATAAGAACCAAAACAGTTCTAGAAAGCAAGAACAGAATGCCGATGCTGGCCATTGGTCATGAAGGGATTACTCACTAATTAGTGAAACTGTGAGTAGAGGTTTGTCAGCCTTTATAGTCGACACTAAAGGGGTTAATAACTAAAATGAGAATTTCTGAGAATTCAAAGTGAGTTCCTTATTTAAGGCAAATAACTGAATTGGAAAGTCAACTATTTTGGTCTAAAGTTTTAAGTTCACTTTGAATTGGCTTTAGGTCCCAAGAAACCTCACTTTAGTGAATAACACTGTTTAATTTTATATTGTATCTTAAAATATATTGAAACCAGTCTAGCAGTTAGAGAGATGGAGGAGAGAGATCTCTGAGCACTCTTAGTACATTACACGGATGCTTTTTAGGGTTTAGTAGAATCTTGCAATTCCCTGTATAATATATAATACCATAGGTGTGCACAGCCTATTGCATTAGGGTGTGCACCCTAAAGCACAAACACACGCCGCATGTATATATATATATATATATATATATATATATATATATATATACATACATATACTGCTGTTCGTGTGTGTGCTGTTAGTGCGCTGTGTGAGGGGGCTGTGTGTGTGTAAGGGTGCTGTGTGTGTGTGTGAGGGCGCTGTTAGTGTGTTGTGTGTGTGAGGATGTTGGTAGTGTGCTATGTGGGTGAGGGTGCTGGTAGTGTGCTGTGTGTGAGGGTGCTGGTAGTGTGCTGTGTGTGAGGGTGTTTATGTATGTGTGTTAGGGTCCTGTTAGTGTGCTGTGTGTGTGAGGGTGCTGTTTGTGTGATGTGTGTGTGAGGGTGCTGTTTGTGTCATGTATTTGTGAGGGTGCTGTTAGTGTGATGTGTGTGAGTGTGCTGTTTGTGTGAGGATGCTGTGTGTGTTTGTGAGGGTGCTGTTAGTGTGCTGTGTGTGAGGGTGTTGTGTGTTTGTAAGGGTGCTGTATGTGTGTGTTTGTAAGGGTGCTGTGTGTGTGTGTTTGTGAGGGTGCTGTTAATGTGCTGTGTGTGTGTGAGGATGCTCTGTGTGTGTGGGTGCTGTTTGTGTGCTGTGTGTGTGAGGGTGCTGTTTATGTGCTGTGTATGTGAGGGTGCTGTGTGCGCATGCTGTTTGTGTTAGGGTGCTGTATGTGTGTAGGTGCTGTGTGTGTGTGGGTGCTGTATGTGTGTGTGTGTGCTGTATGTTTGGAGGGATTGGGAAGGTGGGGGCAGATTACACCCCTCCCTTCTTACCTTATGTAGGGAGGGGGGATCCTTGCTGTCCAAGGGAGAGTGAACTCTAGCCTGCGGGGCTAGAGTTCACTCTTGCGAGATCTGAGCATTGCCGCGGCAATGCTCAGATCTTGCGACAGGAACATGGTGGAGCTTCTGTCTAGAGCTCCCCGGGTCCTCTCCTGCCTCCCTCCATGCTGCTGTGGGCTGGTGAGGTAGATCTTTGATCATCCCGCTGGCCCATGGAGGCTTAGAGCAGAGCCGACACTTAGATAGCGCCAGCTCTGCATGAGCCGACAGGGGAGATCCAGAGATCTCTCCTGCCGGGAGGGGGTCAAGTCCTGTGGAGTAAAGTGTGGGAACTCTCCCAAGATTCCCACCCCCCCAAAAAAATTATATACACTCGTGTGTATATATATACGCATACACACATATACTCAGACACACACACATATATTTACAGACACACATACACACTTACAGACACACTCACAGGCACACACATATACATTCACAGACACACATACACACACACACACACTTACAAGCATACACACACAATTACAGACACATACACTCACAGACACACAAACATACACACACTTACAGACACATACACTCACAGACACACACATACATTCACAGACACACGTACACAAACACTTACAGACACACACACATACACTCACAGACACACACACACACATACATTCACAGACACACACACTTACAGACACACACACACATACACTCCCAGACACACACACATACATTCACAGGCACACATACACACACACTTACACACACACACTTACAGACACACACACATACACTCACAGACACACACACCTACATTCACAGACACACACACATGCACTCACAGACACACACACACACACACTCACAGACACTTACAGGCACACACACACACACATACACAAATTATTATTTTTTAATAAAAAATTGTCCACCCAGCCTCCCTACCTAGAGAGCTGGCGTGGACTTGTCCCTGGGGTCCAGTGGGTTGGGCGCCTATCTCCATACAACAAGCAGCGAGGGAGCTGTGTGCTCTCTGCTCCCTCTCGCCGTGCGGGCTGTCTGCTGTAGCTGGGAGCCGGAATATGACGTCATATTCCGGCTCCCGCCATCAGCAAGCGGCGCGCGGCGAGAGGAAGCAGAGGGCACACAGCTCCCTCGCCACTTGTTGTATGGAGATAGGCGCCCAACCGGGGGGGAGGAGAGGTGTCCATCACCTCTTGCTCCCCCCCCATGACAGGGGGAACACGAGGAGAGGAGGAGGGCATTTGGGGGTGGCAGAGTGCCTGCAGGAACAGTGGGAACGGTGTTCCCATGCGTTCCTGCAGGACTCACAGGCGCGCCGCGGGGATTAGGGTGTGCCCAGGCACTCCCAGCACACCCCGTGCGCACGCCTATGTATAATACTCATTAATTTATATAATGTATAATACTCATTATGCTGAAATGTATATCGAAAAATTAAAGAAATTGTAACCATTGTTGTTTTTAAATCTGTTTTTGACTCACCTATTTGATGTAACAAAAAATAAGCTACTGTTTCAAAGTTAATATTTCGGACCTTTCTGAAATTTGTCTAGATAAGGGATACAATTTAGAGCGGCACTGTCATGCCGAACTTACCTTTCTTTAATCGATTCCTCTTCTCTCCCTCTGTCAGGATCTGTTCTTCATTTCTTCATGTCTGCTCTAGTTTTCTTTAAAACATAAGACAAAGTAGGGACTTTGTCTTATGTTTTAAAGAAAACTAGAGCAGACATTCCCTAAAGTAGGGATATAGGGACTACTTTGTCTTATGGAGGTTTCCTACGCTTGACATAGAAACAAAGAATGTGACGGCAGATAAGAATCAATCGGCCCATCTAGTCTGCCCAATTTTCTAAATACTTTCATTAGTCCCTGGCCTTATCTTATAGTTAGGATAGCCTTATGCCCATCCCACGCATGCTTAAACTCCTTTACTGTGTTAACTTCTACCACTTGAGCTGGAAGACTATTCCATGCATCCACTACCCTCTCAGTAAAGTAATACTTCCTGATATTATTTTTAAACCTTTGCCCCTCCAATTTAAGACTATGTCCTCGTGTTGTGGTAGTTTTTCTTCTTGTAAATATAGTCTCTTCCTTTACTGTGTTGATTTCTTTTATGTATTTAAAGGGACACTATAGTCACCAGAACAACTACAGCTTATTGAATTTGTTCTTGTGAGTAGAATCATTACCTTCAGGCTTTTTGATGTAAACACTGTCTTTTCAGAGAAAATGCAGTGTTTATATTACAGCCTAGTGATAACTTCACTGGACACTCCTCAGATAGCTGTTAGAGATCCTTCCTGGGTCATGGCTGCCTAAAATGCATCCAAACATTCAGTATCTCCTCCCTCTGCATGCAGACACTGAACTTTCCTCATAGAGATTCATTGATTCAATTCATCTCTATGAGGAGATGCTGATTGGCCAGGGCTGTGTTTGAATCATGCTGGCTCTGCCCCTGATCTGCCTCTTTGTCAGCCTCAGCCAATCCTATGGGTAGGCATTGTGATTGGATCAGGCCACAGCTTCTGATGATGACAGCAGACTGCTTGTTTTTTTTAGGCAAACAGCATGCAGATCCACCGCTTCTGGCTTGAATACAGTAAGATTTTGCTATACTTATGGAGGCATGAGGGGCCCAGGGGGGCTAGATGGTGGTTTTAACACTATCAGGTCAGGAATACTGAATGAGAACAGTTTGTTCATTCAGTTTGTTCATTCATGTTTGGGACTTTGTTCGTATCAGAATTTCATTCATATGAATGAAACTCCGATCCTATGCCTGCCGCGGCTGCATCTTGCAGCCGCTTAGTAGATAGCTCCCTAATTCTCACGGTATCAGGAAACTATCTACCAAAAGGCTAAAAGACCTAAGTTGGTCTTTCAGCCAAATGTACTAATACTAAGTAAGGATTACTTAGTATTAGTAAATTCTGTGGTATAGCGAGTAGGAGCAGGGGGTGGGGGTCCTAAATGAAAATTGGGGGGAGGGCTATTGTCCTACCTATTGTCCCTACTGTGTCTTATGTTTTAAAGAAAACTAGAGCAGACAGGAAGAGATGAAGAACAGATCCTGACAGAGGGAGAGAATAGGAATCGATAAAAGAAAGGTACGTTTGGCATGACAGTGCCGCTTTAAGTTCTAAAACCCCGAAATTTGTATGTGAAGAATAAATGTAAAAACAAATTATGTAAATTTACATCTTATATTTTTAGGTATTCTTACACACAAAAAAAAATCTGTTTGAAACTGCTGTATTATATTTTCATCTGCTAAGTACACAACTCACATTTCAAATAATTCTTATGCTTTTATATTAAACTGAAA
Source organism: Pelobates cultripes (assembly GCA_933207985.1). Lineage (NCBI taxonomy): Eukaryota > Metazoa > Chordata > Amphibia > Anura > Pelobatidae > Pelobates > Pelobates cultripes. The sequence goes on from OW240912.1 coordinate 117,326,437, forward strand.
ATAAAGTTAGTAGTGAGTGGGTTAATACAGTATAACATTTCAAAGAGTAGGAAAGTATTTTTAAGTATGTAATCTGCGATGGAATTATTGCCATGGTATATTGATCAGTTGAAGGTAATTCCCAGGGGACATAGTTCATAGTGAGTGTTTTTGATGCAGATCATAAACCTTATTATAAAGTCAAATAAAATATCAAAGGCTGTGCCTATAGAGTTTTCAAGCTGATATATGCTATCGATCTTCTAAAATACACATATAAGGAGTATACTCCCTGAGCATACATTGCTAAACAGATGATTTTAGGACATTCACAACAATCCCTACCTCTGTGTACCAGTGATCAAAATATCCTGCAAACATTGTCACAGTTGATTACTCTTAAATGCTTTGCTATTGTTTGAAATGTAGAAAAAATAGACTGTTTTCAGACTACTTTATTTCAAGTGAGTGATAATGGCTCAGCGAGGTAATGCTGATGTTTGATACACCCCTGATCGTAAAGGTCCTGTTTAGTCCAATAATTATTTCTTTAACATTGAAGATCTGAACAAAAAAGACTGTAGGCATAACCTGGGGCAGACTAAAAAGAAAGGTGATTTGGACTAAAACCCTGGTGAATATTTAAGCAAAGCACATTAGCTGAATATTTCATGCACGATACATTACAGCGACCATGATGATTTATTGAAAACGATAGCGCTCTGTGTATATTAATACAATGTATTTTGTTCAGACGGCTGAACGGCACATTAATTTTAAGTGGCATATGGAATGTTTTTTGTCTCATCTACATTGAGATAACCATTGTAAATGACAGAGTCCAAGGTTAGCAGCAAGTTGTTTAACAGGTGTCTTGGCGTGAGATTTTATATAGTGTTGCACAGGGAAAATTGTAAAAGGAGAGAGCTGAAGTCACACAGATCATATTTGGTATTTAAAAAAAAAAAAAAAAAAAAAAATTTATTTTAGAACTTTCTTTTCTGCTCATAAGGAAATGTGAGTGCGTTATAAAATGTATTATCTGTCTAGTCCTCAGTAAAATTAACCACTTTGGTACCATGTGACAGTCTATGTTGTCATGCAGTGCAGGGCTTGAATGCCTTTTGATGGCATAGAGAGTCATGCGTCAAACTACCAGCGGGCAAAATTCCATCTGGCACCAGGTAGCCACAGGTCTCATTATATACCTGAGGGTCCCCTCTGTTAGTTGAGAGCACAATTAGCGACTCACACTGACAGATGAGCTGTGCACAGCACTCAAAGAAGCAAGTGCATGTAGCCCTTTCAATTCTTTTTAATTGCTGAGTGTTAGAGCTCAGCCATGGTGGTTCTGAGTCTGTCCCCAGAGACAGGTAGAGCCCCCAGTTCCCGAAAAGACCCATGTCAATTCCTGCATGCTGCACTGTGTGTTCTGTAATGTGTAAACTGGGAAATACCTCTGCTGATGTCAGTACTGACGTCAGAAGAGGGAATCATTCTAGGGTGGCATTAGGGGTGGAATCAGAATTAATATTAGGGGAAGGATTGGAGTTGAATTAGGGGTAGAGGTAGGATTATCAACAGGATTACAGGTTGGACTAGAGGTAGGATTAGATGCAAAGGTATACACATGGGGTGCTATTGTACTAAAGAACATTTATAGAAAACAAATATGGAGTTTTTACAGAAACAGGAAATACAAGGCTTTTCACCAAAGTAAAACACGTCTGAAAAGCACAAAAAATTAAATACAACTAGCAGATTTGACTGAGGTTGATGATAAAATGCATAAATTAAAAGTATGAAAGTGCTCTGAATTATAAGCCTGGGGGATAGACTTTCAGTTATCAGTTTTGTGTTCCGTGATTGCTATTAAAGTCGTAATATTGGCATGCCAAATTTTTTAAAGTTTTAAAAGGAGTTCATTCTTTGCAATATTTGTTTTATAACTTCTAAAAATGTATTGAAAATCTAGACATATTGGACAGTTTACAAATCAGGACTAATTAGTGAATCTATTTTGAGTTTAGTTTTCAGTAGTTGCATTGCTGTGTAGATAAATTATACACCTAGTGCAAACAAGAAATGTCATTATACCATTTATTTGTGAATCCTTAACAATCCAAGGATGCGTATACCTTTAAAATAGATATAAAAGAAAGAAATACTGTCGTACCCTTTTGTACACAAATATAATATACACACAAAATAGGCCACTCACATGTTCCAGAGCTATAACCTAGCTCTGGGAGTTGTTTGCCAGTAGGTCCGTTTAGGTGACCTTCCCCTTTTTTCTTATTTATAACACCGCTTATCCAATGTTCAGAATATAAGTAAGTAAAATACTCACTAGCCTGGAGCCTATAAATTGGCTCAGTGGAACAGCAGTGTAGGGTTTGGGACCATACCACCCTTTTTAAGAATGTAGGAACACAGATGGTTAGTGTAAAAAATAAATAAAAGTATAAATCTTTTTTTAAACAAAAGTATATACTTTATTTAAACTTTATTAGTTTGGTATTAAATAGACCTGTCTAACATTACTCACGTTTTAGGCTCAACTTACTGTGCAGGAAACATGCTTTTATGTGTTTGGGGCTACATAAATCTGTAGGTTATGTGCATATCTCCCAACAGTCCCTATTTTGTGCCCAAGTCCCTCTGTCCCTCTTTTCTATCCAAATGTCCATTTTTTGTAGGAGCTCCATATTGTAGGAGTGTCTCAGTGTATAACAGAGTTCCACGACAATAATGCTTACAGTAATGTGTCTTTAAACTACAATAAATGCGTTTAGAACTAGTCTGTGTGAATAAGATACATTGTTCTTGTTCTAAATTACATTTTAGATGCACATATTACTAGTAGGTAACTAAATTTTTTTTTAGAACAGCCACAACACCATTCAAACCCCTGAAATTAAAGTGTCTCTGTTTATCCATTTGAAATGTTGGGAGGTAAGTAATGTGTAGATCATGTCCACAGCGCTAAATATATAATACTAAGTATAAAGGAGTGTACATATGTGTAGATCATATATACGGTACTAAGTATAATTTCTTTATACAATATGTGACCAGGAAGGATACATTGAGATTTCTCTCATTTTCCAGTATATTGCATTGTTACAATAGGGTACAATATAATATTTTAAAAAATACAGTATATACATATATAAATTTAACACAGCACATATGAGAAATATAGTCAACCATGATTAAAGGTGTATTCTGTATTGAGATATAGTGCCATAGATCACTTAATTTTTTTTAGATTGGATGAAGATTTGTATCCATTAGGTTATCCATAATTGTAGGGATATATAGTATTAAAGGACCACTATAGGCACCCAGACCACTTCAGCTTAATGAAGTGGTCTGGGTGCCAGGTCCAGCTAGGGTTAACCCTTTTTTCTATAAACATAGCAGTTTCAGAGAAACTGCTATGTTGATGTTAGGGTTAATCCAGCCTCTAGCGGCTGTCTCTTGACAGCCGCTAGAGGCGCTTGCGTGCTTCTCACTGTGATTTTCAATGCTTTCCTATGAGACTGGCTGAATGCGAGCGCAGCTCTTGCCGCGCATGCGCATTCAGCCGAAGAGGAGGAGAGAAGAAGGAGAGCTCCCCGCCTGGCGCTGGAAAAAGAGGTAAGTTTAACCCCTTCCAGCCCGGCGGGAGGGGGACCCTGAGGGTGGGGGCACACTCATGGCACTATAGTGCCAGGAAAACGAGTATGTTTTCTTGGCACTATAGTGGTCCTTTAAGTATAAAGGATTTAACCCCATATCTCCCAAAGTATCCTAGCAGCATATTTGTATAAGGAAGTCAAGCTACAACATGAGGGATTATTCTTTTTGATTTGTCCTTCTTTGTCTTTGCAAATGTGTTATTTTCTTTGCTTTCCATATTTACAGTTTCATTCAATTTATCCTTGATTTTTATATTCTAGCTGCCTGTCTAACGAAGAGTGGGCCAGTTGCATCATATCTGCACTGTAGGTAAAGCAGGTCCTGCTGTTGAGTTTTAGTAACTGACATGACATCTAGCTAGACAGACAAGCTCACGTCAGAAATGGAACATTTTCTGATTTTGAATGTCTTGCTTGTTAGCAGAGTCTGTCAAGTTACTACTATAAGTGCAGAACTAATGAACTTAGATTGTAGTTCTTACTGTTAGCAGCTGTGGGAAAATAGCCCCCATTATTTCAAGAGCCCGCAGATGCACTTTTCTTTCATGTGCTGACTGAGATGCTGCTATGTTATATAAACGCAGATTTTAATAATTTCTCCAGCACACTGTTAATCAAATGGTGGTAATAGACTAGGACAGAATGTTTGCACATATTGCTGTCTGATGGGCCCACAATTCAAATTGACTGCATTAACTGAGTGCTGCATGTGTGTTAGTGACTGTCTTGTCCTGTAACATCTATGTCAAAAAATAGGCTTCTGTATTTACTAACGTAGATCTATGACAGTTCAACTTAGCACTTAAAAACCTCTATTTGCCTGTCAGCGTTGCCAACTATGTAGTGAATCTTTTCCCCTTTTGACAGCTGAAAAGTTTACCTGTGCCTCTAATTTCTCTATATACCATGATTCTATAGGCAATTTGTATTTCTTTTTATTTTTATTTTTTTGTCATTCTCTGTATATTAGTTTTAGAGCCAACCAATCCATGTATTCATATATATTCAGGTTTAGGAAACAACTAATCCCAGATTTTTTACATCTTTTTTCAAGAGGGTACAAAAATCCTTCCTGTCTTCAAAGGATCAGTCAGATTATTAGTAAATTTTATATAAGCTAAGTATTAGTACACTTTATATAGACTAAGCTTAGTGACTGAACTTGTGCATGCCTGTAATTTTCAAAGTAATTTGGAAGATGATTCCAAATCTTGATTGCTCTCAGAGTAATATGAAACCTTTACTATGTTAAAATGAATGTGTCCCTCAGTGGCATCCGGTGACATTTTAAGATGGATTCCACTCCTGAAATTTGACCCTACCACTATATATTAACTTGCACCCCAAATTTAATCCTATAGTCAGTGGTGTATTTTGGATTTGTGCTGCCCTAGGCACGACTAAATACGGCAGCCCCAAAATCTAAATGTGCCCCGCCCCCCAATTCGTGTAAAGGCCACTTTTCTGTCACTTTTACATGCCCTCATTGATACATGCACTGATATACACTGACTGAAAGATAAACAGTCATTGGCATACACATGCAGTCATTGGCACACACTGTTTAACCAACACACACTTTTACTGACAGATACACACTGACACATCCACTCACTGACAGGCACACACTCTCAGATACACATAACATGACATACACACATTGACACACACTCACAGGCACATCCATTCTCACTGAAAGACACACACACTTTCACTCACTCACTCACTCACTCACTCACTCACAGACACACACTGACAGCTACACTCACTCACTCACTTACAGTAAGGTGGACAGCCCCAGAACACGAGGCAAACAAGGTATTAGCCTGGGAGCTTGGGGTGGCGTTTTTTGACGCCCCCTCTGAAAGTGCTGCTATAGGTAAATGCCTTGTTTGCCTTGTGATAAACACATCCCTGCCTATAGTGCGATCTTTTGTTTAAAAATTAAAATAGCAAAAGACAGTACAACTAAGTTTAACCTAGAAAAATAATGATAAATTAAAAATGAGCAAATAAAACAAGTGAAGGAATATAGAAAATGTTTCCCATCGCAGGGGAGCTATAATTGAACAGATTCCTTTATATGGGGTAACACGAGACACAGACTGGCAAGATAGTGTGAAAAAGAAAAGTGCACTGTGCAATTAAGGCACTTTAAATGTCAATATAGACAAGCTTACAATTAATAAGCAATGTCATCATAAAGAAAAAAGAAAAAAAATGCCATGAGCACAATTTCATAATCATATAAGCGATATGTTCCTTTAAACTAAATTAGTTTTTATTATAAAGCAGTCTGCATTTTATATGTGTAAATTCCCTTGCTGGTGCAACCATTTTAGTTAAATAGCACAACAAAAGAAAAAGTTAGAAATTAATTTGTCAGAGAAGACTGGAGACCAGATTTCATCCGGCTGTATTTAATTAATAGGGCATTCAATTTCATGATAAGAGCGCAATGCTCTTATGGTTAAGATAACAACTGAGGATTAAAGGCAGTGTAATTTTAATAAATTCACATAAATGGCAGATATTGGAGTATCAGAATGTTTTTGTTTTTTTCCATATACCGTTTTCTTTTGCTTTTGAGCCATGCCCGACTTCTTTAATCATGGTGTAATATTAAGATGGAACTTTATCTGATAGCATTAATTTAAGGCTGTGTGTTTGTAGCTAGCACAGCAAAACTGTGTCATATGATTCCGCATATCGTTCTTATGTTGTAGCAGCTAGTTTTCAAAAATATCAAAAGCCGCTGCCCTTAGAGGTGAGTCAATGAATTATTGTGAAAACAGGAAAGTTTAGAAAATATTACATCACAAAAATAACCAAAAATTGATCTTAAAGATGTGCCTGTATACGTGATATATATCTGCTGATTAGGTGTTTTACCAGTTGTCTAAGGTGGCTGAGCCAATATTGGATATGCTTTGTCACTGGTGTTTTCATCTACTATAAAAGGGACTGCCTAAGTTTTAAAATCACTTCAATAAAAACAGTGCTTTTTGTGAGAAATATTGTGTTGAGAATCTCTATCCTCAGTTCAAGAGTACATGGATATGTAAATCCTCAATAATCTCTCCTCTAGATTTCTCAACAAGCCTTGGATTTTACCAGTTCACCTTCATTTTGGCTTCTGTTGTCAACAGGCAAAAGACTACAGTAAACTAGCTCTTATGTCAACTGAGCTTAGTCCCATATGTAACAGGGCGACACTTTCTAATTTAACATTTAGCCAGCTGAGGAACAAATAGCTATTATATCTCAATTGTGTCCAATAGGAATGCCTTTTAGAGTTGTTTAATACATAGTACTTAAGCAAATAGTATTGCAAATGTGCCAGACTCTACATTTTCTCTAATTATGTCTCTTCACTCATTGCATCAAAACATTTCTAAATCAGGATCGGATGAAACACACATTGTGAAGAGAAAGACTTATTGGATCTCCTTCACCGAGTTGCAGAGGTGCTCATCCGTTGATTGACTTCAATTTTCTATACTTCTGTACTCTACGTTATAGTTTTGGATCTTAAATTCCAGCATGTCCTGGTGTATTGCATGCTTATTAATTAAACACAACCTACAGCAGACATCCTATATATATTTGTCACTTACCACTGAAGACAAAAAAGCAAAATACAGGAATACCAAAATACTTGAGACACCAACAAAATGCCTCTGCTTGTGTTATTATTTATAACGTGCCAAAACTCTTCTTATGTTTTTATTATTCATCAGCGCTGTACAATAGATGGAGTAATAACCAAGTATTTGCAACAAGATATTAAACTTACAAGAACAGAAGGGCCCTGCTAAAGCAAGATTATATTCTAATTTATGTATGCTTTTCTCTGAATGATATCCCTTGTACCAAGTTAGCTTCAACTAGTGATAAAAAAATTTTTTGCGGAGGGCGGAGCCTAGCCACGGAGCAAAGCAAACGTATGGTGCCTGGGCTCCCGAATCCTGGGCTAATTTTGGGCCATTTACCCCAACAGTTGAGCAGCAATACCCCACGTTACTTGCCTGACAAGTTGGAGTTACACTCCTGAATGCATCGACACCTTCCTCAAGGCGGCACGATGTCGGAGACCCAGGCTACCCTGCTGCAGCCTACACTGGAGGGACCAGGGGAGAGGCGGCCGATCACCCTGGACTCCCAACCGGCAAGCTGTCGAGGCTGCTCTCTTACCCTTTTGACCGGCGGGGGTCATCCTGGTCCTCACTGTACTGTATGGACACCCATCAACCTGTACTCCCTTGCAGCGCACCACAGGGACATACACAAAAGATGGCGGCACCCAAGCCGGACAAGGCTTGAACTCACCTCATGGGCCTCCCCCTGATCCCACAGCAAACATACTACTGCAACTCGAGGTCATCTTCCAGTCCTTCTGGGCAAAGATCCAGGTGCATCAGGAGGGTGAGCTGAAAGGGACTACCATGCTCTCGCAAAGAGTCCCCGCCACTAACACACCTCCCAGCACAACCGCCGATCTTCCCATGCCGAGAGCCGCACGAGACGCAGCCTCACAGCATCGCCGACAAGTGCGGAGAGGGAAACGACCAGACCGTGTGGAAACCAGAGGCAGACTCTCAAACAGGCATGGGGTCGGAAGAGCACAGTGTCAGTGCGCGAACACGCTGACCTCCACTCTAGCCTACTGGGATGCATGGACTCCCTGAAGGAACCACCAGGCACACCACTAAAAGCGGCCTCGCGCAGGGGCATTGGCTAAAAGAACTCACCTGGAATACTGTCCCTTGTCCAAGTGGCAACCTATTTCTGCCTTTTTATAGAATGCCCATATAATATAATATAGATGAGGCTTATCAGTGAAGCATACTGTCCCTCAAGATGGCGAGACTTTCAGTATCAGCAAAGAAGAAGGAGATCCTTACTCTGGGCATTGGAAACTCACCTTCTCCCTCTATATAATGGGCTTTTACTTTCCAAGTCGTGCTACCTATGTATGAGTGTGTGAGTATAGAGAATAATGTACCGTAAGTTCCCTAGCAAGTTTTAAGATTAGGTAAATGTAACCTTAGATAAACAACAACACATGACATATTTACACCATGTCATGAATAATTTAACAAAAATAAAGCCAAAATGTAAAAGCCATGTGTGCAAAATGAAGTACACCTTATGATTCTATAGCTTGTAGGCAGGGGTCAAGTCCTGGGGAAAAAAGTGTGGGAACTCTCCCCAAAAAAACCCCAAACACTTGTATGTATGTGTATATATATGTATGTATGTATGTATGTATGTGTGTGTGTATACATATACATATATATATATATATATATATATATATATATACACACGCGTGCACACACACATACACTCACACAGTGGTGTATTTTAATTTTATGCTGCCCTAGACATGACTATAGAGCACCCCCCTAATCTAAATGTACCACTCCTTCATGTCAAGGGTGCACCCCTTCCTCTTTATACTCCACCTTTTCCTGCTCCTTTTAAAGAAATACTATAGTGCCAGGAAAACAAAGCTGTTTTCCTGGCACTATAATTCTGTATAGTGCCCCCCTACTCTCATGTCCTCCCCTCCCCCACTCGACACTGAAGGGGTTAAAATCCTATGGGTATTTAGCAGATGCTGGATGTCCTCATGCACAGGGTGAGGACGTCCAGCATCAGTTAGGTGACTTTTGGTCACGTAACCACCCGAAAGTCCCTCTAGTGGCTGTCTGATAGACAGCCACTAGACTTGGAGTTATCCCTCAGGTAATTATTGCAGTTTCTGAGAAGGTTTAAGGGGACTGGGACACTGCACCCAGACCACTTCAAGGAGCTGAAGTAGTCTGGGTGCCTATAGTGTCCCTTTAAGCACACTCTCTGACAGACACCCACACTGGCAGATACACACTGTAAGTAACACACACATTCAATGACAAACACACAGACGTCACTGATTTGACACACACATTCCCTGACACACACTCATTCATTGACAGAGAGACACACACTAATAGTCACACACACACTAAATGACAGACTCTCACTTATTTGACAGAAACTTACAATAACGTATGCACATACATGCAATTGCAAACATACACATGCATACACTAACAGAAGCACATACACACGTACAAACGCTAACAGACATAAATACACTCCTACACACACTGAGACAAACAGACATCCACAGACAGACATCCACACATCCACACATCCAGACATCCACACATCCAGAAACAGACATCCACACATCCACATCCACACATCCACATCCACACATCCACAAACAGACATCCACATCCACACATCCACATCCACACATCCACATCCACACATCCACAAATGAGTTAACAACCCCAACCAACCCCACATCTACAAATATATATCTACACATCTACATTCCATACATTCACAAATAGACATCTTACACATCTACATCCATACATCTTACAAATAGATATCCATACATACATAAATAGATATCTACATCTACAAATAGACATCTACACATCTACATTCCATACATCTACAAATAGAGCATCTATACATCTTACATCTACACATCTACAAATAGACATCATCTACATATCTACAAATAGATATCTACAAATAGATATCCAAGTAAATAGACATTCAGAAATAGACATCTACAAATAGACATCTCAAGAAACAGACATCCAAGAAATATATACCCATACATCTACAAATAATAGATATCCGCAAAATAATAGACATCTTACATATCTCATATCTACAAATAGACATCTTACACATCTACAAATAGATATCTACACATCTACAAATAGACATATCCATATATCTTACAAACAGACATCTACAAACAGACATCCACAAACAGACATCCACAAACAGACATCTCGCATATCTACAAACAGACATCTACACATCTCAAAGAAATAGACATCATCTTACACATCTACATATCTACAAACAGACATCCACATATCTCACAAACAGACATCCACAAACAGACATCCACACAAACAGACATCCCAAAACAGACATCCACAAACAGACATCCAAACAGACATCCACACATCCACAAAACAGACATCCAAGAAACAGAGACATCCACACATCCACAAACAGACATCTACACATCCACAAACAGACATCCACACATCCACATCCACACATCCACAAACAGACATCCACACATACACAAACAGACATCCACACATACACAAACAGACATCCACAAACAGACATCCACACATCCGCAAACAGACATCCACACATCCGCAAACAGACAACCACAAACAGACATCCACAGACAGACATCCACAAACAGACATCCACACATCCACAAACAGACATCCACAAACAGACATCCACACACAGACATCCATATAATACCTATTATCAACAACATCTAACATATCCCATTCCCACACCCAGCATCCCTACCTTTCCCTGGGGTCCAGTGGGGCTGCAGTGAGGACGGCTCTCTCCCTGTCACACGCGGAGAGGGAGCTGTGTGCTCTCTGCTCCCTCTCGCCGCGCGGGATGTCTGCTGATGCTGGGAGCCGGAATATGACGTCATCAACCTGGCTCCCGGCATCAGCAGACATCCCGCGCGGCGAGAGGGAGCAGAGAGCACACAGCTCCCTCTCCGCGTGTGACAGGGAGAGAGCTGTTCGCCAAGAGAAGAAGAGGGGGGTAAGAAGAAGAGGGGGAGTAAGAAGAAGAAGGGAGTAAGAAGAAAAAGGGAGTAAGAAGAAGTGGGAGTAAGAAGAACAAGGGGGAGAGTAAGAAGAAGGAGGGGTAAAAAGAAGGGGAGTAAGAAGAAGAGGGTGGGTAAGAAGAAGAGGGTGGGGAAGAAGAGGGTGGGTAAGAAGAACAAGATGAACAAGGGGGGAGTAAGAAGAACACAGGGAGGAGGGGGGAGAGTAAGGGCGAGGAAAAGGGGAGATGAAGAGAATGGGAGGGACACTGAGAAGAACACAGAGGAGGGTGTTTGGTGAGGAGAACACAGGAGGAGAGGGGGTAAGAAGAACACGGGGGAGAGGAGAAGGGGATATGATGAGAACACAGGTAGGGGGGAGGTGAGAAGAACACAGGGGGTTAGGAGAACACATGGGAGGGGGGGGGGAGTGAGAAGAACACAGGGAGGGTGGAGGGGGGGTGAGAAGAGCACAGGGAGGGTGGGTGAGTGTGAGAAGAGACCGCTAGGGGAGGGTGGGGGAGAGCTCTAAGGGACAGAACGGACAGTTCTATAGGACAGGGGGGAAGACAGTGAGCTCTTTCACACTACATGCACACGCACACACAATGCATCCCTATACATACACAGAAACACACAATGCATCTCTACACACAGAGAAACGGACAATGCATCCATTACACACACACAATGCAACCCTTATACACAAAGACAATGCACACACATACACAGAAACAGGAAAAAGACTAGAGTGAAGTGGTTATTCCACTAGAGATGGAAAAATATGGACATCCACTTCACCAAATGATATCTCAAATTAAAATACAAAAAAAATAATTATTAGGTATAACCTTTATTTAGCCGTCTTAGGGCAAAACAAAAAATAATAATAAAGTGTAATAATCGTGAAACACTCGTGAAAAAACACGTGAGATAAGAACTGGGTAGATGCAATGTGGATATCCTCAGAGTATAATAATGAAGCGGTATCTACACTCAGAGTTATAATAACCGGTACAGTATAGTGTAATGTATATTCAATCAGATACCACAAAGGAAAAAATCTGCAGGAGCCAGGAGCTCTTGATAAAGGCGTGTGGTCACGCCGAAACGCGCGTCGAGCGTTTGCCGTTTTTGTTTTGTTTTTACTACTGGGGGATGCAGAAAATGATTTAGTCATTTATCATTTAGTCATTTATACTGGGAGTCACTTGGAACATTTATTTAAACTGTTTAGTGCTGTTGCGGTAATAGCGTATAGCTCAACTAGGAGACCCTTAGTACATATATTTAGTACGCTCAGCTAGGGACTGATAGTGCTAGGCTGCCTTGAAGCAGCGGTGTCTAGTATTTGTAGGAGTTATATTTAGCAAGTTTAGGCTGTGATTCTCTATCTATCCAGGTGACGTTTGTGTCCCTGGAAGGGACCTTTGCATTATTGGGTGGTGCCTTTATTCATACACCTGTGTATTAAACCTCAGGGTTAATCTATTTAACCACCTCTCTAGACATATCTAAGCTCTTATTTATAATCTGTGATACAAACTATCTATACTCTTTCTAAGCACTAATTACTAAGTAACAACTACATATACAGTGTCTCTCCCTTTTTCCCTAGATTCTCTCTCTATTTGCAACACTCTAGATTAAGTCTATCATAGATTTACTCTATATGGAAATTATCTAATTAAACCTAAAGTGGATGCTTTGAGAAGCCTACTAGAATTTATGGGATGATTTGTGGATCTACCTCCATATAGCTGGGATATATTTTGATCCCTGCAGATTTTTTCCTTTGTGGTATCTGATTGAATATACATTACACTATACTGTACCGGTTATTATAACTCTGAGTGTAGATACCGCTTCATTATTATACTCTGAGGATATCCACATTGCATCTACCCAGTTCTTATCTCACGTGTTTTTTCACGAGTGTTTCACGATTATTACACTTTATTATTATTTTTTGTTTTGCCCTAAGACGGCTAAATAAAGGTTATACCTAATAATTATTTTTTTTGTATTTTAATTTGAGATATCATTTGGTGAAGTGGATGTCCATATTTTTCCATCTCTAGTGGAATAACCACTTCACTCTAGTCTTTTTCCTTTAAACTACTTTGTGGGGTTATGCCCCTTGATATCTCTGTAACCCTCTCTGGGAACTATTGATGTGGACTTAGTCCACCTCTAATTTCTTCCTCTCTTGTTCTACACAGAAACACACAATGTAAACTCTTACACACACATGCAAACACACACACACTGCTTTTCTTACGCACACACAGAAACACAATGCATCTCTTACACACACTCAATGCACACACATACAGACACACCCCTTGCATCCCTTATGCATTCAAACACAGACTCACAAAATGCATCCCTTACACACAACCAGAAACAAACAATACATCCCTTATACACAAATACACACTGCTTGCACTACACACAAACACACTGCATCACCCGCACAAACTGGTATCCATATACACTACATACCATAAGCACACATATTATATCCTCTACAATAACACATAACACATCCCCTACACACTCCACTCCCTGTGAGCGAACTCATGGGTGGGTGGAACATATAAGTGGACTTATGAGTGGGCCCTGTGGGCATACACACCGTCAGGCCCTGGGGCCCAGACCTTAAGCTGTGTAAGGGGCCCCCAAAAAATGGAGCTGCTTCCAATTTTCCCAGAACATTGAATTTTGTGACCACAGTTGCAAACAGCCTCCAGAGATCCTGTTCTACACCAAACCAGTGGAGCCAAACTGCAGTCCATCATCATCCTCATCTGGTTGTAAGTAGGCAATCTAGTATATTATTAGTGACACTAATCTATAATTTACCTCACATTAAAGGGACACTATAGTTCCCAGAACCACTTCAGCTTAATGAAGTGGTTCTGGTGTCTATAGCCGGTCCCTGCAGGCTTTTTAATGTAAATACACACTGTGTGCAGCACTAGCATTAATTCATTTGGCAGATCATATGGGTGGGGCATTGTGATGTCACATGGGGGGGCGGCAAATTTTTATTTTGCCTAGGGCGGCAAAAATCCTTGCACTGGCTCTGATCCTGGGCAGGTGCACCAGTCTACTGGTGACCCACAGGAGGGGAGTGCACTAATTGCACTGCACTCTCCTCCTGCCCAGACCTGTCTTTACCGCAGTGCAAGTGCCCTCTGCCCCTAATTTACAGTGGCTCACACTCACAACAAGCAGTGCCTAGCAGCAGAGACGGGAACAAAGAGGTTCTGCAGCTGGCCGTCCTGCAAGCATTACATTAACAGCTGTTCCCCATGCAGCCACAAGAATGTGATTACTCTTCAAAATGCTTCACTTTTACTGGCCATCGTTGTAATACATTTTACTGTTTTGAAACAGCAGCGAAGTCTCCCGAGTAGAACAGTACCCCCATGTACAGGTTTTATGGTGTCTGGAAAGTTATAGGGTTAAATATAGTGCTAGCAAATTAAATTCCCTTTACTTTCGCATGGGTTGTCAGGCATTAATTGTAATTAATTAAGATACCTAATTATGTAAAAATATTACATAAATATATATGTAGAATTAATATATGTATATATATACATGTGTATATATCCGTATATATTTATGCGTTCTACGCACAAAACAGTTAGAACGAAATAACACACATCTATATATATTTGGTATCAGTCTACGTGTAATTTGATCTAGACGGTGTACGTGTGTGTATGTATATGTGTATATATACTTAGATCATATATATATAATATATATATGATCTAAGTATATATAATTATTTTTTTTACACCATTAATTTTTTTTATTTTCAGCCAGCAGGGGGACCACCTGTCATTACAGGCAGCCCCCCTGCCGGCAATACAGAAGCCAGCTATCCCCGGCCATGTGATTGTGGGGTCCTCGCTAGGACCCCACTCTCTCATGGCCGGGGGGCTTCAACGAGGATGGATGTGCCGCGGGGGGCTCCCTGGGAGTCCCCCCCACCGCGATCGCCGGCGTGGGACCGCCGGCGACCGGGTAAGTTAACAAAAACCGGAGGGCGTACAATTACGCCCGGCGGCGTTTAGAGCCGCCTATTAGAGGGCGTAATTGTACGTCCTCCGGTTTTAAGGGGTTAAGCAGACTGTGATTGTCTATTTTTGTGACTTAGATGATGATCAGATCACATTTTATGACCAATTTGTGCAGAAATCCATATGATTCCAAAGGGTTCTCATACTTTTTCTTGCAACTGTACACACATAAGCACAATGCATCTCTTACACACACTCAATGCACACACATACAGACACACACCTTGCATCCTTTATGCATACAAACACAGATTCACACAATGCATCCCTTACACACAACCAGAAACACACAATACATCCCTTATACACAAATACACACTGCTTCCACTATACACAAACTGGTATCCCTATACACTACATACCATAAGCACATATATTATATCCTCTACAATAACACATAACACATCCCCTACACACTCCACTTCCTGTGAGCGAACTCATGGGTGGGTGGAACATATAAGTGGACTTATGAGTGGGCCTTATGGGCATACTCACCGTCAGGCCCTGGGGCCCAGACCTTGAGCTATATAAGGGGCCACAAAAAAATGGAGCTGCTTCCAATTCTCCCAGAACATTGAATTTTGTGACCACAGTTGCAAATAGCCTCCAGAGATCCTGTTCTACTCCAGACCAGTGGAGCCAAACTGCAGCCCATCATCATCCTCATTTGGTTGTAAGTAGGCAATCTAGTATGATATTAGTGACACTAATCTATAATTTACCTCACATTAAAGGGACACTGTAGTCCCCAGAACCACTTCAGCTTGTGATGTCACATGGGGGACAGCTAATTTTTCTTTTGCCTAGGGCAGCAAAAATCCTTGCACTGGCTCTGATCCTGGGCAGGTGCACCAGTCTACTGGTGACCCACAGGAGGGGAGTGCACTGATTGCACTGCACTCTCCTCCTGCCCAGACCCGTCTTTACCGCAATGCAAGTGCCCTCTGCCCCTAATTTACAGTGGGTCACACTCTCAGCAAGCAGTGCCTGGAGCCCTTTGCAGAGACGGGAACAAAGAGGTTCTGCGGCAGCTGGCCGTCCTGCAAGCATTACATTAACCAGCTGTTCCCCATGCAGCCACAGGTGGCACTGTGCTGGGAGAATGTGATTACTCTTCACTTCCTCCCAGCCTACAGAGCTGCGCATGGGAGAGAGAGAGGAGGAGGCATGATTTAATCTCACAACAAATCCAGTAAGCAAAACTTTATAAATTTGGGGGGGATCAGCTCTGTTTCCACAGTTTATTGGTGTTAACTCTGATGTCTATATTAATATTGCGGGATTTCTAAGTAGTAACATCAGTGTATGTCAGCAGGGCCAGCCGTTGGGGTGTGCAAGCTGTGCGGTCATGCAGGGTGCCATGACAACAGAGGCACCCGGCGGCCAACACAGCTCACAAGTTGGGGACACCAGCATATTCAATTTAAACGATTTGATGGTGGTCCACTGGTGCGCACCAGCAGTAGGTGCAGTCAGATTATAACCTCTCCCTCGTGGTTCTGGCGCTCAGTTAGTGAGTTGGAGCACAGGCTCAGAAATTCTCAGCCTGCGCTCTGACAACATTGAAAGTTAGAGCTGTGAAGGAGCGGGTATGGCAAAGAGCTACTGATTAGCATAATATCAATATCCATTATAAAACCAGGAAAAGGTGGGCATTGATGGTGAACTGATTTGGTGGTGCAATGGGCCACTTGACTGGTTTTGCCCCCCAGGCCTAAGGCTGCCAGCCCTCCCCTGGCTCCAGGGTAAGACTATTGACTCCGTTCGGTAGTTTGTTTATTTGCAAACTACCGAACTAGACCGGCCGCAAGCCCTGATTCTCTGGAACTGTCTTGGGCATGAAACCATGCGTGCGGTCGGTCAAAAAGAGACTTCCAGGAATTTCCTGAACCCATGCTCTCATCTGGGTGATTTTTTGGATATGTTGTTCACCCAGATCAGGGCTATCAGGGGATATGTTGTGTTTTGTGTTACTTATTGGACTTTATAAAAATGTGTGTTTTTTTCTGTTTGGGGATAATTAAGTTATTGTATTATCTACCTTAATTCTATCACAGGCAGAGAGGAGGGATTGTGTACTGTATGTGGGAGTGTCGTTCATTGTTACATTGTTTTTATTTGCTTGTATACTTTGTGTCCTGTGCCCAACACAGGACACAAAGTATAAAAGGCAGTGGGCCTACTTTAAACTGCTATTCCAGCTTACACTGGCGGCACTGGTCACAAGGGAGGTGTGGTTGGATGATTCATACCGCGCCTTGCAGTTTCATGTAGTTGGCATCTACCCATTGCTGATTGAGCACAAAGGCTTCCCAGAGGAGGACTACAATGGCCCTGGTCTGCTATGGGAGGAGTTTGATAATGGTATGGCATTCAGAGAGCCGGATAGTTCCTGCTTCTGGTACATTCTTGATGAGCGGGAAGACCGCTTGGGCCTTAAGAGGATAGGAGAAATGCAACAGGATCTGACTTTTCTGGCTAACTTGGAGTGGGAGCTCAAGCAGTACTATGCTTGCCTATTTAACCGAGTAACGCCACTTGTCTCTGACATGATGGGGCTTATGGACTGTATACCACCCGGAGTGTTGAGTTTTGTCCCTCCTCCTCAGCAACTAAGCCTGTCATCAGGAGACCTGGGTACTGTATCACCTACTTCCAAACCGGCACCAGAGATAAGAGACCTTATCGACTGGTCCTGGGAAGACCCCCAGTTGGCAGGTGGAGATGGGACCGAAGTCTCTTCACCGGCCCTACAGGGATGCTGGGCAGCTGGGCCAAATCCCCAACCCCAGATGGAGGTTGTGGCGAAACCGTCCTCGCCACGTGTCCTTGGAGGGGGCTGCTTGCCCGCCTCTTGCCTTTGGACTATGGACCAGATTTTATGTGAATGTGATGTATGGTTTTGGAGTTATGAAAGTTGGGTAGAAAGTATGTTTTAACTGTATGTATAATTGAGTTTCCTCTCAGGATAAGGGGAGGGAATATGTGGGATGTAACTGTGATGTGATTGGTTGTTTTGTAACGCCCTGTGGGCTGTACTATGTTTGTGGATTGGGAATAAAAGAGACTGTATGTGACAGTACAGAGAGTTCCTGTTTTAACCCTCAAAGTGAAGTGTCGTCTCATTATTGGGGGAAGGATTTATTGTATGCTGTTCCAGTTTGACTGCTAGGAGAGTAAACCTATTCGTATGGTTCCTATTCAACTGTCTACAGCATTCATATGCTTGAGAGGATTATATGCTTCTCCGGTTCGGTGATTGTGGTGTCTGCTGCAGTGCTTGGAGTCCTCAGGAAGCGCTAGGAGCATCTTTCAACGGAGGTACCCAGTCGGGGTGCCAGGCGATCCGTTACATTGGTGGCAAGCGGTGGGATGGCGTCCTAGTGCGAGGTAAAGCAGCTCAGAGACACAGTTCGTTTGGAGTTACAAATTGAGGGCAACGCTAGCACACGTGCAGCGCCCCTGGGAGCAGAGGTATCCAGCGACTTGGAGCAGACAAGTATGGAAGGCTCTGGCGATGATTGGATGGCCGAGGTGAGGCAGCGAGTGGCCCAGTATGGGGATGATTTACCCATGGAGGTACGCCGGGTGATCTGGAACCAGGTCACGGCCGAGCGAAACACAAGGCTGGCCCGAGAATTCCGGCTGGCGAAAGAGAGAGAGTATGCTCAGCGGAAGGAGTGTTACAGCAGCCGAGTAGAGGCTGCATCCGAGGAGGCTAGCCGTCTCCCCCTGAGGCGGCCGCAGGAACCCGAAGTAGGGGTCCTCATAGACTGGTCCTCTGAGGAACCACAACAGGCAGGTGCAGATGGGACCGGCCCAGATCCCCAGCAGCAGCCGGAGTTGCCAGGTGCGGAAGCAGGTGGTCCTTACTCGCAAATGTTGAGGGACCTCACCGACTGGTCCTGGGAAGACCCACAGATGGCAGGTGGAGATGGAACGGCGGTCTCTCTACCGGCCCTACAGGGATGCTGGGCGGTCGGCCCAGATCTCCAGCGGCAGTGTGAGTCCCAGGAAGCCGAAGGGGTCGTCCTTCCTCCCCAGCTGCTGTGTGTATCCCAGGGAGCAGAAGGTGGCGTCCTTCCTCTCCAGCGGCAGTGTGTACCCCAGGGAGCTGAAGGTGCCGTCCTTCCTCCCCAGCGGCAGTGTGTACCCCAGGGAGCTGAAGGTGCCGTCCTTCCTCCCCAGCGGCAGTGTGTATCCCAGGAAGCAGAGACCGTCTGTCTCGCACCCCAGCCGCAGGACAAAATATTGAAAGGGGAGACAGTTGGTCCCCCTCTCCACCAGCAAAGAGAGGGTCAGGGAGAGGAGCAGGTTACCCCCTCTCCCCAGCGGCTGTCTACAGTTCAGAGAGAGGAGCTTGTTACACCCTCTCTCCAGCGGCAGCCTAACCCACCAAGGGGAGATGTTAAGCCCCACAACTATGCAGATGGGACCGTAGTCTCTGCACTTGCAGCACCAGGGGTAGGGACGGTCGGTCCTGTCCCCCAGCCACAGAGCAGTGTATCCAGAGGGGAGACAGTCGGTCTCCCCCTCCCACAACCAGGCTCCAACCAGGCTACTTCAGTGGTAGCGCTGGCACCCGGGCAGAGTACCGCTGGTCTCTGCCCACTCAGCAACCCACCAAGGCATTCTACCAGCCCCCCGTACAGCCGTGGTGAGGCACCTGGACACGGACAACTTGCTATTTTATCCAGGTGTAGTAACCAGTTATTGTGGGTGGGCTGTATTGCTGTTTGTGCTTCGTGGGTGGGTTGCTGGACTAACCAGGGCACTGACCGGCAGGAGGTCAGATACCCTGTTAGTCTGGATGGTAAAGGGGAGAAATGTGGCGAAACCGGCCTCGCCACGTGTCCTTGGAGGGGGCTGCTTGCCCGCCTCTTGCCTTTGGACTATGGACCAGACTTTATGTGAATGTGTTAACCCAGATAGCTATGCCATGGAGCCCATTCGTGTAGTTAAAGACTTTGGCTCCATGGCAATTGAACTGTGTGAATAGGATCTGAGCGCTATTCGGTAGTTTTGTGCGCTCAGATCCCAGCTATCTGGGGATATGTGAAATGTCTGTGTGTTATGTGTAAAAGGTGACTTTATGTATTTTAAAGTGTTTTGTGTCTTTTTGCAACCATGTGCTTAATGGAGTCTTGTGTCTGTCCTGGGAGATAATTGAATTACTTATCTCCAGGATAGAAGACTCTGAAACTGGTTTGGGCCAGAAAGCCATGCTTCATTTAGTCACAAAGGACTTTTTACTAACTTTTGAACCCCTTGTCTGATTTGTGCCATTTTTGAATATGTTGTTCCCCTGAATGGATTGATTGTGAATATGTAATTTTATGTGAATGTGATTTATGGTTTTGGAGTTATGAAAGTTGGGTAGAAAGTATGTTTTAACTGTATGTATAATTGAGTTTCCTCTCAGGATAAGGGGAGGGAATATGTGGGATGTAACTGTGATGTGATTGGTTGTTTTGTAACGCCCTGTGGGCTGTACTATGTTTGTGGATTGGGAATAAAAGAGACTGTATGTGACAGTACACAGAGTTCCTGTTTTAACCCTCAAAGTGAAGTGTCGTCTCATTATTGGGGGAAGGATTTATTGTATGCTGTTCCAGTTTGACTGCTAGGAGAGTAAACCTATTCGTATGGTTCCTATTCAACTGTCTACAGCATTCATATGCTTGAGAGGATTCATATGCTTCTCCGGTTCGGTGGTTGTGGTGTCTGCTGCAGTGCTTGGAGTCGTCAGGAAGCGCTAGGAGCATCCTTTAACGGAGGTACCCAGTCGAGGTGCCAGGCGATCCGTTACAGAGGTGTTACAGGGAGTGGAGACAACCGGCTCCCCAGTGGCAATGTGTGCTATTGGGAGAAGAGTCGCTCTCCCCAGCGGCAGAGTGAGTTACAGGGAGGGGAGACGGTCGGTCTCACTCCACAGTGGCAGTGTGCAACCCAGGGAGAGGAGAGCATCGTCCTCCTTCTCCAGCAGCCAAGGGTGTTACAGGGAGTGGAGGTGACCGGTCTCACTCCCCAGCGGCAGCGTGTGTTATTGGGAGAAGAGACAGTCGGTCTCTCTCCCCAGTGGCAGTGTGTGTTTCAGGGAGTGGAGATGGTCAGACTCACTCCCCAGCTGCTGGAGCTATCGTCCAGAGACAAGCCCCCTAGCATGGATGTTGCAGATGGGACCAAGGTCTCTGCACCAGCACTACAGGGATTCTGGGCAGCCTACCCAGATCCCCAACTGCCCATTCCCAACCATGGTCCAGGTGCAGGAGAGGGAACTACGGCCTCTACTGACCCCCTGTCACGAGTGGCAGTACGGAAGCCGGGACTCCTGAGTGCCTGATGAGAAGTGGGAGTCTTCAGTATGGAAGTGGATTACAGGGCCCGGTGCAGGGTAACCGCACGCCCCCTGGCGTTGAGCACCAGCATTTGTGCGGCCACAAACCAAGACCCTGTTGCAGCTTAGCGGATCCCAGGAACTAGCAGCTTGATATGTAGACCTCCCAGGAACTGGATAGGGGAGCTCTGCAGCAGACATGTATCCAGTACAGAAACAAGGCAAGGCTAGGATAGTCACCAAACATGAAAACAAGACAGAACTAATAGAACCCAGAACCAGAGAAGGATAGGAAGCTAAACCCAGAACATGTACACAATACATAAGGGAACATTAACTAAACAGGGGCAGGACAGGACCGGACTGTACATGGACTGGGAATACAAACTAAAACAAGACAAGATATGATAGGCAAAACAAGAGGAGAAATAACTAAGTACTATATATGAAAAGTATGGGGATTTAGTTACATTATATGATCATACATTGCATAAGCCTGCCACAACGCCAATGTACCCCATATTCGGCAGGTCCTACACTGCCTAATGTTCGCTAAAAGAACCATACTAAACCACAATAGCACTTACCTGCAAGAAAGGGTAGAGACTTGAAACACTGCTGCAGGTTCAGACTGAAACAAAAGGAAAATGGAAAATAAACGGGTGTGGCAACATAAAACAAACATATAAATGAATCCAGGGGACTGGGATTTCCAGGGACGGAATAATGGAATGAACCCAGCATAAGGAAAACCAGACATGGAATAGAAAAACAAAAAAACAAAAAAAACTAAACAAGAATAGTAAAAAGAGTACTGGATACCAGAAGCCATCACCAGACTGATCCGCAGAACAAGGCATGATGTGACACCCCCTCCCAGCAGAAGAGCTGGCATCTGGGCAGAGTTCAGCTGGGACCGGATGACCCACCAACCAACCCAGCTGAACCGCTGGCTACGGGGCAGAGCGCTGCTGGCCTCTGTCCACCAGGCACGGAAGAGTGAGACTGCACCCGCCGTCCCCAGCAACAACATTGTCCAACCAGGGAAGAGGGCATCCAGGTTGTTTTCCCGCAGGACACTGGATCTACAAATGGGCACTTGTGGCAGGAGGTCATCTGGAAAACTATGTCTTTTGGGAAAGGCCAACAGACTATCAGAGACCCAGAACGATTGGAGGTCTGGATAGTCTCCTCAGGAGAGGGGAGATGTGTGACAAACTCCCCTTTTAAAGTGAGTTTGCCACAAGTTCTTGGAGGGGACTACTTGCCAGCCTTTTACCCTGCGACTATTGCCCCTGCAAAAGAACTGGCTAATAGACTTCAAACAGGCTCTGGAGCTTGGTAACACCTATTAACAACTTGGAACGTTTCTCACCATAGTGTTCTAATTGTTCGTCAGGGTGGCCGCGATTCCTATGAACAACCACGAGGTGGCGGCCATCTTGTTCACATGAACGCAAGCAGCGTTGTTTGGGCATGAATCTCATGGAACTGAAATCGGATACAGAAACTCCGGAACACCACTGAACTTCCATCATCGCCTGCGTTCGTTTCTATTCCACTTAGAAGGGCACTGTTTGGTGAGATCATTTGTCTAAATTTTATGGGCATATGTTGTGTTTTGGGGTACTTATTGGACTTTGTAAAAATGTGTGTTTTTTTCTGTCTGGGGATAATTAAGTTATTGTATTATCTACCTTAATTGTATTACAGGCAGAGGAGAGGGATTGTGTACTTTATGTGGGCATGGGCATCCACGGAGGAAGAAGGAGGGGCACTTGCCTCCAACCTGCAATTTTCAGCTTGTTCTGCTAATTTTCGTGTGAGATTGAAAATGCACTGCAAAACTGGCGCCGGCCAGTAGGTGGCGCTGTGTATGGAGAGAGACAGCTGCATCTTATCCCTGCTTCTCTCTGACTGAATCTGCAGGGGAGCAACACATGCAGCCAGAGAGAGCCTACAGATCAGTTAAGTGAGGCATGGGGGGGAGAGATAGCCTACAGATCAGGTAAGTGGCATGGCCTATGTGGGGGGTGATAGCTCCACAGATCAGGTAAGTGCGGCATGGGGGTGATAGTCTCAAGATCAGAAGTGGAGGCATATGGGGGGAGAGAGCCTACAGATCAGTGAAGTGAGGCATGTGGTGGGGGGGTAGAGATAGCCTCGAGATCAGTGAAGTGAGGCATTTGGGGGGGCAGAGATAGCCTACAGATCAAGGAAGTGAGGCATGGGGGGGCAGCGATAGCCTACAGTGAAGTGAGGCATATGGGGGGGGCATATGCTCCAGTCAGCAGACACATTCCAGCCAATCAGCAGCAGACCCTCCCTCCCAGACCCTCCCACCTCCTGGACAGCTCACTAAGAATGCAGCTTCGAAATGGATGCTCTCCAGGAGGTGGTAGGGTCTGGGAGGGAGGGTCTGCTGCTGATTGGCTGGAATGTGTCTACTGACTGGAGTCCGCGGTGAACCGTTTGCGGCGTACCGTGGAGAACCGTTCGGGACATCACTATTGGTGGGTTATCAAGTTTGATTCATAATATAATGAATTTAGTATTATATCACAGGTTTGTTCACTTGTTAATAATTATTATTGCTGCTATATATTGTGTGCTGAATATGTGATGTAGTAGCTTGACAAAGGCCCTAAGGGGTTGAAACATTGATTTTTGGTCCTGGATTCTAAATAAACTGCCTGCACTTTGGAATTCATTGGAGTGCCTGGATTCATTTTCTATTTTTAACTCAGTGTTTGGTCCTATTTGGTACTGGGACTTGTCCATATGAGCACCCTGGCTTCTGGAATGTAGGGTTGAGTGCACTTCCATTATCTTTGTTTGTGGCTATGTCTAGACTTATGTCGTACTCCCACCTTTGATGCTTGCCTTCAAGACTTCTCCAGGGCTGCACCTTTCCTGTGGAACTCACTTCCCTCCTCCGTTAGATGCTCACCCAGTCTCCACTCCTTCAAAAAATCATTAAATACCCACTTCTTCATAAAAGTGTATGAATTAAACTGTTAATAGCGCCCGACTGATTCCTCTCTTGCAACTGTTATTAGTCTAATACTATCCTTACCCAGTGGCGTACATACCAGGGTCGCAGGGGTCGTGGCTGTGACCGGGCCCGGCCCACCAGGGGGCCCGGCCGCCCCTGCGACCCGGTATGTACCTACAGGGCCAGCCTCTTCTCCTGGGGGGCCCAGGAGGCGGCCGCCTCAGGGCCCCCCGAGGCTGGCTCTGCTGACCCCGGCAGGTGGGCGGGCTGTCTGAGTGGCCGGCACGCGAGGGAGCTGAAGAGGAAGCACTCAGGGGAGAGTGCTCCCTCGCGCGCCGGCCACTCAGACAGCCCGCCAGCCCGCCCGCCCGCTGGACCGGCCACCCAGGAGCCCCAGGAGCCCAGCAGCACCACTGGACCCAAGGGAATCCCCCCAGCACTCCAAAAGGTAAGGAGGCTGGGGGTATTCAATTTAAAAAAAAAACATGTGTTAGTGTGTGTGTGTGTGTTAGTGTGTGTGTTAGTGTGTGTGTTAGTGTGTCTGTTATTGGGTGTGTCTATTATTGGGTGTGTCTGTTACTGTGTGTGTCTGTTACTGAGTGTGTCTGATGTCTGTTAGTGTGTGTGTGTTTGTCAATGAGAGTGTATGTTTTGTAAGTGAGTGTGTATGTATGTCTGTTGCTGAGTGTGTCTCTGTCAGTAAATGTGTGTGTCTGTTAGGTAGTGTGTATGCGTCTGTTTGTGAGAGTGTGTGTCTTCAGCATTTACCTTTCTCCAGCGCCGGACTTCCTTGGCGCCAGGGATCCCGCCGCCTCTCAGCTCTGAATGCACATGCGCGGCAAGAGGCGCGCGCATTTAAACCGCCCATAGGAAAGCGGTTTAAACTGCTTTCCTATGGACGTTCAGTGTCTTCTCACTGTGATTTTCACAGTGAGAATCGCAGAATCTCCTCTAACGGCTGTCAATGAGACAGCCACCAGAGGCTGGATTAACCCTCAGTGAAACATAGCCGTTTCTCTGAAACAGCTATGTTTTCAGCTGTAGGGTTAAAACTAGAGGGACCTGGCACCCAGACCACTTCATTGAGCTGATGTGATCTGGGTGTCAGTAGTGGTCCTTTAGGTGTGTGTGCAGCATACCGCATTCGCGGGGTCGCAGCCCTGCGACCAGGTGCCCGCCGCCATGTGTTGCGGCCCCGACCCGCGCCGAGTAAGCGGGGGGGGGCCCACGGATCAATTTTTGCACCAGGGCCCCATGGGTCATGTGTACGCCACTGTCCTTACCTTTTGTGTCACTTTACCCCACTCCCTCTTGCATGTAAGCTCATTGAGCAGGTCCCTCAACCCCTCTGTTCCTGTGTGTCCAACTTGTCTGGTTACAACTACATGTCTGTTTGTCCACCCACTGTAAAGCGCTACGGAATTTGTTGGCGCTATATAAATAACATAATAATAATAATAATTAAATATTCCAATAACAAACTTACATTTAATTATTATTCATAAAAATAATATTATTTCACAACAAAATGTGGTTCTTTATTAAGAACCCATACATTTTATTCCACATTCTCTTACGGAATGTTGTAAATAAACTGATATCTAAACATCAAACAAGCAAGCAAAAATTAAGTAATTAAACCAGATTATAATGTGTGTACCTAATGTGTTTGCATCTTTTATCACAGTACTAATCAGTGCTTGTCTCACACATGAGACTAAACATTTCAAACCAGGTTTGCAGCTGGTGTCTGTTGCACTTTGCAACTTGGCAGTAAACTTTGTATCACCATTAAACAGTTGGAAAGCTGTGTTCTTCATCAGATGATATCCACTGCTAATAAACATTTATTTTGGCTCAATGTTATATTTAAGTGTTTTAGATTTTTTACTGTTATTGTTACATATTACCTCTTGTAGATGGTCACCCTCCTCCTGGAAAGCATTTTCATGCCACTGAAAATATGTACTCTATCTTGAATTATTTTAAAGACCACATCAAGAGATATTTTTATTATTATCTAACTACTTATATTACTACTTATCGCATGTCTTTGTAAGCTAAATCTATTGCAATGTGACAGAAAATGTCAGACATTTTCCATTACAAAGATTCATTTATAAATTCAGTCCTCTGTTGCCAATTATATATGCATTAAACACATAACTAATCTGTAGTCTTTGCACCATAACAAAATCCCATCTGCTACCCTGTATAGTATCATACCGAGACTTCTTAACGTGTTCAGACTTCTCAGAATGTGGCAAAAGCAAGCTGTATTATGAATGACCTACATTTTGTGGTGTTAGCCTTATATTAGGCAATATGCTTCATAATACATTTTAGAAACATTCCTTTTAAATGTAGTTTTAACACTTAACTTTATTCTTTAATTTTAATGCTTTCATTTTTATTTTCAAAATATCATTCCCCAACTCCTTAAGACCTTGTTCTTCATACAATCTGCAAAAAAGACAGATATTTTATCAATGCACTAAAGAGCATTATAACATGAAAGACAAAATATGCCACATAATTTGCTATACTCCTAAGAAGATTTAAAAATACATTTTTGTTTGCCTTACGGTTGCCAGTAAGAAAGTAGAGTCAGAAATGAGCTATCATCTTAATAAAGCAATGTAACGTAACTGTATGTGGTGTAGATGTATTCTCTAGAGTTTTACATCCAACTTAAGTCCCTGAGTTGTCACTGAACTTTAAATGCTAGAATTCCTAAAATTATAGTTCCAAACCAGCTGGGAAACCAAGGCTAGACACCCCTACCCCAGAACATGGGTGTTAAACAGGATGCTTAGAACTCAAGTACCCTTTATGCATTATTTTTTTCAAAGCAAAAGCTTTGCAATCTGAAAATCTGATGGGTTATTTTATTACACTGAGAGGTTTCAGATTTACCTCTTATGCACTTTGTAATGTTCACTATATGGCAGTGGATAAGGGTATAGTTAGATAGCCAATGTTGCTGGGCTTGGTGAGACTGGGCTAATTCTGAATGCCTCACTTGAAAAGAATCATAAAAATAGGGACCTGGAGGTTGTCCCTGGGGATTGTTGGGATTATTCAATCAGCTTGGGGTCCTCCACTAATTATGTTAGATGCCACAAATGTGGTGTTTACATGCTGTTACTGAAAACCTCACTCATGAGGTAATTAGCTGGGTTGCCATAGATTTAGTGGCGCCACTGGCCACTCCTAGTCCATCCGGGAAAAGGTATACTTTACCGTGGTGGACTATGTGACTCGCTACCCAGAAGCAGTGGCCCTATCTAACATCCAAGCAGACACTGTTGCTAATGCGTTAGTTCAGGTGTTCTCTCGGGTGGGATGACCTAAGGAAATCCTATCCGACAGAGGCACCCAATTTACTGCTGAACTCACACATCAGCTATGGCATATCTGCAAAATAAAATCCCTGCTCAGCTCCCGCTGCCACCCACAGACTAATGGTCTCTGTGAGAGGTTCAATGGAACCCTCAAACAGATGCTAAAAACTTTCACCCAGGAATATAGAGACTGGGAGCTATTCCTACCACACCTCCTGTTTTCTTATCGGGAGGTGCACCAGGAAACGATCGGGTTTTCTCCCTTCAAGTTGTTCTACGGACGCAAGGTTCAGGGACCCCTGAACTTGTTCCAGGAGCACTTGGAGGGAGAGACCGAGAATGCCGGAGTCCCCATTGTGCCGTACGTGCTGGAGCTTCTGGACCGTATGGAACAATTAGCCAGGTCAGTCCAGGCTAACCTCCAGATGGCCCAGAGGTGACAGAAACCTGGATAAGGAGTTTCTATATAGGACAGAAAGTTATGGTACTCAAGCCAGTTAAGTCAGACAAGTTGCAGGCAGCCTGGCAGGAACCCAATCAAGTAGTGGAAAAGCGAGGGGACACAACGTATGTAATCGCTAGCTGCCATGATGAGAACCTGCAGAAAATATTCCATGTCAATATGCTCAAGGAGTATCTTGAGAGACAGGAAGACGTGGCAGCCATATGTAGTCCCACTCACGAGGACTCTGATAACCTCCCTATACTTGATCTATTAGAACAAAGCTCCCATCCTGACTTAGTGGAGCAAGTAAAGATAGGGGATAGAGTTAACCCAGTAGAGAGGGAGCAGCTAAGCAGACTATTGCAAAAGAAACCCAAGAACCCGGTTATACCAGCCTCACTACTCACCAGCTAGACACCCCGGGACAGCAGCCCCTGAGACAGGCTCCTTACCGTATCCCAGAAGTGGTCCGGGTCGAGATGAAAAAAGAGATAGACGAGATGCTCAGACTAGGGGTCATTGAGTCTTCCGATAGTTCCTGTGCCTCCCCAGTAGTTTTGGTACCAAAGAAAGACAGCACTACCCGGTTCTGTGTAGACTATCGGAAACTCAATGACAAGACCGTGACAGATGCCTAACCGATGCCCAGGGTAGATGAGCTACTCGATTTGCATAGCCAGGGGAAACTATCTAACTACCATTGACCTCTGCAAAGGTTACTGGCAAATTCCCCTGACCAGGGAGGCTATCCACAAGTCGGTATTTGTCACCCCGTTCGGCTTGTACCACTTTAAGGTTATGCCGTTCGGGATGAAAAATGCCCCAGCTACATTCCAGCGCTTGGTGAATAGACTCCTTGATGGCTTCCAGGATTTTGCCTGTGCATACCTGGATGACATAGCGATCCACAGTGAGTCCTGGGAGGACCACTTACCTCATGTAGGAATGGTCCTGGATCAGATTCAGGCCACTGGCCTGACCATGAAGCCAGAGAAATGCCATTTTGGAATGGCCGAGATCCAGTACCTGGGTCACCGAGTGGGGTGTGGAAAGCAGCGACCACAGCCAGCCAAGATAGAGGCGGTGGCAAATTGGCCCACACCTCACACCAAGACCCAGGTTCTAGCCTTCCTGGGCACTGCTGGGTACTACAGGCGATTCATACCAGACTACAGTTCTATTGCCAAACCCCTGACTGACCTGACAAAAACCTTCCTCGACAGGTCCTGTGGTCTCCCCACTGTGAGGCAGCCTTTGAGGCTCTCAAAAATGCACTGATTAATGCTGTCTTGGCTGCCCCAGCCTGTCTTGGCTGCCCCAGCCCCTAACAAACGCTTTATCATCTACACAAACGCTTCCATGTTTGGGCTGGGGGCAGTCCTCAGCCAAGTAGGAGAAGACGGAGAGGAGCATCCTGTTGCCTACATCAGCCGAAAGCTCCTGCCATGAGAGGTCAGCTATGCCGCAGTGGAAAAGGAGTGTTTGGCCCTGGTGTGGGCGTTAAAGAAATTGACTCCCAACCTGCATGGACAAGAGTTCACTCTGGTTACAGACCATAACCTGTTGGTGTGGCTAAACCAGGTCTCAGGAGATAATGGCAGACTGTTACGCTGGAGCCTATCACTACAGCCATTCAATTTTACTATTGCTTACAGACCCGGGAAACAGAATGGCAATGCCATGTTATGGTTATCAAGACAGACAGACCTTAATCCAGAATAACCCCAGTCTATCCCGAAAAGGTGTCAGACCGTGTCTGCCAGAGTGTTCCACAAAGAGGGAGCCATGTTACAGAGATCCCCTCTGTTTGCTACATACGGATACTTTTGTTTTTATTTGGATACCTTGTTTTTATGCAAACACCCTTTATAGGTCATTCATATGCACAAATGACAGACCACCCGGCCCTTGGCGTGTGCCGCTAGTTACATAGTAATATAGCTGAAAAGAGACTTGCGTCCATCAAGTTCAGCCTACCTCACATTTATTTTTTGCTGTTGATCCAAAAGAAGGCAAAAAAACCCAGTTCGAAGCCCAATTTTTCAACAAGCTAGGAAAAAAATTCCTTCTTGACCCCAGAATGGCAGTCAGATTTATCCTTGGATCAAGCAGTTATTACCCTACATTGAAAGATTATATCCTTGAATATTCTGTTTTTGCAAGTATGCATCTAGTAGCTGTTTGAACTTCTGTATGGACTCTGATAAAACCACTTCTTCAGGCAGATAATTCCCCATCCTGATTGTTCTTACAGTAAAAAAACCTTTCCTTTGCCTTGGACAAACTCTTTTTTCTTCCAATCTAAACGCATGGCTTTGTGTCCTATGTAAAGTCCAGTTTGTGAATAGATTTCCACACAATGGTTTGTATTGGCCCCGAATATGTTTGTATAATGTTATCCCCGTTCACCTTTAAAACACCGAATGAACCGACGAACGGCTGACCACCCTACCTGAGAAGTGTGTCGACAATTAACCACCCCGGAGGTGCGGTTTGTGGTTAACCACAACCTGATTGGCTGGCATCAGGGTGGTCACCGTTTGTACATAAAGGACCGAACGGGGTGACGAACAAAATACCGAAAGAACTACCGACCGACAACCACCTAGACACTGGCGTGTGTCTTTAATTAACCACCATGAAGCTGCGGTTTCTGTGATTAACCGCAACATAATCACTTATCACCAAGGTGGTCGCTGTTTGTATGCCGAACACGAGGCAGCGGCCATCTTTTGTCGTCAAACGCCCAGCGGGACTTGATCGTCAAACCCCTGGAACTATTATCGGACACTGGATTGCACGAATCCCGCTGAGGTGTCGGTTGTCCCATCCATTCGGGCAAAGAGACACAAAAGCCATATACACAGATTTTATTTCTGTGACTTTCATACATCATTCATGAGACCTGAGTGTAATTCGTATATTTTGTGTGCTCAGATCCAAGCTGTCTGGAGATGGGTCAGATGGAATATTTCAGTAATATAATGTGAAAGTTATGTATTTTTATGCTGTATTCGTGTGTTGAATAAAACGTGGGTATTTTCATGTACCTGGAGATAATTGAGTTACTGTAACCAGTGAGACCAATTATCTCCAGGGTAGGGGGTAGTGTTTCAAAAAATGCACATTACTCTTATTGGTTGAGACATTGCATTGTCCAGTGTACCATCAGGATCAGGGGGGTTGTCCTCTGGCCTGAAAACTTGTATAAATTACTGTGCACGAGTACCCATTAAACCAGTTTGTTTTACCCTCAACTCACAGCCTCGACTCGTGTTGTAGGGAAAGGTGTTATCCTAGATTTGCTAATAGCTAGTGGAATTTTCTACATTTCCAGGAATTATTGCTATATGCTGATCGGAGCGACGCTCTCACTCTCCAAGATCGGAAACCAAGATATCCAAGCGGTCCAACTTCCAGCCAGCCTGGAGGCAACCGTAACAGAACCTTAGAGACTGCACACACAGAACAGGCCTCTACATATTCCTTGACATCTTTCTTGAGTGAATTCCACCAAAAAGATCTAGAGACAGCGGTAATAGTCTTATTAATACCTGGATGCTCCATTGTCATGGAATATCCTCATTATTTTCTGTCAGACAATGGAATAAACAATTTATGCAGTGGCTTATTGCAAGGTGCCTGGGCCTGAGCCTCCATGACAGCACAAAGCAATGGGGATGACAAAGAGAGAATAGTGGAAGCAATGATACAATCCGGAGGAACAATAGGGGACATTACTTGTTCTCGTTCTGATTCAATATCAAACTGTCTAGAGAGGGCATCAGCTTTAACGTTTTTGGGACCAGGTCTGTAAGTGATAATAAAATTAAAATGGAAAAACAAGAAGGGTGGTGGGTTATGTTTATAAGTCAACCATGAGTTAAAGTCAAATCTTAGGCATGTGGAGTGTGATGAAGAAAATGTGGAGGCACCATCTAGAAAGGATGTTTGTCTGAATCTTGTCATAACAAACAATGTTGATCTTTTAACCAACATTCAAGTAGGGGAGCATTTGGGAAATAGTGATCACAATATGATAAATTTTGAAATAAACTCAAAAAAGCAAAAGCAAGTGGGGTATACTAAAACATATAATTTAAAAAAAGCCAATTTCAATAAGTTTAGAGCAGCTCTACAACATAGCGACTGGCATAAACTCCTTAGTGATAAAAACACTGAGGATAAATGGAAACTATTCAAACAAATATTAGAAAGCTACATTTCTTATTACGTACCATTGGGTAATAAATATAAAAGAAACAAATTAAAACAAATGTGGCTTAGTAGAGAAGTAAAACAATAGATTAAAAATAAGAAAAGGGCATTTAAAGCATTTAAATCAGACAAATCAGAGGCATCCTATTTAAGATATAGGAAAGCCAATAACACTTGCAAAAAGGCAATTAAAGTGGCTAAACTAGAAAATGAGAAATTGATAGCTAAAGAATGCAAAACCAACCCCCAAATTGTTTTCAAGTACATCAATTCTAAAAAAACAAAAAATGAAAGTGCAGGTACACTGGAAACAGAGTTGGGTTTATTGGCTAATGAAGATCAGGAAAAAGCAGAAATTTTAAATAACTATTTTTCTTCAGTATATATTAATGCGGATCCTATGGCAAGAGATATGCAAATGATTACTGCAAAAAAGTTGCAAATAACTTGTAATTGGATAACTCGAGACAAGGTGCTTCAGCTATTAAATAAAATTAATGTAAATAAAGCTCCAGGGCCTGTTGGTATAAAGACACACTTTAATTGAATACACTTACAAGAAGTTAACAATGGAAATGCTCATCAATAAATATCTATATCCCTCTATTCCAGATGGTAACAAGGTGAGGTAGAAAACAGAAATAAAGTACTTGTTTTCTGATTTATTGCTGCTAGATTTGATTTTTTAACTGATTTTACTCCTGAGGAAGTCTACATTTCAGTAGACGAAACGCGTAGAGCTGAGTTTTTATTTCTGTTTTCTACCTCACCTTGTTACCATCTGGAATAGAGGGATACAGATATTTATTGATGACCATTTCCATTTTTAACTTCTTGTAAGTGTATTCAATTAAAGTGTGTCTTTATACATTTTAAACATTGCTGCACTATGTACAGTTTTTCTCTCCTGACATGTATCTGTGGATATTGAGAATCTCTACACTGAATATTTAAAGAGATATTGATGGGCCTGCAAAATCCACATATCTTGTGAGTGCATATCATTAGTAAGGGGCCATTCTTATTTATATGGTATTACCCTATGAATTTTCTTTTGCCTCTGCTTTTTTAGGTGTATCTTGTATTTTGTAATTGCATAAGCCTGCCACCACGTCAATGTACCCCATCTTTGACAGGTCCTACTCTAACAGCCAACTGTCTACTAAATGAGCTACTCACTTGGGGAAATCCTTCCATCTCGAGTTCTCTGCAGTACAAGGCTAAATAGCCTTTGGATGGCTTTTAATCCATTGGGCAATGGCCAATGTAGAACACCCTCTAGTTTATTAGGATCCATCTGAAACCCTGAGGCAGAAATATTATATCCCAACAACTGTACCTCAGTCTGATCAAAGATGCATTTTTCAAGTTTGCAATAAAGTTTATTTTCAAGCAAGGTTTGCAGCACTTGTTTGACATGTTTGTGGTGAGTCTTAAGGTCAGGGGAATAAACAAGTATATCATCCAGGTATGCTAGGACAAATTAATAAATATAGTCTCTGAGTATATCGTTAATAAAATCCTGACATACGGCCGGGCATTGCATAACCTGAATGGTATGACAAGGTACTCATAATGCCCACTCCTAGTGTTAAATGCCGTTTTCCACTCATGAATCTCCTTAATCCTTACCAAATTGTATGTACTCCTGATGTCTAGTTTAGTAAAGACTTTAGCACCCTGGAGTCTGCCAAACAATTCGGAGATGAGGGGAATAGGATAGGCATTCTTTATGGTGATTTTGTTTAATGCTCTGTAATCAATGCATGGGCGTAATTCACCAATTTTTTTTTCTACAAAAAAGAACCTTGCACCAGCAGGCGAGGATGATTTACGTATGTGGCCCTTACTTAGGGAATCTGAAATTTATTCTTCCATTATTCTACTCTCCTGTGGAGATGAAGCATACAATGCCCCCTTAGGCGGCAAAGCGCCGGGTAGCAGATTTACGGAGCAGTCATATGGTCTTTAAAGCAGGTAGAATATTGGTCTGATTCTTACTGAATACCTCCTTTACCTCCCAATATTGTATGAGAATCTCAGGAGTCTGAGGCGTAGTAGTGGGTAAAGTAAAGATGCCCACTCTTTTGGTAATGGGTAATACGCATCTCTCTGTACATTATTTACCCCATTTCAGTATTTCTCCCTTTGCCCAGTCAATATGAGGATTATGCTTAGTGAGCCAAGGAAAGCCTAATATGATGGGACAAGAAGGAGAAGCAATTATCTGGATTGTAATGTCTTCCTTGTGTAGAGCTCCAATAGAAATGTTAATAGGTAAGGTTTCATGGATAATCAAAGGTTGAGAGAGAGATCTCCCTTCAATAGCCTCAACAGCGAGAGGTGATGATCTCTCCTTGAAAGGTATTAACTGTTTTTTTAACAAAATGTATGTCAATGAAGTTTCCTTCTGCACCTGTGTCCATTAGGGCTTTGCATGAAAAGTTATTTTTGTTACACAGGACCATAATATCAAGGAGAAACCTTTTTTGGTTGTTACCAGAGGACATATCCATCACACCTAAGACCTGTCCCCTTAAGGTTCTTAGGTGCGGAAGTTTTCCGGACATATGTGACAAGTACTCCTCAAATGTCCTTTTCTACCGCAGTATAGGCATAGACCTTATTTTCTCCTATATTGTCTCTCTGCCTATTACAGTCTAGTGACCCCGGACTGTGTAGGGAGGTCAGGAACAACAGGTCTGGAGAAACAAGGTGCCAATGACATAGTCATATGTCTAGTTCTGTTTCTGGTAATTTCTCTGGTTGTAAGTCTATTATCAATCTGCATGAAAAATATGATAAACTCATTTAATCTATTATGTAGGTCATTGACAGCAATTTCATCCAAAATAGTCTTGGATAATTCTTTTTTAAATGCTGAGATTATCCCGCTAGTAGTCCAGTCTACCTCAGAAGCCAAGGTGCGAAATTCTATGGCATAATCTGTTTGATATGCATTAGGGCAGTGGAAGCGTCATCCTCCCTGCCTAATGGTTCAAATGTTAATTTGAATTCTGTAAGGAACTCCTGGTAATTATAAGCAATACTCCTATTACTCTCCCATAAAGGATTTGCCCAAACTAAGGCTTTACCTTTTAGTTGGTTCATTAGTTAACCAATCTTAGCTCTATCTGAGGGAAAGGTGGTACTCAATCTGATTAGAAAATCCACAGCATTCTTGAATATTACCGTCAAATGCTAGGAAGAAGATAGGGAGATAGTAGTTGCCTTATGTACTATAGGTGGAGGTACTTTAGGTAGAGGTGACCTAGTCTGAGAATCCCCAGGCTGTAAATGCGCTGTTCAGGTAAGGAGCGTACTGAAAGCCTAGTCAAACTGATCGATATGGTGATCATTCTCCTCTAACTTTCTCTCGCAAGCTGCTATGTGTTGACACAGTTTTGCAGGATCTATGGCCATGTCGTTATGTCAGGATCACTCGTTGATCCAGCACGCAGAACTGTATTACACCTAGGACTAAAGGTAACATCTTACCAGGCCTTAGAATGGCCAGACTTAACGTACCAGAGAATAGTCAGGGACACAGAAAGAGACACAACGATGTCAGGGATACTAGAATACAGGGAAGTCAAAACAAAGCCAAAGTCAATAAACAGAATTAAACACTCAGGAACACACTCTCGGACAACCACTAAGGGAAACCACTACAGGGCAATGAGTAATATGAAAAAAGGAGTTTAAATAAGCCTCCCTCAGATCCAATTGGTCGTACCCAGCCTTTGACCCTGGAACGTGAGAGCACATCCTTTACATGATGTCACATGCACGTCGACAATGTTAGTAGTGTGGGCAGATGTGGGGCTAAATATTTGTGTGGATCCGCAGTGGCCAGCGTCCACCAAGATGTCGCCAGAGTCAGATATATTGCTGCATGACCGCTGAACGGCACTTCCGCATTTATCAGGAAGGCAACTACTGCAAATACTGCAAGGTGAGGCTGAACATGTCACACTGTGAAAACCAGTTACACCTTCCTATACCAAGATTGAGAGCAGAGAGCAGCTGTGGCTATGGATGTCAAGATCGAGTATCAGTGGGCTGCCAGTTAGACAAGGGGATCACTATGATTATCACTGTGATTGCTCTCAGAATGATAATTGCCCAGAGACTATTGCACTAAACAGCTTTTTGTTAGGGTTAGTGTAAGTTATGCTTACTGTTAGCTAAGGTAAGTTTTTTTGATAGGGTTAGGATAAACTAGGGTTGACCAGGATTAAGATTATATTGTGTTAGCTTTGAATAGCTAGAGTTAGTAGTAGATAGCATTAGCATATAACCTGAGAGTGAGAACATATATTAAAAACAGTCAGAAAAAGTGAGATGCTGGTAAAAATGATCACAAAGAAAGCATCAGAGAAATGTTGGAAAGCAAGCAAAGAGACATGTCAAAATTAGCACGTCCTCAATACTTTATTTTGCTATCAAGGTTTATTGAGTTTCGAATTTTGTAATCATTACAAGGAATGTAATAACCAATATATACCAATAACAAAAAAAAAAATGCAAAATACCATAAGAACACATAATTAGGAAGTGTAAGAAGTTTCAATTATATAAGTCTATTGCACACAATAGTAGAGTATGTGTGTGGTGATTAGCAGTCACATGTCT
The DNA here is from genome assembly GCA_933207985.1 of Pelobates cultripes. Taxonomy (NCBI): domain Eukaryota; kingdom Metazoa; phylum Chordata; class Amphibia; order Anura; family Pelobatidae; genus Pelobates; species Pelobates cultripes. The sequence continues at coordinate 117,363,842 of OW240912.1, forward strand.
TCTGGGATTTTTGGTACTCATATATACAGGGCAATGTCATGGCTAAATATGAGTAAAGCAAAAAAAAATCACCATGGCATCTTATGAGATGCCCATCTATTATCTTCTTACATGTCATACATACAGACTGACTTAAGAGCCACAAACTAGCTGGCCATGGATGGCTCAAGTAAACAGACCTTGATTGGTGAAAACTTTATGACCTTGTAAAAGTTTAGGATTAAGGTTGTACCATGCACATTTTTTCTTTCCATAGGGACCAAATTGTGTCCGCTATTAGGCACTGTGGTGTAGTGAAAAAGGCCATAAGCTCACATTTACAGTTAGTGCATAGTTTTTCCTTTGGCTCAGTAAGGTAGGGAATTTCATGGCTCTTCCATTTAACAGCAATAAGACATTTTGCTGTGAGTATCACATGGGCTGCCAATGCCTATTTGAGGGAAGAAATGCATGGTAGGAAAGCTAAGAACATATAAATATCCACTGAGAGTGTTTGAGTCAGGTGGGTATTAAATTAAGGCCATGACTTGAGCCCAGAATGGTTGTTGGAGTGTACATTCCCCCCAAATATGTAAATGCCTATTTGCTAATGGCACCTCCAGCACATGGGAGTGGTGATTGGGCAGATGTTTTTAATTCTGTTTTAAATCCATTACCATCGCTACATAAAGTTTTTTATGGGCCTCAATATGCTTGTTAAACCAGTAATGCCTTTCAAGCTGTTGAGCAGCTTGATCCATTGACATACATCAAAAGTTACCCTGCAATCCCTTTCCCACTGGAGTGAGTAGCAAGCCTTATTAATATTAGTTCTTGTCATAAGTTGCATATAAAACTAAAAGAGCCTTAGTTTTAAGCAGATCCAACCAACATCTATAGTACATTTGCGGTAGACATGGGTGGTGTGGCACTTGATAGTACCAGTGTATTTATTTTAAACATATTTCAGCAATTACGCTTTTAAATTGGAGAAAACAAAATGTGTATTGCAATTATAGAGAAAGTGAGCTATGTAGTGCAGGGATGGGTATTTCTCCTTGTCATTTACCACTTGACAAATTCATGTTATGCCTTTCTTGATCCATAGGCTAACAGGACAATTTGGGACGGGTGCCATAGTGTCTGTATACAAGTGAACAGTACAATTTAGCCTATTGAAGGTTTTCTCAGTATCTGGTGCAAGGAAAGGGCCTCCTTTCTGGTGTTTGTTGAGATGGTGAAAAATGCTGAATACTGTACTGGTGTTATCAGACCACTGCCTTGCCTTGATACACCCATACTGGTCATAGTGTATGAGTTGTGAGAAAATGTTTTTCAGCCTATTGGCCAGTAGATTGGTGTAACATTTTGTGTCTCTATTTAGAAGGAAGATAGGACAAACGTTCTAGAAGCTATGTGGAGATTTACTTGGCTTCAGGAGAGTGATTATGTGTGCCCTAAGCATTTTGTTTAGAAGGGACCCGTTCTCATAGCAACTGTTAGATTTTTTTGGCAAATGAGGGGCAAGTATGTGCTTAAATGTTTGGTAATAGCAATTTTGCAGATTTGGGGATTTTATGAGGAGGTAATTTTGTAATGGTTGTTAGGATTTCTGACTTGCCAAATTATTTTGTCAATTGTTTGAATTCCTCTGGGAGTAGACAAGGTAGGTGCATAGTGGACAGGAAGGAATATATGTCCTTTTGTGATGGCACATAGATTAATTTTTATATATGTGTTAAGGTTATAGAGGGCTTGATAATCATCCTATTCATCATTTGCAATGGATTTAGGGTCTTTGAGCCGTCGGCAGCATGGAGGTGTTTGTTTCAGCTTGTGATTTTTTTTTTTTCAATGTCTAATTTTTTATTGAGAAGATTTGTGCATAAAAGTACAGTAACAGTGGGGGTACAAAAAGGAAGGAGGGAGGGGTGGGAATGAGGGAATACAAATGGAGCAGACTTCGTACACTTCTGTACATTACAGGTTCATTTACATGGTGGGTTTTACAATCTTACAGACAATGTTTCACGAGCATCATGAGTAGACTAGCCATACAATTTTATAATACATGTGTGCATAATGTGTATAGAGGGAACATCATATCATCTTCGGGTATTACAGCAATGGCTCGATCATGGCAGGACCAGAGTAGAGTAAACCAACCCAACATACTTTAATACATACATAACATCGTATTCATATAAAAGGGCTCGTGACATCATAGTGAAGTGAGATACAGGTGTTAGAGTTACCGTTAATTATTGCTGATGGCTCCTATTCGAATATGTGTATCCTTCTACTGGCTATATATGTGCGTCTATATGCTGAAATGGTAGATCTGGTCAGGGGCCTCATAGAGGTCAGACCATTGTTTAGTTTACTGTACCTGGTTCAAAATATGTTAAGATTGGCCTTGTGGTCGTAGAGAAGGTAGAAGGGAATTTTTGATAGGAGTCTACATGGACTCCGTGCATTCCATATTTTAAATTTAACTTGTTAGACTAGAATATTGCATAGTAGTGAGTTCTGGTGGATATCATAGCGGAGGTTGCGTGAGAACAGTTGTGTTCAGTCGTGCACAAAGTCATGTTTAGGGAAATATAACAGTGTTAATCCAGCCATTGAACCTTGTCATCCGCTGCACACTTGCTAATTCGATGGCTCATTAAGTTAGTCGTTATTGGATGTTGGAGGAATTAACATGGAAGCGGTAGAGGAGAGATAATGACAAGGGGGAGGTGTCAGGGAAGGGGAAAAGGAATGAAAGAAGGAGAATAGGAGAGTAAAATGAGATTAGGGAAAGGAAAGGAGGGAGAAGAGGGTGGAACGAGAGAGATGGATAGTCAGAGATAGATGAGAAACAAGAAACCCTCACATCCGAGTAATCGTAATTGAAGTATGAGAGTACTGTACATCTTAGAGAAGGACGTTATCCCAAGTCGGTATGGTGTTTGTACGTGGTTTCCCATCCATGCCATTGTCCGTTGAATTTGGTCATATTTCCTTTTTTTGCCCATTCCTTTTTATAGCAATACGTAGTGTTTATTCTGTTAAGCAATTCTTTTGCTGAGGGGATGAAGTCACTTTTCCAATGAAATGCAATACATAATTTGGCCGCAATCAAAGTGTTAATTACAGCTGCCGTCGAGGGTAGTTGGTTCAGGTTTGGTAGTAGATGAAGCAGGTAGAAATCAGGACATAGGGAGAGTTGTAACCCGGATATGGTATGTATGACATTCTTTACGTAGTTCCAAAAAGTACCTAACTTTGGGCATTCCCAAAAAATATGTAATATTGTGCCCCTTCCGCTATTGCACCTCCAGCATGTGGGGGCAACCGTTGGATATATTTTGCTCAACCTATTGGGTACTAAATACCATCTCATTAATACCTTGAAGTATGCTTCCCATAGAGTAACACATTTGGTGGATTTTTTGGTAGTTGTTATCGCAGATAGCCAGTCTTTAAGGTGAAATTCCGCACCTAAATCTTTTTCCCAGTTTAGCATGTAAGGTAATTTATCCTCCTTGGATGTGTTTAACAGGGCTAGGTAGCACAATGAAAGGAATTTCGGTGGAGTACGAGTTTTACTTATATTATAGCAGGAGTGACCTATTGAACTGAGTGTCGATGGGTCTTGATAATTTATAGTTGCAGTGTGCAGTATATGCTTTACTCTCAAGTAAACTCAGATATCCCTGTGTGGTAGGTTATGAGAGACTTGTAAGTCAGGAAAGGTGCGGAGGCCGTTGGAGTTATACAAGGAGTAAACATGGGTTAAGCCTTGTTGAGGCCAATTCTGTATCGACAAGTCTGGTGATATCATAGACAGGACTCGTAATGGGGCCAAGTAGAGAAGTTCTTGATTGGAACAGAGGTTCGAGCTCCACATTTTCCAGGAGGTCAGAAGGAATTTTGTGCATGGCAATGATAGGTGGGTAGGGCAATTTTTTGTGGCCCACATAGCGTCGGATAGTGAATGGAGTTGGCTACATGCTGTTCAAGTTTAAGCCAAACTGGATTGGCTTTCTCTGACATTATGTCCAGGCTCTGTGCAAGCGTGGAGGCTTTGTAATAGTTAGTGATATTAGGAACGCTCAGGCCGCCTTGATGAATGGGGCGCCATAGAGAGTGAGCAGCGACTCTCGGAGGTTTTCTTTTCCAAATGTGCGCGTTGATTGTTGATTGGAATTTCGTAAGAATCGATTTGGGAAGATTGATAGGTAGTGTTCTGAAGAGATAGAGAATATGAGGGAGCGCCATCATTTTAACCAAATTCACTCTACCTATCCAGGAGGTGTTCAATTTGTCCCAGGATTTCAATTGGTTGGATATTTTCAATAGGACTGCTTCATGATTTTCTTTTATAGTGTGAGAGTGTGATAACGTAAGTTTGATACCTAAATATGTAACAGAAGTTTTGCGCCAATCAAAGGGGAATTGTGATTTCAGCATGGCTATAACATGGGACTCAAGGTTCAGAGGAAGTATTTGTGTTTTACTGATGTTGTTTTTATAAAATGACAAGTTGCCATATGTGGCAAGAGTATGCATGAGATGGGGTATGGCAGATCTCGGGTTCGCTAAAAAAAGAATAACATCGTCTGCAAATAAAGCAAGCTTCTTTACTCCTGCTGGTGTGGTAAAGCCTGGGAGTGAGGGATCTTGTTTAATTGTACGAATGAGAGGCTCTAAACATAAAATAAATATGAGGGGGGATAAGGGGCACCCTTGTCTCGTACCATTTGAGATATCAAAGCTTTTAGATAAGAATCCTGAATTGAGAACTCTCGCTGATGGCGCGGAGTAAAGGGCCAGAATGCTCATGATAAAGGAATCTGAGAATCCATAGGCTTGTAGGGTAGTCTTCATATATGTCCAATTTAGGCGATCGAAGGCCTTTTCTGCGTCCAAGGCCATTAAGACCCCGGATATACGTTGTCGAGTTGCCCAATTGATGAGATCCATACAAAATCTGGTGTTGTCTCCCACCTGCTTGCCAGGCACGAAGCCTGCTTGTTCTTCCGAGACCAAGGTAGACAGCAAGGGTTTCAATCTTGTGGCTATAAGTTTTGCATAGAGTTTCACATCAGCGTTCAGCAATGAAATTGGTCTTAGATTACCACATGTTGTGGGTGGTTTATTCGGCTTGGGTAGGGTAATAATGTATGCTTCTAGCATAGTTCTGGGGAAACAGACAGTTTCTTTTTATTTTATTAAAAAGCTTGGTAATGTGCGGAGATAGGTATGGTTCTAGTTTAAGATAATAGTAATTCGGGAGTCCGTCTGGGCCAGGGGCTTTGTGCTTAGGGAGGGATTTGATAGCCGCAGCTACCTCGGATTCCGTAAACGGGGCTGTGAGCAAGTTATTTTGTTGCTGTGAGATTTTTGGCAGTTGTATTCGTTCTAGAAAAGTTTGAATTTCTATTTTGTCTGGAGTGTACGTATTCTCGTTTGCGTTCAGGTTGTATAGATCCTCATAGAAAGATGCTAGTTCATTCACTATGTTGGTAGGGTTATATATTTTTATCTGTGATTTTGAGAGAATATATGGGATTTTCGTTTGAAGATATTTGGACTTCAGCTGACTTGCTAACAATTTACCGGCTTTGTTACCCGTGCCATAAAAGTGTCGTTGAAGTCTTGCTGCATTCGTGGTAAATTCTTTGATCTTAAGTTTTAGAATCTCTTCGCGTGTTTCATGCTTTGTCATGGCACGGGAAGGGGTTACTTTGTTGGTGTTTTCCAAGGTTGTGAGTTTCTGGAGTAATTTTTGCTGTAAGTTATGAGATTTCTTCTTGTTGATTGATCCTATTTTAATAAATTCACCCCTGATCACCGCTTTGTGAGCAAGCCATTGGGTTTCTATTGAGGTCTCATTTGTAGTGTTGGTTTCAAAATAGTTTTGCAGTTCGCGGGCAGTCTTCTCTAAATTTGAAGGTGTGTCAAGAATGGATTCATTTAATCTCCATTTGCCTCGGCCTCTCGTAGGGTAAGGCACTGCTATTGTGGTAATTATTGGGGCGTGATCTGACCAGGTTCTGGTCCCTATCATTTGGTCTAGAAGGTGAGGCAATGTAGATTTATCTATCAGACAGATATCTATCCGGGTATATGTTAAGTGGACCGGGGAGAAATAGGTGAAGTCCTTGGCAGCTGGGAATAGGTTTCTCCACGTATCGTAAAGATCGTACGAAAAAATGAGATTGGAAAATAATTTACTGTTATGGAGGGTTAGTTTGCTAGGCTTTTTATCGTTGGTACTTTGAACATCTAATGCAGGGTCTAGTGTACAGTTACAGTCGCCGCAAATTATAACATGTCCTTGTTTTAATGAGGAGATTTTCTTTATGGCTTTATTGAGAAAGGAGAATTGAGCCTCATTTGGTGCATATAAGGATGCTATCGTCACTTGGATCCCGTTGAGGTCTCCCACTATGATTAACAATCTTCCACTTGGGTCAGCATGTTGTGTGGTAGGGGTGAATACCCAGTCTGCATGATTTGTTTGGCGCGTAGGCATGGTAAGCTATGGGGTATCTGGAGGATCGTAGTTTAGGAGGGTTCTTTTTACAGAAATGAGTTTCTTGAAGGCATACTATAGCGGCATTGGAGTCGTGCATGTCTCTTAGAACTTGTCTTCGTTTGTACGGGCTGTTGAGGCCTTTGACATTAAGAGATAAAATTTTCATCGTGTTAGCCATTATATTGATTGTGTAGTATTAGTGGTTGTGCTTAAGTGTCTTGTTCTTGTGATATGAGGGGTAAGCTGAACGTTTGTTTCCACACGAGTAGAGCTATTAGTATCAGGTATAGCATTGCTTACATTAAGACATACGGATGGGCTACTTATTGATGCGTTCGGATGTGAGGGTAATGAGTAAAGGAAGAGGAAGGGGAGAGAGAAAGAAGTAACAAGTAATACGTAACTATGTACAAAGGTTCCTTCTTTGGAGAGAAGGTGTAGTTTGGTCATGTTGAGACCACTATGTGTGTCTCAAACCGTGACCTGGGGGGCGAGAGAGAGTTTCTTCAGCCTGATGTGAGCCGCATTACAATGAGCAACTGCATTTAAAGACAAAAGAGAAACAAAACTAAAAATAAGAAAAAGAGAGGTGGCTCAAAGTGGCAGGGAGTTGTGATGTTTTTAAGAGGTGAAGAAGGTGATGCTAATGCCCAACTAGCAATGTATCATTTAGTAGCTAATGTGTCACCTAGGCTGGAGGGTGCATTCGGCAGGCGAACGGTCTCCGAAATATATTGGAGCGAAACATGCAATACTGGGTAGTGGTAGTAGCATGATAACCGGATAGTGGTGATACTAAGTTAACGGGGGGGTTTAAGGAAGATCAATACTGCCGAATAATGCGCCGTCTATGCTAATTCGTTATGGGTTGTCCTTTCCCTTCCAGTGAGTATAGGCTTTAAACAATGAATTATAAAACATAAAACATAAATAACAAATTGTAAAGTAAATAATAATATAAGGTATAAGATGTAAAATAAAGCGGGTCTCACCCCGTATACAGGTAACTGATGGATAGGTGACTCTAACCTGTAGTCGGCGCTTAGTTCTATGTACATTTAGAGTGTGTGCACACGTGAAAGTTTGTACTCGGAATCGTATGCTTGTGACATAAAAAGACAGCCGCATTGCATATTGCAATCCTGGAACCATAGATGAAACTGCATGGAACTACATGGAACATAAAATAAATTAAAGAAAGTTCTGTATTTAGTAACTCTTGGGTGGTGCAGGCGTGTGCGCTCATCCCCATAATCAAGTGAGTTGTAATTGATAGTATATTATTGTGCCATTCTGAGTGGGTCTAAACGCCCAATATTAGTTAAGCGATGATTTGCACTGATAGTGCTTCTTACTTTAGTTACATTTGGATAACCTATTATATTTAAGACAAAGATCTAAGTACAGGAGTACTGGATTGAAAATTGTCGTCCATATTTGAGTGCAGTGTGGAGTTATAGTCTACGGTAAGTTAACATTTAGTGACCGTGAACAATCACGGAGAGCCAGGCTTATAGTAATGCAGCTAACAGAGGTTCCATGTCACAGTGTGTACTTCGAGTAAGGCATGTACGGTTAAACATTTCAACGTTCAGGTGGTAACTAAGGAAGAGTGAGTTAAGGCATATAACTTAACTAAGTGGAGATTTAGAGTCAGCTGTGCTAAAATATCATTACAAACTTAAAAAACATGTTACATAGAAAGAAATAGTTTAGCTTAAGATTTTAACTAACAGAACACAGTACAAGTTATACTCATCACTTTTCAAGCATGTAAGATAGAAGGCAGTTCATGGTTTTGTAGTTGACGATCCCGTCATATTCCAATCCGCCTGAAGTTTTTTCGGGGAGAGGTCTGTTGCTGGTGCGTCGTGTGAGGTTGTTGTAGTCGCATTCCAGAGACCCCAGGAGGTGAGTGCCTTCATGTCTTCGGCTGGTTCGGTTATGACCGATGTTCTGCCTTGTCTCCAGATCAGAAGCTTCGTTGGATAACCCCACTTGTAAGAAATATTATTGTTGCGCAGGGTCTTAGTGATGGTTATAAATTCTTTTCGACGTGCCATTGTGGAAGCCGATAGGTCAGCGAATAAAAATATTTTCTGAAAGGGTTCAGGTAAGGTGCCTGCTTTCCATGCTGCGTTAAGCAGGGTGTTCTTGTGTGCAAAGTAATGGAACTTCACAATGGTGTCTTTAGGAACATCATTCGCCATACGTGCCGGACGTGGAAGTCTGTGCATGCGATCGAAAGTCCAGGCAGAGTCAGGCAAGTCTGGGACTAATGATTTACAAATAGATAGTATAAAAGCCGGTAGGGCGTCATGGGAGATATCATCTGGTATACCCCTAAATCGGACGTTCTATCTTCTGGATCTGTCCTCTAAATCTGCTAATTTTAATTGAAGTGTATTGTTGTCTTCTGAGAGTTTCTGAAGTTTATCCACGACTTCGTTGTGAGCTACACACAGCTCGTCGGATTTGTTTTCTAAATGACTGGTCCTGTCACCCAGCGTTGAAATTTCCTTCCTCAGTTCACTGTCGATCTGTAGGAAGTCCTTTCTAATGGTAGATCGGAGGTCTTGCAGCATTCTGTGCAGGCTTCGTTCTGTGATCGTAGAGTCCGATAGTTTGGAGGAGATGGACTCAGCGTCTGACTGGTCGTCCGACATGCCAGGCGCATCGCCGCCATCTTGTCTTTCTTTCCCCCGGTCTTTTTTTCGGGTTTTCACCGCGTCCATGATCTTCATCTGTTTGGGGGGTGACATAGTCGTGGGGTACCACCTTGGGAGCGTGGGTATCTGAAAAATTTGCAGTTTCTTGCTATCGTTGTCGCTAACAGGCTGGATTTACAGCGGAGCTCTCAGGCCATGCGTCCGTACTCGCCGGAAGTCGGACCCGCCCCCTCAGCTTGTGATTTTTTTAATTGGGAAGTAGTAAGGTGCTGGCTCTGTTTCCCTGGGTAAAATTGTGTTGTTTCATTTTTCAGATAATGAAGTTTGTTTTGAGAAGGTCTATGTCTCTTAGTTGAGAAAAAAAAGAGAATTGGAGGCACACCCGAAACATGCATTTCTTAGGAATGGTCCTTCTGTAGGGACCAAAACGTATACATAATACAGATTAAGGATCAGCACACACATAAAAATACAGTTTTAAATTTTATAAGGCTATTTAAAATTACCTTTTTAAGCAAACAAATATGGGGATTCAGTCCCACCATATTGCCATATTGTAGTAAGCCCACCAATACTTCACAGTACCCCAATATCAGTGGGTCCCACACTAATTCTAATGTGGGAGACACATTTATTAGTTACATAGTTGCATAGCTGAAAAGAGATTTGCGTTCATCAAGTTCAGCCTTCCTCACATATGTTTTTGCTGTTGATTGAAAAGAAGGCAAAAAAAACCTAGTCTGAAGCGCCTCCAATTTTGCAACAAACTTGGAAAACAATCCTTCTTGACCCCAAAATAGCAGTCAGATGTCTCCTTGGATCAAGCAGCTATTACCCCACTAATTAGAAATGATATCCCTGTATGTTATGTTTTTGCAAGTATTTATCCAATTGCAGTTTAAACATCTGTATGGACTCTGACAAAACAACCTCTTCAGGTAGAGAATTCCAAATCCTCATTGCTCTTACTGTAAAAAAACCTTTTCTTTGTCTTAGATGAAATCTCTTTTCTTCCAGCCTAAATGTGTGACCTTGTGTCATAGTTACATAGTTACATAGCTGAAAAAAGACTTGCGTCCATCAAGTTCAGCCTTTCTCACATTTGTTTTTTGCTGTTGATCCAAAAGAAGGCATGTCCTATGTATTGCCCTGTTTATGAATAGATTTCAAGACAAAAGTTTGTACTGGCCCCAAATATATTTGTATAATGTTATCATATCCCCTCTCAGGCACCGTTTTTCCAAACTAAAGAGATTTACATTTTTTACCCTTTCTTCGTAAGTAAAATGCGCCATTCCTTTTATCAATTTTTTAGCTCATCTCTGCACTTTTTTCTAGTGCCATGATATCTTTTTTAGAACAGGTGCCCAATATTGCACAGCATATTCAAGCTGTGGTCTTACCAGCAATTTATAAAGAGGCAAAATTAAATTTTCATTCCGAGAATTTATCCCCCTATTTATACATGACAAATCTTTACTGGCCTTAGCAACTGCAGATTGACATTGCATATTGCTGTCTAATGTGTTGTCTATAACAATTCCCACATCCTTCTCGTGTGTGGTTATCCCTAGTTCACTACCATTTAGGGTGTAAATTGCTTGTGCATTCTTAACCCTGAAGTGCATAACTTTGCATTTCTCTACGTTAAATTTCATCTGCCATTTTAGTGCCCAGTCCCCCAATCTAGCCAAATCCCTCTGCAGCAAAGCAATATCCTGCACGCATTTTATTACTTTACAAAGTTTTGTGTCATCTGCAAACACTGATACATGACTTTTAATGGCTATTTCAAGATCATTTATAAATATGTTAAATAGAAGTGGTCCCAAAACAGAACCCTGAGGGACACCACTTACCACTTTTGTCCAGCCTGAAAATTTACCATTAATGACAATTTGTACTCTATCCTTAAGCCAATGTTCTACCCAAGAACAAGAATATTCATGTAGACCAATTTCTTTTAGTTTGGTGACTAACCTATTGTGTGGAACCGTATCAAATGCGTTGGCAAAATCCAAGTAGATCACATCCACTGTAACACTCTGATCTATACTTCTACTTACTTCTTCGTAGAATGCAATTAGGTTAGTTTGATATGACCTATGTTTCATAAAACCAACCTGATTATTGCTAATAAAGTTCTTCCCAATGAATTCCTGAATATTATCCCTTAATAGCCCTTCAAATATTGTTCCCAGTCAAAGAAATTAAGCTCATAGGTCTATAATTTCCAAGGATTTTGAACCCTTTTTAAATATAGAAACAAAATCTGCCTTCCTCCAATTCTAGTGCTAGTGCTAAATTTGCTAATGTGTATATTAATAACCTGTTGTAAGAACACATATATATATATATATATATAATACAAAATGAACATGATAAAAATGCAGTGGCAAAACTAAACAATTAAAGTGATAGTGCTTTGATGTATATTCTCACAAAGCAAACCATATATCTGCTCTATAACAAATAAAAATTACAATTAAAGTGCATTACTACCCAAAACCTACTCAAAAATAATCTATTCTGTGGTCACCTCCAAAGGGGCATCTGAAGGTGGGAGACAGGGAAGGGTGATCAACCCAAAATTACTCTAAACTTACTTTAAACTTAAAAGGTAATTGGGGGCACACCTAAAACACACTGAGATATGTGCATTTAAGTAGCCTTATAAAATGAAAACTTTATTTTTATATGTGTGCTGTTCCTTATTCTGTATTAAAGTATTTGACTTTCTCCATCTGAGTGAGAGTGTATCGCAAGCATTGTAATTAGTGATGTCCCGAACAGTTCGCCGAACGGTTCGCCACGGACGGCGAACATATGCGGTAAACTTTGACCCTGTACCTCACAGTCAGCAGACACATTCCAGCCAATCAGCAGCAGACCCTCCCACCTCCTGGACAGCATCCATTTTACATTCATTGTGAAGCTGCATTCTTAGTGAGCTGTCCAGGAGGTGGGAGGTGGGAGGGAGGGTCTGCTGCTGATTGGCTGGAATGTGTCTGCTGACTGTGAGGTACAGGGTCAAAGTTTACCGCATATGTTCGCCGTCCGTGGCGAACCGTTCGGCGAACCGTTCGGGACATCACTAATTGTAATTTGTTACAGTGTTGTTAAGGTACCTAGTTGAAAGGTAAGATGTACATATTGAGACTTTCATTGTTTTTTTTCTGATAACTAACATGTTTTATGTACCTTGTATAGAGCTTTATGTACTAACCATATGCTTTCAGCTAAGGTATCTGGTTGGTTGTTTCAAAATATAGTCTCAATTCTCCTTTTATATTAGAAACTATTTTAGGCTCTCTTAGTAGTTGTTTGTTTAATCTACACAAACCAGTGCCTTTAATGGAAAAGGAACTTACAGCGTTTGAATTCTGACTATGTTCATTAACAATTACGTTCAGTAATTCGAACGGTATTTCGACTATTTGAAATAGACCGGCCGCACAGCCTAATTCTCTGGAACTGTTTTGGGCATTAAACCATGCGTGCGGAAGGTCAAAAAGAGACTTGCAGGAATTTCTTGAACCCTTGTTCTTATCTGGGTGATTTTGGGATATGTTAGTCACCCAGATCAGAGCTATCACGGGGATATGTTGTGTTTTGGGGTATTTATGATACTTTATAAAAATGTGTGTTTTTCTGCACCATTAAATTTGAGTTCCTGCTTAACCCTCAACACGTAGCTTGGTCTCGTGAGTGGAGGGGAACTGCTATATTCACACTGGGGATTGCTACACTCCTTATACTCTCCTGGGTTCTAATCACTAGCTCTTAAAAGAGCTGTTCCTGCTATGCTATCTGGAGCAGGAGAGGTCTTTCCCACATGGTCCTGGATATCAGAGGTTGGTCCAGGGTGGGAGGAAGACGGCGAGATCCCGGCTAAGCTACGGCAGTTGTGGAGTCTGTGTTGCTTGTGGTGTCCGGTGAGGTGCTTACAGTCCTCAGCGTCAGCTAAGAAGCATCTGTTGGTGGAGGTGCCCATTCGGGGTGCCAGGTAATCCGTCACAAGTGTGTGCATGGGTCAGTGTGTGTATCTGTATGTCAAGGTGTTTGTATGTGTCAGTGTGTGGATATGTGTGTATGTATCAGTGTGTGTATATGTATATCTGGGTGTTTGCATGGGTCAGCATGTGCATGTGTCAGCATGTGTCAATGTGTTTGTATGTGTCAGAGTGTATATCTGTGTGTCAGGGTGTTTGTATCTATCAGTGTGTGTATCTGTGTGTCATGGTGTGTGTATGAGTCAGTGTGTGTACCGGTGTTTCTGGGTTTTTGTATGTATCGGCACAACAAGCAAACACACTTCTCCAAATGCAAACATTACATAGAAACACACACCTGTATTAAAATGCCAAAATTATATAAAAACACTCTTTCATTCACATACCAAGACTACACACAAATGTACACCTGCATTTAGAAACCAACATACAACATACAAACCCTTGCATGCAAGTGCATACACTACACACAAGCACACCACTGCATTCCAATGTCAAACGTACATACAAATACACCTCTACATGCACACACATTCCCTATTTAAAAACATGCTTGCATTCAAATGCACAAACACTGCTCACAAATAAAACCCTGCAACAATGGACACATGGTAGATCTCCAGCTCGCATAATATTGTGGGCGTTGTACAACAGATGGTGATCTAACCTTTGGGTGCCAGAAACAACTTCTTGCACCAGGGCTCCCTCTACATTAGTTCATCCACTGGCACTGAGTAATGGGTTCATAGAGACAGATAGTTTAACTTACTATAGGTTGCCATCCTCCATTTGGGGGTCTCTGGAGGTGTTTCCCAAGAGTACAATTATGCAAAATGTAGGGCTCTGAAAAGGAAGGTTCCTCATACTTGAGAGAAAAATAAAAGTATCAAACCAGACATATGAAGTTACAAAAAGAAAAGAAAATGTAACTATTTACAAATGCCATCTGGGATTGAGTGCTGCTAACACTCATGAGTAATGAGTTGTTGATCATCTTCAGGTGGGAACAGGATCTTCTCCACTCCATTATGTTTAACTATTAGATAAGTTGGGAAACCCCACTTGTATGGAATATTTGCCACATGTAAGTATTTAGTGATGGGTCCGAAAGTTATATCTCAACCTTCTCTGGCATTGCACTGGTAGAAGCCCTGCAATTGTGCTGTCAAGTGTATATGTTTTTAGCTGCTCTGTGTGCCATGTTGTGTAGCAGTAATAGATAGGTAAGTCAATAGACTTGTGGCCTTGAAGCATGCTGCTTTTTAAAAAAAAATAAAAAAAATTGTTTAAACGTACACATATTGTATTGGAAGGAAGCACTATCTGTAAATAATATATATGGATGCACTTAGAGGGAAAGCGTGAACATGTGAAAAACAGATATTAGAAGTGCCACAAACATATAGAATTTTAGAAAAGCCTTGGTCTCTAAAGGGTTAATGTACCAACATCATCCCCCTATTGACAATGGTTCTCACCCTCTATGAAATCATAAAATCAGCTGATTCTGGGTAAATGGGCTGCTTTTGATTTAATTTAACACTTAAACAAATAAAATAGCAGTACTCTGGAATAGTACAGTTTCTGGGTAGGGAAATTAGCCTCTAGAATATATGTTTTTGTCTGCCTGCTAATTTCATAATTTTATTTTAAACATTGACAAAATACTCAAGTCTGATAACCACTACAGTTCTTTGTTTGGTGCCCCGAGTGCCCTGGTGCACCCCTCCCAATTGTAAGTACACAAACTGTTTGGTAACAATTTGATTTCTTACATGGTGTCCACTGAGTGCTTATTCATGCCTTTTTTCAGTTGGATGTAAGAAAAAAGCTCATCAGTGCAGGGCTTAGCTCATTGTCTGCGGGTGACCAGGTGAGTTAACAGAAGCTACTACAGTGTGTAGAGAGGCAGGGAGCAGAGTTCAGCAGAACTCAGGTAAAAAGAAAAATCATTGGCAAGCTATTGGACTACTTACATTGGCATAGTTACAAAAATGTCCTGCTCACCTCCCAAGATGGAGATGGACAGGAGATAGAGGAGAGGACCAAGAGAGTTGCTGGAGGTCTCTGCCTGGCGAAGAGGGAATATCCACCCCTAAAGAGGTGGTGGAAGCTTCCAAAGCAGAGCCAAGAGAAAATAGGGCCTCCCACAAACCATCGATGACTAGATGTCAGCATGTGATGGAAGTCAATGTTAAAAATGCTGGAGAGAACAGCACTTCTAATTTTTGACCAGTGCATTAAGTCCCCACTGGGAAGTAAATGATTGCACAATAATAGTTTGTTGTCAATTGCCCAACACTACTGACTTTTTCCTTTTTTTTTTTAAAGAAAAAAAAGTTTTTAAAATTAATTTACTCTTTTTGCAACTCCCCCTTTTTAAAATACCTTTTATCATCGTGGGTTTTTCCTACCTGGCTGAATCTGGCAGTGTGGCTACATTGCTACCTCCACAGTCACAGTTGGAAAAGCTATTAGGGCACTGTTTATTTTCCAACACTTTTTTTTCTCAGTGAAAAAATTAGTTGGAGTGGGCAACTGATAATCCCCTCACCATTTTCACAACGAGAAGAACAACGCCTTCCCACACATCCAATTTGAAGCCTTAGCAGCCATCCTTCAGTGTGGAAAAAACAGTACCCTATAATCAGCTTATCTCAACTGTACCTGTAATTATTGTGAGCACTGCAAAACTTAGCCAGGGAGTGTCAAAACACTGCAATGAAACGCATTTCTTAAAGTGGTAGGGTGGGGGAGGGAGGTATCAGCAGGATAATTTGAAGGGGATTTTTAAAAAAAGAAAGAAAGTTAATGAGCAATTGTAGCCCAACTCACGTGATCCATTATTTTCAAATTAAATCATTCATGCAATTACTGTTAGGGCACTGTTTTTCAAAAAACTGAAGGATGGTCAGTGGTGGTACAGATTAGATGGAGGGAGAGCTTCATTCTTATCAGGCTGATAGCGGCCCATTGACATCAGTGTGGAAGGGCCCACTGACATCAATTGTCCACTAACCTCAAATGTAAAATTAACGTACAATAACTCCTGCTGCAGATGATCCCCAATATTCATTAATACACAATTGCAAATGGAAACATAATATCATAAAACTAACTTCTCTCACTTCATTTTTTTTTTTTTAATAGAGATAATAATATAGCTAGGAGAAGTTGGCAACTCGTGATTTGCATTGCTAAACTTTAGGCTAGGGCAGGCATAGGCAACCTTCGGCACTCCAGATGTTTTGGACTATACCTTCCATGATGCTTTGCCAGCATTATTGGTGTAAGAGCATTATGGGGAATGTAGTCCACAACATCTAGAGTGCCGAAGGTTGCCTATCCCTGGGCTAGGCAGTATTGTAACAATTTTAGCACATTAAAAGGTACTTTTTTATCCCACCTTTTTGGCTTGTCTGAATTTTTAACTAAATATGCTTCATGGATGATATTCAGGTGAGCAGCATTGACGAGTATTGAATGGACCAATTATTATTTAAAATTTCTTTACACTGTTTTTTTTTTTTTGCTATGGACAAGTCTAGTGTCTATTATCTCAAGTAGAACATTACGAGGAATGTGAATTCATATGACTTACTTCCTTATAGGAAGGTATGCAGGTGAAAAGAGTCCTCAGCTACCTTAGGTTACATTTTGCTGTTTGGTTTTCAAATCACCACAATTCACTGTTTTGCCTATAGTGGTCCTTTAAAGTTATTCATCTGTGCATATATATTGTGAATGAGATACTTTAAACAATATCACAATGTCTTGCTGTTTCAGAACCTTTCTCAACTGTTTTTGCATTATTGATGATAACAGTCCAAAGCTGAAACATCTGTAATGTTGCTTTCAAACATATCAAGAGGAACAAAAAACTTCAGCTTTACATTTCCAAAATAAAAATGCAAATAAACATGTGGAGAAAAAATGTACATACTCTTTAAAATAAAATGTATACGGGCAGGGGTGGACAGACAGTAATCAGAGCACTAAGACATCAATAGCATGCAATAAAGTCACTTCCCTGTTTAATGCAATAGAAAAATTACATACATCATAAATGTTCAAAATGGGAACACAAATTCACTTTGCTTTACAGCAACTAACCAGTTGCAGAGTTTAGAAATACAGAAAATACATTCCAGATGAATACAAAATTGTATTGTATAAGCCCCAAGTTTCACCAAAGGCTTATTTTCTAAGTGGATAATTTACTTGTTATTGACTTATCACCTACAATCTAAATATAGGAATAATGGGAAAATTATAAGAAAATAAAAACAGTGTTTACACAGAGTATTCCACAACAGAAAACCGCAATATTTAAAGGATATAAATATATTTAAATTGACATTATAGACACCCAGACAGGGTGAACCTGTCATTTTAGCCCTAAAGCTGCAACCATTGCAGTTTTAGAGGAACTATAATGTTTACATTACAGTTCTAACACTGTCTTTATTGGCAGTTCTAACACTGTCTAAAGAGCCTATTTGAGTTTGGGGCTCTGTGTCTGTGTGCTATTAGCAGATAGAGATGCCATGATATATTTCAGTTCTAAACACTAATTATGATATAATAAATACTTTCCACTTCTTGACCTCCTCCACCTGAATGACTTAGACAATCTACATTATCAGTACCACCACAGTTAGATACTTTGTGCTATGGTCCTGAATGCGTCTTTATAAACAGATACTTTATATAAGTTTCTAACTTTGTTGTGTAGGTTGCTACTTTATAACTTTTTCACATTCCATATTAATAAAGTGATGTATACCTACCACATGGATTTATAAATCAGTCTTATAAATCAACAAACCTTATTGACCAGTCCATTTAGCCACTATTTCATCTGGCTTTAATGTACTAATGCCTTGTTTCTACTGAGCGGTACGGTTCGGGTTGTTTTGAATGTTTCCGTTATGAAAGTGGCCCATAGAACCGAACCATACCGTACCTGTAATGGCACCCACAGCATAAAAGGGTTAAACCACCATTTAGTAGATCTTCCCCTTCCAGAGACACAGGCACAGCTACTGCAGAACCCCAAACTCCTGAACAGGATACCAAGTAGCACTCCAAATTCCCGAACTGGAACCTCATGAATAGCTGCTAGCAGCTGAACAGGAAAAGCCCCCAAGCGGCTTACACTCCTGGCAATCAGTCTCTAACAGCATACAGTAAATCCCCCCAAGAACGAGACAAAGCTCTGTGTTGAGGGTCAAGCAGTGAACAGACAGAGCTGTGGGTTTATTGTTCTTATATACACATTAGTACCACCCACAGGGTTTTGGAAAACAAACAATAAACACATACAATACACACAGACACTCCCACACAAAATCCTCCCCTCTGCCTGTGATACAATTACCTTACACAATGGGTAATGTAATTATCACCGGCAGTGAAATACAGTTTTTCCACATTATTCATAGCTTTAAAAGTATGCATCACATTCACATAAACTTACATTTTAAGAATCAGCATACTCCAAATACGAACATATGTCAAAATCATACCAATTGGTGCAGTGGTTCAAAAGATAGATCGTAGTCCTTTGTGACCAAATGAAGCATGGCTTTTCTGCCCAAAACCAGTTCCACAGAGTCTTCTATCCTGGAGATAATTGGGAAGTAATCCAATTATCTCCAAGGACAGAGGCAAAACTTTAAGCACATGGCAGTAAAAAGACAGTAAAATACAATAAAATACACAAGGTTAAATTTATTACATAAAATACAGACATGCAACATATCCCCAGATAGCTTAGGTCTGAGCACACATTATTACTGAATGGTGCTCAGACCACACACATACAGTTCAATTGCCATGGAGCCAAAGTCTTTCCCATAGTCTTGCATTATACGAATGGGCTCCATGGCATAGCTATCTGGGGTATCAACGCTCAAACAGGGCATGCACCGAATTACCCGGCTTTCATGTCTTTGCAGAGGAAAATCAAGCGTTTCAACATGGGGCCATAGTCTAAAGGCAGCAGGCGGGAAACCAGGCTCCTCCAATGCACAGTGGCGAGATTGCTTTCGTCACAGTACCATTCCTGGGCCAGATGGTGTAGGGCCATAGGAAATGGTACAGTACGGTTAGGTCGTAGCTACTGATGTCAAACGATACAATCCATTGATTGGCAGACAGAAAAACGTCACTGCTCACGTCAAAGGCAAGCGCGAAACAAACACTATGTTGCAAACAACAGCAAGGTCTGGTCGGCTCAGGAACTATCCACTTACCTAACTATAATTAGTGATAGCGTTATTCAGAGTTAGCTTGATGGATCAGCGAGAAATGAAAAGGTATATAAAGATATTTCTCACCGAATGGCATCCGAGGGATTTGAACGGACGTCGGTTCAGTGTAGGGCAAAGCTTAAGAAGCTTAAAGGCCAATATAAAAAAATTAAGGACGCCAACAGCCCTAGTGGAAACAGTCAAAGTACTTGGAGGTGGTAAGACACCATGGACGCCATTTACAGTCACAGGCCCGCAAACCAAGGCAGGGAGGGAGGTCTGGACTCTGCGTCCGCACTTTTCAAATCCATTACAGAGCCCGTTGGTAAGTATTTCTACTTGGCATTGGCTTTCGCTAGGCTAACCATTTACTCACAAAACCATTCACTCTTTGCACAAAAAACACATTTTATTTGTACAGTGGAATGAAAGGAAATGGTAGGGTAGCTAGCATCTCATTGTTTACCTACTCAGCATCCCATTGTTTACTACCGGATGTTAACTGCCATTTAAGATAGTTAACCGTTAACACCGTATATTATTCTCGTTGTTTGTGTATCAAACTCATGATCTGTGCATTTTCAGATACAGTTGATGGACTCCCCAATGATACCTCAATCTTTTCCGACGATGGTCCGTCAACGTCGTTCTGCAGAACCAGTACAATGGCGTCAACACCGACCGAACCACAGAGGATGCCCATTGCACCCCGGCACACTGGTAAGACCTGATGATCAGAGTGAAAGTTGTAATTGTGCATATTCCTAACTTTTAATTCACATCAAACTGTGAACTCACTCAGAATTCCTCTGTGTAGCACCAACCCACTGTGGAAGGCCCCACCTGTTCTCAAAGTAGTCAGCCATGTCTTTAAGCTTTTGCCAGTTTGGAAAATGAATAATTTCATGAACTAACTATGTGCAGACAGACTTACAGAAGTCCTGCACACACCGGCACACTGATATTTTACTGACACCAAAAAGATGACGTATACTTCTGTATTCACTGTTGGTAGCCTGCTTCCACAGTGCAATGGCAACTCTTTTCCTCACAGGCAAACTGGCTCTGAAGTTGGTGCTTTGCTTCTCCATCGCTGGACGTAGTGGACGTAGCCTTGCACAAAGGTATGAAAATGTTCCCCCGACATTCTGAAATTGTGCACCCACTGTGTGTGAATCCTGGGATTGTCACATCCCACCACTTATTGGTACGGCGAAGAGCCCAAATGACAGGTCGGCGGTGCTGCTTTGACAAAAGGAGATGCATCTAAAAAAGATCAAAACACAGATGGTACCATATCACTGTGAAGTCAAATATAATACAACTTAATATACTTTACACAGACAGAAAGCATCATGTATAAAAGCGAGCAACATAAATAAGGAGTATTTATGTAAGGTGTAATACTTGAAATGTGCAATTTAACATACATGTGCAACATGTGTGTTGTTAAATACATCATGTATATCCTTCCCATCTTATATTAGATTTTTCATATTCTGTATTATTTTTATTTTTTTAATATGAGTAGAACTACATGACAAATGGCATAAAGTTGCTTACCCTATAGCGCTGCCATCTTTGTCTTTGCCGCACAAAGGTGTACTTCTCCTCCCGGCTCAAGACCCAAGCCAGAAGTTTTCTTCTCTCTTCTGCTGTGTTTCTCTTCGCCACTAGCAACCTTCTCTCATACAGTGCGGCATGTATTGTAATTACAAAGAACCAAAAGCCAAGTAGAGCAAAGACGAGCTGCTGGATGACCTCCATTGTTGTTCTTTGTAGCGTCACGTTGATTGTCGCACTTGTGTGACGCCACGCTAGGCATTTGGTCTAAACCCTGCAAGCCCCCAGGCATTCCAACTTGCAGTGGAAACGCTCACCTGAATAGGCTGGACCATTTAAACCATTCCAAACTGTACTGACCCGAACCGTACCGCTCAATGGAAACGAGGTATTAGATTGTTTTGGTCCATATCAGGGGTTCAGCTTGATTGAATTGAAGTTTAGCTTTTTTTATGTGTATTTTTTGTTTTATATGGTGTTGGAACAGAGGGTGTGCATTTACATTTTATAGTTATGGAACAGTTTGGTCTGTTATTTAATAGTTTTTAGGCAGTATACATAGTTTTGTTCTGCTTAATCATCTATATGCTATTTTTCCATTGCATTTTTCTATCAGCTCTGAGACTTAGTTAAATGTATCGATTATTCGGACACAATTTAAGCATGCCATGTAATCTTGATCCAGAGTAGGAGTTCACTTTATTTATGGGTATTTACTCTTATAGTTATCTTTGTTTTTCAGTTCAACATTATAAACTTCATTACTTACTGCATTTTTACTGATGAACTTTAACATTCTGGTGCCTTAAAGGACCACTATAGGCACCCAGACCACATCAGCTCATTGAAGTGGTCTTCGTGCCAGGTCCACCTAGGGTTAACCCTGCAGCTGTAAACATAGCAGTTTTAGAGAAACTGCTATGTTTACAAAAGGGTTAATCCAGCCTCTAGTGGCTGTCTCATTGACAGCCACTAGAGGCACTTCCGCATTTCTCACGGTGAAAATCACAATGACAATGACAGAAAAATGCTTTCCTATGGACTGATTGAATGCGCGTGCGGCTCTTGCCACGGGCGCGCATTCAGCGCTGATGTCAAAAGAGGGAGGAGAGTTCCCCAGCGCCGAGGGAGCCCGGTGCAGGAGAAAGGTTTTACCCCCTTCCTCCCCCTAGAGCCCGGCGGGATGGGGACCCTGAGGGTGGGGGGACCTAAAAACGAGTTTGTTTTCCTAGTGGTCTTTTAAGTAGATTTTTTTATTCCCTGGTAGCTGACTAATATTTTAACATTATAATTGTGTTTTGTTCACCATCTCTTTTTCATGTATTTTAATTGGTTTAATAAAGATTATTTTAGGAAGGTTGACATTTGTCAATTCTGCATGTCTTTTTTGGGTACATCACTAAAGCTAAACTTTCACGCTCTTTGGATTTTGATTAAAGTTGAATGCTTGTTTCTTTCTTTCTTTTTTTTTTCCTTGTGTACAAAATCATAAAACCATTTAAAGAGCTTATCCAACACTGGAGAGGTCAGCATTTCATTGGTAGTTGGTGCTGTTTTGTCCTGCAACACTTACACATTGCTAACAGTACTTGTTTACCTTCTCATCATGTATTATAGAAATGTGAAGTGTAAGAAGTGGGTGCAAATGTTAAGTTTCTTTGTCCATAGTAGCATTTATATAATTCTGTAATCCTTCAGCAGCTCTTTTCACACTTTCTTTCAAGAAAATCAATTACAATGCATCCAATGGCAAGTCCTGCTGTCCCCTTTAGAAAAAAAAAGTAAAGCTGTTTGTGGACAGTCTCAAAGAAGAACAAGAGTTTCTGCTCAGAGCATGAGTTAGCAGAACTGTAACTCTAAACACATATACACCCTAGGAGAGAGGAACAGAAAAGGGATCTGTGCACCTTTAACCCCTTAAGGACCAAACTTCTGGAATAAAAGGGAATCATGACATGTCACACATGTCATGTGTCCTTAAGGGGTTAAAGGAACAAGCAGGAATGGTATATTTTTTAAATGAGGTGAGACATAGAAGGCAAGGTATTGGTGGAGATTGTTATTAAAACATTTATTGTGAAATCCTTTTACTTCTGATATAAATACTTAGAAACTCCCAGAAACTACTTTTATTTTGGTCCTGATAATTGATCTAGTTTTGTGTCCCTGTTGACTTTATTATAATGATTGTATTTCTTTTACATTGTATCTGCCATATTATCTTGGTTTCATACAACACATATATTATTAAAATATGGCAATAAATAAATAAAATATATATTTAATAAAAGTAGAAAAAGAATAGCAATACACAAATCAGACCTTTTTAAAAATTATTTTTAAAAGAAAAGCAGGTATTCAGATTCCATGGGATTTTAATTAATGCAGGGGGAAATTTTAACATTCTTGTAAAAAACAATTGTTCATTATTAATCTTCTTATGCTCTAACAGATGGCATAGTTGAATTCATTCCAGCACAATCTTGTAACTCTTAATCTTCATATCCAACAGAAGTATAATGTCACTTTCTTTACGAACGCTAAGTTAATAGTTGAACATTTAATTTCCCTATGTCCAACCAATCTTTTTATAGTCTTAGCTGCAAGATATAGCAATATAAAACTATATATGTCCTGTTTTAAAATCCTGACATCACAGCATGCAATAAAAACCCTTTTCCACAATGTGACACAATATACTGATAGGAATCGGGATACAGTTTACTGACTTAAAGGGACACTCTAAGCACCATAATCACTATATTGCACATTAGTGCTTAAAGCATAAGGAGTGCCATAAAGCCTCTCCAATGTAAGTAGCCAAAACATCTTATAAAAGTTTAAGTTCTTTTCCAGAGTCTGCTGGGTGCTACTACCTGTCTCCCTTCCAGTCTTCCAAAGACTGGAAGCGCTCTGTTTGAGGTAAACCCAACTGGTGCATGGCTGTGGTTGTCACAACACTCTTTAGTTGATTTGCTTTCGTGCAGTACTCACACTCACCACTGTTTCTGTTTGGCACTGTTCCTGATTTCTTCTCATTAAGCACTTCACCTGGTCCTTGTTTTGCACCTATTTAGCTTGGTTTCTCCCCTCACTCCTTGCCAGATCATTGCCTTTTGTTTCCTGTTTCCCTGGTATTCTGTGTTCTTGGCTCCTGCATTCTCCTGGTTTTCATCCTGTGTCCTCCGATCCCGTGCTCTGGTTCCGTGGTCTCTGCTTTACTACCAGTGACCCTGTCCCTGCAGCTTTGCTCATTTATTCGACTTCTGGTCTTGCTTCTTGATGTCACTACATTAGTCTTGTGACTCTGGATCTGTGCCCTACCTGATACTTGTGGTAGCTGCACAATGCTGCCCTTATACCAAAGGACTGTTACAGTATTTGTTGCCTGCACGATTAGTGCTTATTCTGATTTACTGTATATATTTTATGGCATTTGTGTGTGTGTATGTGTGTGTGTGTGTGTGTGTGTGTATATGTATATATATGTGTGTGTGTGTGTGTGTGTGTGTATATATATATATATATATATATATATATATATATATTTTTTTTTTTTCTTTGGTTCCCTCTAAATATATATTTCTTGATTTAACCTATTTATTTGTGTCTTGGCCTTTATTTCTCTGCTATATTGGTTTCCACATTTAAAGTGACAGTGCTGCTCCAGGGCAGCACCCCTTCATGTCATTGCAGTGGTCGGCTGATAATCTCAGCCAATGAGCAAACCCTGAATTGCAGGGCTAGCTCATAAGAACTAATATAATCCTCTAAGCAGGTGTTTCTGGCTCTCCTAGTTGCAGAGAGGAGGTGGAGAGAGGCACCAGATAGCCTCCAGCTAAGAATTCAAACTGTTCTAAAATGGTTTGACTACTTATATTGGAGTGCTGCTAAGGCACTCCTAAACCATTATAGTGCATTAAAATTCTTTCTTATTTTGATTGGAGTGCTCCTTAAAAATATGGATATCATACTTCTATAACTGTCATAACCACTCCTTTTATTAAATAATTAGGCATGATTATTCTTTAAACAATACATATAGTGAACTAATCCTGAATGATAAAACTGAAAGAACAAATCCCCAATACAACCAAAGTCACAGCTTGGTTATTTTTACCATAGTTTTAGCATTGGGATTTATTTCTCAAAAATCCTAACTTTACTCAATACCCTGAAAGCATACTAGAATACCTATGTTGGATAATAATTTTGCTACTCTTATTGGTACTAGGTGTCATCTATCTATATGGGAACATAGTAGATGTTACACCTGTTGAAGATGAGGGCTATTACACTACAATTGGAGATTGGTCTTGATTTGAATTCCAATTAATCCAAAATTTGGGCCAATTGGATGATCAAGGATGAAACTCCCATGAACAAAATGAGCTGTGCAATGCCAAACCTGTTCGTTTTGATTCTGAATTCCACTTGTCGGGTCAAAAGAATTGATGGGGGAAAAAAAATGATTGATAGTCACTAAATGTTTTTTATTTTCAGATTACGTGACAATTAACTGACCAATAGTGGGGGGTAAAAAGGAGTCACAGGAAAAAAAATCTATATTTTTCTATTTAATAAATGTGTAATACATATATATATTGTTTCCCATTGGCACTCTATTGGTTACTTTTTCGTACTTTACCTGTGAACCAAATGGTGGGCAAATGCTTATATCAGTGTACTGCTATATTTCAGAACACTGGCCCAATTTTGTGCCCTTTTGGTTCATCTGATCAGTTTCCTAGTACGTAAATCTTGAGAATCTTTAAAAATATTCTACGTCCAGGAAAAATAGTTTAGCCAAATTTTTTACTAAAATTTTGCTGAGCTTAACCAAGATATGACCTGATTTTGGGCATTCTGTAAAATATTCTATGTTCAGGAAAAAATGTTGTTGAAATTAAATGTTCTTGCTGTGTATAAGTATATATAATACTACATAATCATGACATCATTAACTCTGTTACACAATAATACATGTCGACATCAGTAACTCAAGTACGCAAAAAAACAATATAATGTAAGTTAATATTTTTTTAAAAATATTATTTTCTTTAAAAATGCAGGCTGAGTGAAGGTGTTTATCAGCTGCATTTTTGTACATTTTATATACATTTCCTACACTGTACAACATATGTTTTAAGAATAAGAACCATAATGAGTTCTTCTGTCTCAAATCTGCAGTTTTATTATATAAAAAAATTACAATGTTTCAAATGGCAAGGCAGGTAAAATTATAGAAAGACTATTGGACATACAGACAGACATGTAAATGTGTTTAATATACTTATGTGTCTACCTGGACTGTACTCTTCCTCTACTCTGCATGCTCAATTTCTCCTAGCAGTTGGTTCTTTGTGATTTCTCATTGTATGATTAGCACAAACTCAGAAATAAAGATCAATTTGGAAGTGTTTTTGTGAAAAGGGGAAGCATGGCTAAAGTGGGGTAGGCTAAAATCAGAAAATATTTGACAGTAAAAGGCAAACATATAGGAGACCAATTGATTGCATATATAAAGGAAGTTAGTAAATACCAAACAAGGGGGATGGGACAGCGCTAACAAAACAACTAAATAGGTGTATGGGAGGCAGCACTCCTAAAAATAAAGGTATCCATCTAACCTTTAGATAACTAGGAGAAACATAACAAAAGATACAGGTTGCGCCAAAGTAAAGCGATCATGTATAAAATGCTAATAATTCTTTCAGAAGAGAAAATTAAAAGGTAATGTGAAAAACAAGACAATAATATAGACCACATAAACATAAACCTAGACAACATAATCATACGCAAATACTGTCTCAAGGAATTTATACGAAAATTTTAAGAAGTATTGTACCTTTAGGACTATTTAATACCACTTGGTATTTTATTGGACTTCTTATTTGTCTATGATTATGCTATTTATGTTGTCTGTATTAATATCTTGTTTTTCACATTATCTTTTTTTACATTTCCTTTTAATTTTCTCTTCTGAAGGAATTAGCATTTTATACTAGATATCTTTACTTTGGCGCAACCTGTATCTTTTGTTATGTTTCTATAAGAGAAGTTAGTGCCCAAAGTGTCTCTTTAATTCATACTTTATCCTATTAATGATTTGCAAGAAGTGGTGAAGGGAATACAAAATACACAAATTGGCAAGATGGATCTTACATTGGAAGTACTTTTTTCCTGTAAAGAATTAGATGGTGTACCACAATGCCTTTCTTCTTTCCACAATGCACAAATTAGTTTGAAATTATTATTTTGTAAGAGAATAAACAATTTACTCATTAAATAATTATTCTTCTTGAGAGAGGACAACTGTGAAGG
>OW240912.1:117410979-117437775 GCA_933207985.1 Pelobates cultripes
GGAGGTCCAAGTAGTTCCAATTACCTAAAAAACCAATAGTTCTCAGCCCAGTCCTTGAGGAACACCAACTGTCCATAATATATGCATTTCCCAGTTATTTTCTACTGGGCATATAACAAGACCTGGACTATTGGTGTTAATTGAGGACTACGTTGAGATCCACCGCAATAGACATTATGACTGTGGTCGCAGGCCAATCCTAAAGGATTATCCTACACAACATGAAGGAAACTGGCCTTGAAAAAATGAGATGTTAAGAATTAATCTTAGAATTCATTGCAGTGCCATTATGTTAATATAAATTAATTAATAATAATTAATTTTGGTCCAACATCCAGTAACATTGAGAATGATTTCCACAACCATTTTTTAAGAGGCCCTAAACATTTTTTTAAACTATTGCTTATTTCACAAACAATTAGGGTAATAGGTCATCTACATTTTAAGGGGCATGCCATTTTTATCACCCTTTGGAAAACTTTAAGTTTCCATGATCCTGTAGAATCCGAACTAGTCTCATTAGCAATAGTCATCTAATCATTCCCAGACTGAGAAATTTGTTTTCACATAGTAATAATAAAGGGAACCAAAGCAAGAACCCGTCATCTTAACATTTTAAAAAATAGCCTCTCACTGCAGCAGAATCCACCAACAAACCCAGTTGCGCTTAGCAAATTAAAACATGTAAAATAAAGTGTCAAGTTAATAAATAATTAGCTAATATATGCCTCTTTCACAGTTACTAACTAGATTATCTATTTAGCAAGCAGGCTGTGAAGAATGTATTGCAAAGGGTTAAAACATGTGCAGTTGAGTGATGTTTTAACACCAAGATCATAATTGCTGGTTTACTAAATAAATCAAATTATTTAAATTGTAAGAACTGAAAAGCAACACTCTCTACTAAACCAAAACTGCTGCTAGTAAGAGATCGTGCATATATGTTGCATGCTGCTTTTTCACTCTCCCTTGATTTATGCTAGAGCAAACACAGGGTTAAATTAACCTTCTTATTGGCATGCAGTAGAGCCATAAAGAAATATTGATTCTAATCCACTTTGACTGTGGAAATCTAAAGACCAGTTAAAGCAGAGATGATATCTAGATGCATTTCAATAAAATCCATATGTCAGAAATGACAGCAAAAGCCAATTCAGTCTAACGCAGATAGTGAAAAGACATAAAGAAATAATTTCAAAAGTATGAAAGGTCTGGAAAGGGAAGGATTAGATGGATTAGGTGAAAAGCAAAGAGAGGAAAAAAAAAAGAGATTGAAAGTGTAACAGATAGGTCTTAAAACAATACAAACTGCATCACAATTTGCCATTTTCAAGTAGTGGTCAAGTTTGCCAACCATTGGATCTTTTGAAATTCAACTCGGTTGCATGTCATCTGTTTTCTGAAAAATGCATCAAATATATAGTGATTTTTTATTTTTTTTGTAAATTCTACTGTATAACAGAAATTTGCTTTACACCAAGAGTCATACTTTAAATAATTAAATATAAATCACATATCAGGTCCATTCCCCTAGTGAAAGGAAGAGGTAAAAATAATTTGGGGTAGCACAATGAGTACACCCTCTACTTCACCATAAGCTTAAAGGGGCACTATAGTGTCAGGAACACAAACGTGTATTCCTGACAGTTTAGTTCTAGATTTACTCACCTTTTTCCAGAGTCACGTAGGGCTCCTCATGTGTGCCCCCTTCCCCAATCCTCCTCCTTGGCTGACATCATCAGATTGTATTCACCAGAACTACAATAAGTCTGTAGTTGTTCCACTGACTAAAGTGTCCCTTTAATATTCTAAGCATCCAACATGGAGGATACACTAGTGACATGTCAGAGATGGAGGTAGCTCTATGAAGTGGAGGTAGGTCTCAAATCCTGCAGTTGCCTTCATAATTCAAACTCACTCCTTATTGTTGTGTCTCTCTGTACTTACAAGATGGTGCATTTACTCCAGATCTTGGAGAACTTGCAACAAATTACACCATTCAATCAAGTCCAGCTGCGTTCAGCGCCGAAATATACCTATAAAAAAATCTAGATTTCATTTGTTTTCTGCAAAAATGTCCAAAGCATTATTAATCCAAAATATTCTCACAAATATGAAAATACAAGAAGTTATAACTGTAAGATCTAAGGTGGAGAAAGAAGGGTATGTATCATAGTGTTCTGTTCTAAAAAGTGGTGCTAAAATGTAAAAAGGGTAGAGTCAACAATCAGATTTGGCAGCTGGTTCCAATCATTTCCACTTTTAGGACTTTAGACCAGGTTTTATAACAGAACTCTTGTGAATATTTAG
Source organism: Pelobates cultripes (assembly GCA_933207985.1). Lineage (NCBI taxonomy): Eukaryota > Metazoa > Chordata > Amphibia > Anura > Pelobatidae > Pelobates > Pelobates cultripes. Next base: position 117,413,290 of record OW240912.1, read on the forward strand.
TTCTTTTGCACTTTTACTATTTTCTAACTCACATTACTATTCCTCCTTATTATAATACATATATGACCAGGGCCAGATTAAGAGCCCAGTGGGCCTGGTGCTGACAATTATGACAGGGCCTAATTACAGAATCTTATTGACCAAAAACAATAAAACAGTCATACCTCTCAAGCGTCATGTATCTGATGGAGTTGGTGTTGGAGGGAAACTCAAAGGATGCAGCCAGGGCCAGATTAAGAGCCCAGTGGGCCTGGTGCTGACAATTATGGCGGGCCTAGTTACAAAATTTTATTGACCAAAAATACCAAAACAGTCCTACCTCCTAAGCGTCATGTATCTGATGGAGATGGTGCTGGAGGGAAACTCATAGGATGCAGCTATGAGAAAACACATACCCACGCTTTCATCTTTCAAGTAAACCCATACCCCCTAACAGCAGTGTCCAGTAAAGCAGGAAGTCTATGGACAGGGCAAAAAGCTGGGCCACTGACACAAATCACATAACCAGAACTGCCGAAAGGTGCGAACATACACAAAAAGGGGGCATGTCTGTGTCCCAATGTCTCCCAGACCCTTAGTGTCTGTGTCCCCATGTCTCCCAGTGTCCCTATGTCACTAGGACACTAGAGGACATTGAGAAACATTGGGACACTGAGAGACCTGGGGACACTGAGACTCTTGGGGAAACTGGGAAACATGGGGACACTGGGTAACTTTGAGACATGAGAGGACACTGGGAGACATGGGGCACTGAGACACTGTGATACATAGGGGAAACTCATATATAGGAGACACTGGAGACTTGATAAAGACCTGGGTACAGGTAAAAATTTTGTGGTATCCAATAAACCTGATTAAATCTATCACAGTGAGTGCCTGAGATTTTTTTCTTTTATACTAGGGGACACTGAGACACTTGGGGGCCCTGTGAGACATGGGGACACTGGGAGACTAGGGGACACTGAGGCACTAAGGACACTGAAACACACCAGGGATACTGGGAGACATGGGGCACTGAGACACTCTGTTACACAGGGGACACTGTGATACATAGGGCACACTGGAGACTTGGTTACAGGTTGAAACATTGCGATGTCCAATAAATCTGCTTAAATCTATCACCGCGTAATAATAACTACCTATTTCCAGAGCTAAAAGACTCTGAATGTCGGTGTTAGCTGGAAAGAAACACAAGATGAGGAAATGTATGCTCTTTGATAGAATGCTGCACACCACTTATATTAATGGTCAGATAGCAAATCCAAAGCCTAATGGCTATACCTCTACCTACTCAGAAAAATAGATGATATATGCAGAAATAGATAAAGAATATAAAGTCGTCCAATTGTCCTAATCTCTGGCTTTATAGAGTGAGGACTCTATCAGGAGTAGGAATTTCTTATATCAAACTGAGTAGCTGTCCAGGATACAGGGAGCAGATGGCTGATGTCATTGATTCTACAATATCATAATATAGAACTAGTAGAAGGTTGTTTGTAATTACAAATTGTTGCAATCTCTCTTCTCCCAATTTTGGTTAATGCAATTCAATATAGGAGACAGTTTGAGTGAAGAAACTGAGCCAGATAGCTGTCAGGTTAGGGCTTCTGTATTATCACAGTGTTGCAATATTGTTGCAAAACAGAGAGAGCATAAAGAGGATACTAATTAGCTACAGTTGCTTTAACCCTCAGTTGTATGGGGTTGGTAACTTGTTTCAGATTGCAGCCCCTATCTACTGCTCTTATCTATTGCCTGTCTTGAATAAACTTGAAAAATTAAAAAATATAAGTGAAAAATCTCTCTGTGAACTAGAAATGATTGAGTAATTATTTACTCATAAGGTATTCACAGGCAGAATAGAGACAGGAGTAGAAATATAACAGCTTCTCTCTGATTGCTCACTAGACTTAAATCTATCACAGTGAGTGCCTGAGATTTTTTTGTTATACTAGGTGACACTAGGAGACATGGGGACATTGGGACACTGAGACACTGGGAGACTAGGGGACTTTGGGAGACTAGGAAACACTGAGACACTGCGGACACTGGCACATTGCGGACACTGAGAGACACCAGGGACATGGAGACAAGGGGATACTGAGATACTAGGGACACTGGCTGGAAGACATGGGGACACTGGGAGTGCCCCATGTCTGGCAGGTCTCAAAGTCACCCAGTGTCCTCATGTCTCTCAGTGTCCCCATGTCGCCCAGTGTCCCCTAGTATTTGTATCCCCATGTCTCCCAGTGTCCCTTAGAGTCTGTATACCTATGTCTCCCAGTGTCCTGATGTCACTAGGACACTAGGGGACACTTAGAGACATTGGGACACTGGGAGACATGGGGACAATGAGACACTGGGAGAGACATGGGGACATGTAGAGACATGGGGACACTGAGAGACATGAGGACACATGGGGACACAGAGACCTGGGGACACTGAGAGACATCAGGGACACTGAGAGACTAGGGGCCATTGGGAGACATGGAGCCACTGTGTCCCTAGTGTCTCAGGGTCCCCATGTTCCCCACTGTCCCTATGTCTCTCAGTGTCCCAATGTCTCAGTGTCCCCAAGTCTCAGTGTCCCCAAGTCTCTCATCGTCCCCATGTCTCGCAGGCTCGTAGCTGCTGTCTGGACTCTCTGTGCAGAGCTGCTCCCCCGCGGATCAGTGAGTAGAGAGAGGCAGATGCTGTAACTTCTTATCCCTGCCTCTCTCCACACAAACAGCGACCCCTACTGGCTGGTGCTGGTATTGCAGAATAATCTCTGTTTATACTAAGATAGACATTTGTATTGCCGGTATTACTGCAATACCAGCATCAGCTAGGCATCCTCAAATACCTGATAAATACTGAGAAATACCTGGCAACCATAAGAAATACATGAGAAATACCTGGCAACCCTAATAGTAGTGTGTGTGTAAAAAAAAAAAAAATCTTTTTTTTTTTTTTTTTTTTTAACATCAATGGGCCTATTCCATGGGCCTGGGCCTGGAGCTGCAGCTCCATCAGCCCCTATGTTAATCCGGCCCTGGATGCAGCTATAAGAATACACATACTCTATGTTAATCTCTTTATCTAATTTATGCTTTAATCTTTCAAGTAAATCCATACCCCCTAACAGCAGTGTCCAGTGAAGCAGAAAGTCAATGGGTGGGGTAAAAGGGTGTCCCACTGATGCAAATCACATGACCAGAACAGCCAAAAGGAGCGAACATGCCCAAAAAGGGGGCATGTCTGTCCAAAGAATTGGAAGGCCAGCCTATGTCCCTATGTATCACAGTGTCAGTGTCCCCATGTCGCCCAGTCCCCTAATCTCCCAGTGTCTGTGTCCCCATGTCCCAGTGTGTCCCATGTCACTGAGAGACATGGGGACACAGTGAGACCCGGGGACACTGAGACACATGGGGACACAGTGAGACCCGGGGACACTGAGAGACATGGGGACACTGAGAGACATGGGGGCACTTGTGGATACAGACATGGGGACATTGGGAGACATGGGGACACTGGGAGAAATGGGGTCACAGACACTGGGACACAGACATTTGGAGAAACCAAGACACTAGGGACACAGAGACATGGGAACACAGACATTGGAAGACTAGGGAAAACAGACACTAGGGACACTGGCTGGGAGGCATGGGGACACAGACACTTGGGGACACTGGGAGGCATGGTGACTGACATTTGGGGACACTGGGAGACATGGCAGCACTAGGGACACAGAGACATGGGGACACTGGATGGGAGACATATGGACACTGGGAGACATAGGGACACCGAGACACTGGCTGGGAGACATGGGGACACAGAGACATGGGGACACTGAGAGACATGAGGTCACATATCCTGGGAGACTAGGGGACATTGAGACACTATGGACACTGGCATGGGGACACTGGGAGACATGGAGACACAGTGTCTCCATGTCCCAATGTGTCTCCCTATGTCTCACAGCATCCCCACGTGTCACAGCATCCCCATGTCTCCCAGTGTCCCCACATCTCCCAGTGTCCCCTAGAGTCTCGTTGTCCCCAATTGTTCCCTAGTGTCTCAGTGTCACCATGTCTCCCTGCTGCCTTTCCCCCCATCCTTTGCATACCTGAGCTGTAGTCTGTCTCTGCAGGTTGGGAGCTGCTGTCTGGACTCTTTGTGCTGTGTAGCTGCTCCCCCGCAGTTCAGTGAATAGAGAGAGGCAGGGAGATGCTGTAACCTCCTATCCCTGCCTCTCTCCATACACAGTGACCCCTACTGGCTGGTGCTGGTATTACAGAGTAATCTCAGTTTATACTGAGAAAAATATTTGCATTTGTATTGCCGGTATTACTGCAATACCGTCACAGCCAGGCAGCCTCAAATACTGGCTATGCCTTAAAATACCAATCAAGTGGCAATCCTAAGAGTAGTGTGTAAAAAAGAAAAATGGGCCTATTCCATGGGCCTGGGCCTGGAGCTGCAGCTCCATCAGCCCCTATGTTAATCAGGAAGAGGTCAGAGGTGTTTTAAGGCATACACATACAGGCACACAGATAAACACACTGGCACACACACAGACACATATATACAAACACTAGCATACATGCAGATACATAGACACAGAAACATAGAATGTGACATCACGTATACAAACATTGAAACACAGGCAGAAAAATAAATACACGCAATGACATACATACAGATACACAGCCAGACAGATACAAACACTGACATACATATAGATACACAGACACACAGATACAAATACAGACATATATTCAGAAGCACATTCTAGTCAAAATGTACAAAATGTTTTCCACCCTTCAGTTTCTTACCTTTTCGGTGCAGAAGGGTGACTTCCATGGGGTCTAGTTGGAACTGCTGCTTGAGACTGTTGGGTGTCAGAGGCCAACTCTCCTATTTCATGCTCCCTCCTCTTTGTCTACCCCTCCTCTCCCTCCCACTCGACTAAGTCTGTGTTATTTGGAAGGAAGTGACAGGTTCTTTCACATTCTTCCAGCACTGGTTGCTGGTATGCGAGGGTCCCAGTAGCACTGCTAAGATGCCGCAGCACATGACTGGCATCCCTGATGAAACATGCCCATCGGATGTCCCTAAGTGCATGGGCTCCGGAGCAGACGCATTCGCTGCAACAACGGTAGTTTGGCTGCTGTGCTACATGTTTTGTGAACTTCAAATCACTTTAACAGGGAATAATGTCCACTCAAATGCTATCTCAAATATTCATTGCAATATATAGGAGTATATCGTTATGTATAAAACACAAAGACATATATATATATATATATATATATACACACATACATATATATACATATATATATATATATATCCAAAGAGTACCTTCACCACAGTGCATTGTAGTGGTGTTGGTGCTTGGAGTGTTCCTTGAAGTTGTTTTGACTACACCTTTAAGAAATACACGTATAGGCTTTCATATCACCCTTATGCTCATATTTTTATCTTAATTTAATATATAAATAATTTAATAATATAAAATTAGAGTGGACAATATGGAAAAATATATCCTGTCACCTGAAGAAGAAAAAACAGGTTATGTCACTGTTTGACATGTGCAGTTCTCTATGTATTTAAAAGTCCAATTTTATAATCTATAATGTATAACACAAGAGCATTTGGTAAAACTGTTTATTGCCAACTATTTAGGCCAGAGTAGTGCCGAGACCCTTTCTCTTTCTCACTCACTCTCTCTCTCTCTTTTTTTCTCTTTGTCTATAGATAGACAGACAGATAATTTAACTTTAATATTTTTTTCTATTACTGGAATGATTTTCAAAACTCAACACAGCTACAGTAGTGGCTTTATCTAATGACACAAAATGTTAACACATTAACTCACATCCATATGTAACCACAGCATTAACTATCATAATGGGTCCTCTACCCCATCCATTAACCAGCTGAGGTTAGGAACACAGTATCATTATATAGTGCTCCATGTTCATTTCCAGCATTCCTCACCTCGACATGAAATGCTATTTTAACAGTTAACACCACCCAACACCTCTTACAGGTTTTCAAATTATACAGCCTGTAAATCAGGATTCAGAATCCCTCTATTTAATAGCTTTTGTGTCAAAGGTATAGCTTCTAACCATTCTGAACAGCCTCCATTCAAGCAAATTCCACGGGGAAAATACTCCTTGCCTTTTACCAGAAAATGCCATTAATAACTTATTGACTGGGCATGCACTGAGAAAGAACATAGGTAATATTATTTAGCTTGGAGGGAGCCTCAGCTGAACATCTGTATGTTTAAGACACTAAGACTGTTCTGCCAGATGTGTGTAGATATATGTCCCACTGCAAAATGAAGAGGGTTTTCTATAATGATTATTATATGGGCACCAGTGGAATAAAAAGGTATAGTTTCTTTTTTTTTGTTTTGTTCTTTATCTGCTATATTTCTTTAATCATGTTCAATTAGGGCATGCCAATCAGGTTTCTTAGAGAATGCAGCTTTGAGACTATGTTTTTTTGTTACACAGTATATGAAAGAAGTAAATGGTTGAATAAAATAAGGAAGATTAATAAAAAATAATTTTGGATCTTTGCATTAAAGTGACATATTCTGTATCTATCTGTAGTGAAGCTGCAATGCTGAGACTGAATCTCTCTGCTGTAATCCTCTGGATCTGGAAGGGAATCGCTGGTTAGTAGATATAGCCCATGCCCCCAGTAACTGGACGACACAAAGTTCTGGGAGTCAATTAGCCCAAACACGGCTTTTATGCACAGCCCCATAGTATGGGGTCTCCAGGACAAGTTGACAGGGAATTTAACCAAGATGCACTGGGTCTACGAGAAAATTAAACTGGGACAACTCAATTATCTCTCAGTTATATAAAATATATACTTTTTGTAAAACACCCCAAAAACATAATAAAACAGTACAGGTACCCCACAATTCTTCAATCACAGAATAGCCTGAATCTAAGCGTACAACATATCCGAAAAGCGTTCAGATTGGTTTGGTGGAACGAGATCGCTATTCAGGAGAAGATTTCACCGACCGGCCACAAGGTGATGCCCCAAAAGAGTTCCAGAGAATCCAGGGCTGTAGCCTGTCCTGGTTCAGGAGTTCCTGCACAAACACCGACAAACGCTCCTCCTGGTTCTTAGCTAGCGAATGCTCCCCCCCAGTTGGTAGATCATATCTCCAGAACATGGTTCGTGTAGTTGCTCGGGAAAATATACAGACAGCAGTACCATCTTGAACAGGGTTCACGAGAACGTGTAGCCGAAATTAGTTCCACGCACTTGACGACCAAGTACCGCTGCCCATGGGCGTCCGCAGGAATTTATATATATATAGATAGATAGATATAGATATATATATATATATAGATATATGTGTGTGTGTATATATGTAAATAATATTAAAAAAATAATTTTATAGATAGATAGATAGATAGGCATTGGTTCTGTCAGTGTAAAAAAATTTAATTATACAATTATACAGTAAGCATACTCACATGCAGACAGACAATCTCACTGACACAAGCGCACAAACAGACAATCTCATTGATACATATAAGCTCATTGACATAAAAACACAATCTCACATACTACACCCCTAAACACACACACACACACTATAGCCTGTATGCACACACTTGCTATATCCCCAATACACACATTCTCTACAGCCCATAGCCACATATGCATCACATTACACCACAAACACAACACGACTAAAACCGACCTTATTACACAATACCACACCACGACCAGCTCACTCTACACACACGCAATACCACAAGCAGGCTCCAAACACATGCACAATACTCTTTCCTGGCCTTTTGTCTCCTGGTATCCATTTATAGAGACACCAGAGACAAGTTGCAAGGAAACACAGTGCAAGCATGTTATTAAATTTGCTTGCACTGTGCAGAACAAATACAGGACTTTTTTCTCATGCTAGAGCTCTTCAGCAGAGCTCTGCGCATGGTCTGCCCTGGAAGAGCATTGAACCAACATGCTCACTTTGAGAGGAGGCGTGTTTGTCATTGGTGATGACAAAACACACCTCCTCTGCCCCGCCCCCTTTTTAGTGGGCCGCTGTGTTAAAAAAATGCCCCGGACGAATTTTTCTCCCAGTCCGGCCCTGCCTCCTAGTATTCAGCTCTGAGCACTACTCCCTGCAAACAGAGAGTAAGACCTGGCATGGAGACTTCTAACACTGCCAGGTCTCACTCTATAAAGGATAAGGGTTGATACTTCACTGGTCAGAGAGATCTTTTGATCTCCCTGCCACTCTATAAAGGGCTTACACTTCATCTTTTGATCTCCCTGCCGGCTCGATCAGCAGCAGGCTCTTTTCTGCGGCACCCCCAGTGAGCCTGGGGGAGGAGGCAAGCTGAAAAATACAGGGGGGGCACCCTCTTGTCCACCCCTGCGGAAGTCCATGCCGCTGCCTACGTTCAGGGCCACCCAGGGAAAGCACTCAAGTACTCCTTAACGACCAAACTTCTGGAATAAAAGGGAATCATGACATGTCACACATGTCCTGTGTCCTTAAGGGGTTAAAAGGTAAAATGCACTTTAACAAAACAATGGCATTCTCCTTATGGCATTAATTAAAACGATAAGAGGACTATCATGGCTGAGTTGCGGAAAGTACATTTCAAAGACAATAAGCTATACTTTTTATGAATATCTATGGACCCAAGTAGGTGGGAAGGTGGAAGTATAGGAAAATAATAATATATAATATAAAGTCCACTGAGTCGCTATCCCATCAAGCCCTTATTAATCAGATTTCCACCAATCTAGAATATGAATGCATAGCAAGAAAACACCTACGCACAGGTGCGATGGTCCAGGGATCCCGGGACAGATGGTATAGGTCTATATAAAATGCAGACACATGTATGCTCTATCTGAACTGCACATATGACTTTCCCAAACTCTGAAGCTTATGACCAGACATGGAAGTATATATGCCAAGAGGGGGGAGGGGGAAAAGGAGAAAAAAAACACAACACCCATACACACTGTGCATCTGTTGCCATTGAAAACCGCATGCCAGATGGGTCGAGATGTCACCTGACGATAATGAAATAAATGAAATACACTGGGACAAAGCTTCCAGAACTGGTGTGTGTTTTTTATAGGGCAGAGCAGCTGTAACCAACACCTCCAATCTCATCTCATTGATTGGACTCCAGTTGGCTGACATTAGCTGTTGGAGATGTCATTAGTCTAGGGGTTCACCTACTTTTTCCACCTGCACTGTGAATGTTTACATGGTGTGTTCAATAAAAACATGGCAACATTTCATTCTTTGTGTGTTTTTAGTTTAAGCAGACTGTGATTGTCTATTGTTGTGACTTAGATGATGATCAGATCACATTTTATGACCAGTTTGTGCAGAAATCCATATCATTCCAAAGGGTTCACATACTTTTTCTTGCAACTTTTTCTTTTCTTGCAACTGTATATATTTCGGAATCTTTTATATATATATATATATGTATATATATATATATATATAAAAGATTCCGAAATACTAGAGTATTGCAGTATGCAATGATATCTTTTATATTGGACTAACATAATATTTCAAAGACAAGCTTTCGAGAGTTTTCCTCTCTTCCTCAGGTCTGAAGCAATACTGATCAATCTGATAAAGTTAAACACTAAAAACAATTAATGTTAGATAAAGGGATGGAGGGGGGTGAGTTGGGTGTCATAAATAGCAGAAGATGTGCCTAACAGTGAAAAGTTCAGGTTGGCTGAGAATAGCCAGAAAAAGTAAATCAACAGAGAAGAGTCAATAAGCTAGTTAAAAAACAAACAAAAAACAACAACAACACAGCAGAGCAGGGCATGCAAGTATATAGCTGCATATATGTATGTATATAAATTGATCCAATAAAGGTGAAACAAGAATATTGAAAACCCTCCGACAGGTACAGCTACCTCCACGATTCCAGCTTCCATCCCAATCACACCAAACAAGGTATTATCTACAGCCAGGCTATCAGATATCACCACATTTGCTCTGACACAAAAGACATAGACCAGCACCTGAGTCATTTACGCAAAAGGGCTACAAGGAAAGGACAATATCTAAAAAATATATAATTTGCCCTAAAAACACCATGGGAAAGGCTCCTACAATACAAAGAAAAGGAAAACAAAACAAGAATCCCTCTAGTAGTTACATACAACCCAACTCTAGAAGGAGTACGTAAAATTATTAATGAGCTACAACTATTCATTTCAGAGGAACCCACACTCAATAAAATATTTCCTGAACCCCCCATACTAGCATTCAAACAACCGCCTAAACCTCCTGGGTCCCCTGTTAGAGGGCTCCACTGAGCGCCCCTACCTTCGGCGGCTCACGGTCGCAGGGGTCAGAAGGGCCCGGTTGCAGCTGCTACGCCCTCGACCATGGTAGTTCCGCCACTGTATATATATATATGCACTTTCTTACTGAGTGAGATTCGTTTTTAGCACTTTGCAACATATATATATTTAGGTCTTAAAGGCACAGCACACTTTATGAAATATTTCTTGTTGATGTGCTTTTTACACGTGATAAGGTACAGCTTATCCATTGTTTTATATTCTTTAATTTTTACGTTTTAGCGCCATACTTTTACTTGTTTTTTTCTTCGGAACTTTAATGGGGATAGCCATACCCCTTAGTCGACTAGACAGGGCTTATCAGAAGCCAATGTCACACCATATCTCTAGCACAAGATATTTATAGCCGAGAGTTTACAGTATACTGACCACCACTGTTATGTCACATTTCCTCCCGCTTATTACAGGACTTACTTATACTACATAGAAAATAGGTATGATGCACTCCTGAGATGTAAACCAGAGAATAACATCATGATATGTTGGCTCGAGCACCACTTTTTTTTTTTTGACAATTTAAATGTGACACTACTCATTCTCCACTCCAGCCTTATGCTGGAAGCAAAAATCTGATTGTCAATACAATGTAAAATACACACACAAAATAAAAGTTTGTGTAGCAAGTATTGTATGTGATTTCCTTTTGATATGTATCCTCATACAACAATGTACATTTTTGGCACCCCTGACACCTGTTTTATTTTGTGCTGTTACTGAAGCAGCACTCCTTGTCGTTGTACTAATAATATATGTTTTGTTGCTGTTTGCACAAATGTACCTAACCATTGCTTTAACTAGTTGTTTTCAATTGAACATAAAAATTGTCAACAAAAAAAAAAATATATACATATATATATACATATATATATATATATATATGCATATATATATATATATATATATATATATATATATGTCTATACAAAGTTAAATGTGGTATACTAGGGCAGGTCTCGACAAATCATGGCGACTATGAATTTTGTCCTGGCACCTTCAACACTACACCAATACCTACAGTGGTCAATGAGGTCACAAGTGTGACCAGGCTTTCTGTGTTCTGCCTGTCATGGGGGCCCAAAAGCTGGCCACCTTAAGGCCCCCCCCTTAGGTGTTGGCTATTAGCAGTGGAGATGGGCAAGGAGAAAGCAGTAATCATCCTGCTCTGCTTCGTTTCGTGCCCTGCTGTGATGCCAGGAGTCAGGATAAAATGTCACTAGAGTTCTGGCATCACCACACAGCATGCAAGCAAAGGAACAGAACAAGAAGAGCTTGAAGACTGCAGGCTCATAGCAGCTCCTCTGGATCCCAGGGTAAAAGGCTGGATGGACATAAATTAAAATAAAACAAATAATAATGTGTGAGAGAATGTGTGTGTGTGTCTGTCTGTCTGTCTGTCAGTGAGTGTGTCTGTCAGTGAGTATGTTTGTCTGTTTGTGAGTATGTGTATGTATGTGTCTGTGAGTGTGAGTGTGTCTGTTAGTGTGTACTGAGTCAGTGAGTTTTTGTGTCTGTCAGTGAGTGTCAAATCAGTGGGTTTGTGTATCAGTGAGTGTGTGTGTGTGTCTGTCAGTGAATATGTGTCAGTGTTGGTACTTTTATTCTAAATATACAAGGCTCATGGCAATAAAAAGCCAAGTGAATAAACTGATACATTGCATAAAACATCTGATGTGTCATATCAGAATATATTCATTAACTACATTAACTACATAACTACATTAACTACATAAGTTACATGCCCATAAAATTTGGTTTTAGTCTTCTTTATGTATAAAATTAAAGGAACACTATAGTGTCAGCAATCCAAACATGTATTTCTGACACTATAGTGTTAAACTATAAAGCTCTGATTGCATGGGAAAGGTGTTATCACTTTTTTTCCCGGTCTTGTAGTGGCATGCCCCGTCTTTATGGCTGAGATCATCAATCTTGCCAATCCAATGCTTTAACAGCCGGAAAGCATTGGGAGGCTATTGTGCATGTGTGACAAAATGCCACACAGTGCCAATGAGCATTTCTTCGTAGAGCCTGGAGACTCAGAGGCTAGGTGCTGCATATTGTGCTGCACTGGACTAGGAAGCACTTCTAGTGGCCGTCTGAATGACTGTCACTAGAGGTGTTCCTAGGCAGCAATGTAAACACTGCCTTTTCATATAATTTACATTGAAAAGTCTGCAGGGACATGCTATAGACACCAAAACTACTACATTAAACTGCAGTGGTTCTGGAGACTATAGTGTCTGTTGAAAATAAAGCAAAAAAACGGCTCTTAACTTTATTAGCTTGCTCCTAGATTCAAAGCAAATTTGTCAAGACATGCAGTGGGGTAAAATAAAATAAAAGAACTATGTGGATGGGAATTACCTCTACACAGCAGCTGGATTGATAAAACAGACAGAAGGCATAAATGCAAATGAACACATACTTATTAACCAGAAAGTCAGCTGTCACTGTAACAGAAGAAAAGGGAAGACAATGGAGAAATAGCAACAGACGCAAGACAGATTAGATGCCTTGAAGCACCTAGTAAGGAGCGAGGAAGATGCAGGCAATTGCAGGTGCGCAGTTTCCATAAATAGGTTTCATATCATCAGTACAGGAGAGTGTGATAGAATGCGTGGAAGGATGTGTGATGGTGTTGCCGTTTAGGACCCTCAGGGAATACAGTAGTAATTTTGTGTAAAGCGATGTGGTAAATAAGAGAGGAGAGAGGCGGTGAGGAAATCCAAAATAGAAAATGAAGAGACATGGGGAGTGTAGAATGTGGAGAAGAGCTCAGGAAATAACAAAAAGTGTCACCATTGTACACTAGAAAATAGAAATGTGCCTTATCCTTTGCTTAGCAACAAGCAGTGCTGTGGATTTTTTTGTTTGTTTTTGTTTTTTTTGTGAAAAGAAAATAGACATGTTTTTCTTAAAAGTGGTAAAATAATTACAGAATTAAAACTTAACTCTACAAGTTAAGTCTAACCTGCGGGAAGCATTTAAATTGAGGTGATTGGCATCGATTTACATTTCAGCACATAAAAAAGTTAGAAAAGTAGCACTTTTTAACTTTCACAAAAAAAAAAAAGAAAAAGTGCTCTATAATGCATAACTATATCTTTAACTATCATTCAAGAGACCAAATCTAGACTCCATGTCCTTGAAAAGAATATATTGTTAGGTATTTACGTTATTCCATCAACATGTATTTTATTTTATGCAACATCATTTTAACTTTTTAATTTGCTTGATCATTCCCTTTTCAAAAAGGGTTTGTTGTATTGCAGCAATTACATTCTAATTATATCATTATTACTAATTTAGAATTGTCCCCATTTCCAGATTACCCTACCTATGGAGAATTTTAGTATAGCAAACTGAATATCGATATAAGAAAACTGGACGTTTGTATCTAGCCTTGGTTGAAGTACTGTAATATATATGCCTGGATGCACACTATTCAAGTCGTGGTGACCTTTCACCAAACATAATGCACTTACTAATGTAAGAAGAATACCGCTTTGTACAATCATGCATATGAGAACACTTAAGGGGCCTTATTTAGCATGGAAATTATAGAGTAATGAAGTTGCAAAGTACTAAATGTGGCACAATCACCTTAACTAGCAAGCACTTTTTGTTTGAAAAAAAATATTAACTTTGCATTTCTTTGAAATATGGGTTAAATAAAGTTTTTTCGTATATATTTATATGCAATGTATTATATTTTATTATATACTATACCAGCGGTACCCAAACTGTGTGCCGACAGGTACACAGGGGAGCCGCAAGATATTTTCCCGGTGATATGATGATAGCACCGGGAACCGTGCTCTTCCCTGCTGGTGTTCTATCAAATTTCCCTACCCATGAAAATCCCCTACCCTCGTCAAGGAATGAAATGGGAGGGGAGAAGGAATGAAATGGGGAGGAGAAGGAATGAAATGGAAGGAATGAAATGGGAGGGGGGGGAGGAGAAGGAATGAAATGAGAGGGGGGAAGGAGAAGGAATGCAATGGGGAGGGAATGAAATGGGAGGGGGGAAGGAAATGAAATGGGAGGGGGGAAGGAAATGAAATTTGAGGAGAGGGGGAGGAAGGAATGACATGGGGGAAAAATGAAATTTGAGGGGGGGGAGAGGAATGAAATTTGAGGGGGAGAGGAATGGAATTTGAGGGAGGGAGGGGGGAGAGGAAGGAAATTTGAGGCAGGGAGAGAGGAAGGAAATTTGAGGGAGGGAGAGAGGAAGGAAATTTGAGGACGGGGGAGAGGAAGGAAATTTGAGGGACGGGGGGAGAGGAAGGAAATTTGAGAGACGGGGAGAGGAAGGAAATGAGAGGGAGGAGGAGAAGAAGGAAATTGGAGGGGGAAGAAGGAAATTGGAGAGGGAGGGGGAGAAGAAGGAAATTGGAGGGAGAGGGGGGAGAAGGAAATTGACGGGGGGGGGGAGGGGGAGAGATTGACATCCATCACACACAATGCACCCTTGCACACAGAAAAACACACAATGCATTACACACAGATACACGTACACAAGCAATGCATCCCTTACACACAGCAACACACAATGCACCCCTTACACACACTCAATGCATCCCTTACAGACGCACACACTGCATCCCATACATACACAAACTCATCTTGCAGCCCTTACACAGATTCACACAATGCATTCCTTACACACATCAGGACATCCCCCACACACACACACACTCCACTCCCTGTGAACAAACTCATTGGTGGAACATGAAGGTGGACCCTGGGACCCAGACATTGAGCTGTGTAAAGGGCCCTCAAAAAAATGGAGCTGCTTCCCGTTCTCCCAGAACAGTGATTTTTGTGACCAGTTACAAACCGCCTCCAGAGAGCCTGTTGTACACCAGACCAGTGGAGCCAGACGGCAGCTAGAGCCCATCTTCATCATCCTCATCTGGTTGAAAGTAGGCAATCTAGTATATTATTCGTGGCACTAATCTCTAATTTACCTCACATTAAAGGGACACTATAGTCCCCAGAACCACTGCAGCTTAATGTAGTGGTTCTGGTGTCTAGCCTGTCCCTGCAGGCCTTTTAATGTAAACACGGCGGCACTGCAGCACTGCTGTTAGTTAACATGGCAGATCACATGGGTGGGGCATTGTGATGTCACATGGGGGGGCGGCAAACTTTACTTTTGCCTAGGGCGGCAAAAATCCTTGCACCGGCCCTGTAGACACTGCATCCCTGTGGGCGGATTCGGGGGGGGGCAGCACTTTGGGCGGACTCGGGTGCAGGCACCGGGGGGCCCAGACCTTGAGCTGTGTCAGGGGCCCCAACATTTCTGATGGCAGCCCTGCATTCCAGTGGGAGTTAGGGAAAATGGCACAAGAGGTAAGGAAAGGATGTATTTCATGTACAGGAAAATGTAGGTTACTAAAACAGGGAAGGGTTCATTTTTTTGGATGACACTGTTGCAGGAGAGGAAACAGAGTGGGTAATCATGTGTTTGTAGAAACAGGAAAAGTTGGGGGATGGGTCTGCGCCGATGTGTACACGGAGTGTTGAGTCCAATGTATATTTTGGTGTCCAAAATTCTACTTTTGGTGATATTCAGAAGGTGTCGGTGTCGTGGAGAGTGGTCCAAATATGTAAAAATAGAAGAGATCTTACTTACAATTTACAGAGCTTAACCCAGCTCTGGTGTGGATAGCTTGTAGCGGTATTATCCCCGCTTACAGGATATTCAGCAAGTGTCCTCTTATTCGGTAGAGCTTAGGCTAGCTCTAGTTGGTTAGGCGTACAGCGGTATCATCCCCGCTCATGGGATATATGAGGAGTGATCTTGACCGGAATATCAGGAGCTCGAAGAGAAGGTAAAACAGCGATAGTGCTCTCAATAAAATCTTAATTGATAAAATAAAATAATAAAATATACTCACAATGTATAGGGCAGACTGACTGCTCTATGTAACAGCGTAGGTGGTATAATCCCCACCTGGGATTCTTGGAGTATGGTGTACAGGACTTTAAAAATAATAAAAGAGGTAAAATGTAATTAAAAAGTTTATAAAATAGCCAGGTAATAGAAAAGATGATGGTATAAACGTAAAAATGACCAAAATCTTTTATTAACAATATATAAAATAGTAAAAAATATCCAAACGCGTTTCACCAATATAAGGCTTTATCAATGGATAACAAACAGTTCTACCTGGCTAGTTAGGGTTTATATAGGTATAAAATAATGTTAAAATTGGCGCCAAAATTGTACAACCAATAGATTGACAGATCTTTTTTGCACTTTCATAACAGCATTTCTTAATAAAAATTAGGTTTATATAACTTATATAGTGCTGATAACATAGGTTATTTGTCAAAACAAGCATTTATTGCTTTGTTTTTACATTTTAAAACCGGACCATGTGACGCGCGTCATTGGCGCGACGTCACTTCCGGTTCGGCGAGATCATGGGACATGTAGTCTATGGCTAGACTACATGTCTCTGGAGCAAATAGAGCCCAATATTGGGCTTACAAGGTGGGAGGGAGTGAAGGACACACTAGGGAGGGGCACGTGACGCGCGTACCGGGCGTGACGTCACTTCGGGCCGCAAAGGAATATGGGACATGTAGTCTGTAATTAGACTACATGTCAGGCACAATGAATGTGCTGTAGGGAAGGGGGGAGTGGTTAAAAACACAGGGGGAAATAACTAATATAAACATAATAGCGGCGGCCATCTTGGGAGGGCAATATAGGCTGGGAGAACAATTAAATAGGTGGCCATGTTAGAGGTGGCACATATATACAAAAGATAAAATAGAAATAATAAAACATAATGAAAATAGTAAAACATATATATATGTAAGATGCTAGTATTAAAATAATAATAAAAACATAAGCACATAAAACATATTAGTATATGTTAAAATAATGTAAACAAGATAAAATTTAAAAATTGGTAAGATATTTAAATAAAATTAAATAAATCAAAGTCTGCATTTAAACCATTTGGGACCAATGTTTTTAAATTAAAGACCCATTCCATTTCACATTTTCCCAAAATATTTTTGATGTTACCTCCTCTCCATGGAATAGTGCATTTTTTTATGCCAATACATTTTAAAAGACCAGGGTCCTTATTATGAATCATAAAATGTTTAGATACCGTATGATTCTGGTATCCATTAATAATATTCCGGCAATGTTCACCTAAGCGTGTTTTAAGACTTCTTGTGGTCATGCCCACATATTGTAATCCACATGGGCATTCTAGGAGGTAAATTACATTCTTTGTAGTACATGTAATAAAATCCTTAATATTATATGTTGTGTTGGTTTTATTAGACTGAAAGTGTGTGGTTTTGGTTTTTATCGACTGATCTGTACATTTGCATACTTTACAGTGTTTACATTTAAAGAACCCTTTGATATTAGGTAAAAAACAGGTTTGTGGCTTTTTTTTGTTCTCTTTTGTGTAGTTGGAGGTTAAAATAGATTTCAACCTAGGGGCTCCTCTAAAAACAATATTTGGTCTTTCTGGTATGATTTTTTTGAGAGTATCGTCATGTTGTAATAAGTGCCAGTGTTTTTTAATAATTTTTTTAACCTGGTTACTTTTGTTGTTAAAATTGAAGATAATCGGAAGGTTAAGGTGATTATCAGTGGTTTTTTCTTTGTAATTTAGAAGTTCTATTCTTTCTTTAGCTCTAACTAATTCTATAGTATTATTAAGGTTCTCTATTGGGTAGTTTTTTTCTGTGAATTGATTTTTCAAAAAAACAGCTTGCGAGTTAAAGTCCTCTATTTGAGAGCAATTCCTTCTCAATCTTAAAAATTGACTTTTTGGTGCACTTTCCAGCCATGGTTTGTAGTGGCAACTTGAGCGGTAAATGGCTGTATTTGTGCATACTTTTTAAAAAAAAGGTTTTGGTATTTAAAATATAATTTTTGATAAAAATTTCCAGATCTAAAAAGTTAATGGTAGTTTTACTGTATTCGTAAGTTAAAATGATGCCTCTGTTGTTACAATTAAGATGGTTAATAAATAATTTTAAAGAATCTTCTGAACCGTTCCAAATAAAAAAGAGGCCATCTATGTATCTAAAGTATGTAATCAGGTTCGTCCGCCATATATGCTCGCCCCAAATGGCAGTGGATTCCCAATCTGCCATAAAGAGGTTGGCATAACTGGGGGCGAACCTGGTTCCCATAGCCGTACCTCGTTTTTGTAGGTAAAAGCAATTAAAAAACCAAAAATAATTGTTCTTTAAAATTATATTAATACCTGCAATTTTTATCAAAAATGATATTTTAAATACCAAAACCTTTTTTAAATTTTTATCAAAAATGATATTTTAAATACCAAAACCTTTTTTAAAAAAGTATGCACAAATATAGCCATTGACCGCTCAAGTTGCCACTACAAACCATGGCTGGAAAGTGCACCAAAAAGTCAATTTTTAAGATTGAGAAGGAATTGCTCTCAAATAGAGGACTTTAACTCGCAAGCTGTTTTTTTGAAAAATCAATTCACAGAAAAAAACTACCCAATAGAGAACCTTAATAATACTATAGAATTAGTTAGAGCTAAAGAAAGAATAGAACTTCTAAATTACAAAGAAAAAACCACTGATAATCACCTTAACCTTCCGATTATCTTCAATTTTAACAACAAAAGTAACCAGGTTAAAAAAATTATTAAAAAACACTGGCACTTATTACAACATGACGATACTCTCAAAAAAATCATACCAGAAAGACCAAATATTGTTTTTAGAGGAGCCCCTAGGTTGAAATCTATTTTAACCTCCAACTACACAAAAGAGAACAAAAAAAAGCCACAAACCTGTTTTTTACCTAATATCAAAGGGTTCTTTAAATGTAAACACTGTAAAGTATGCAAATGTACAGATCAGTCGATTAAAACCAAAACCACACACTTTCAGTCTAATAAAACCAACACAACATATAATATTAAGGATTTTATTACATGTACTACATGATCTTCCCCGCCGGCCCCGCTGTGTGCCTCCATGGGCTGGTGGGGAGATCAAAGATCTCCCTCACCGGCCCAGAGGCAGGGAGATGCGGCCGCCGGCTGGGGAGGGAGGAGAGAAGACCGGCGGAGCTCTAACAAGCAGCTCCGCCGGGTCCTCTCGCGGGATTCTGAGCGTTGCCGCGGCAACGCTCAGATCTCGCGAGAGTGAACTCTAACCTGCAGGTTAGAGTTCACTCTCACCACTGGACCACCAGGGAAGGCAGCATGGCTCCCCCTCAAGGCACCCCTGGCAAAACGGATCTCTTCCCCCCCCTCCCAGGATAAAGGTAAGAAGGGAGGGGGGGGGGAATATATATATTTTTTTATTAGTAAAAAATATATATTTAAATTTAAATACAAAATACATTCACTCACACACACAGCACCCAGACACAGCCCCCAGACACACACAGCACCCCCCAGACACACACAGCCCACAGACACACACAGCACCCAGACACACACTGCACCCCCAGACACACACAGCGCACCCAGACTCACACAGCGCACCCAGACACACACAGCGCACCCAGACACACACAGCACCCCCCAGACACACACAACACCCAGACACACACAGCACACTCCCACACATATACAGCACACACATATATATATATATATATATATATAAACTAACCCTCAGTGAGTTAACAGACAAAGAAAATTAGAAACCTAGAATGTGACAGCAGATAAAAACACCCTCACACATAGCACCCCTCTTACATACACACACTGCGCCCCTCACACATACAATAAGTCCAAATATATATATACACATACACACACATACACATACACACACACACACACACACTACAGCACCCCTCACACTGCACCACTACACACATTACGCTCCAGATACACGCTAGATCCCTTACTCTATATGCACTCTTTATCCTCTATACACACACACACACACACACACACACACACACTGGGTCCTTTACACAGTAGATCTCCTACACACACACACTACATTCCTTGTCAGCAAATACATACAACATTCTCTAAACACACCCTCTCTGCAACCCCTACACACACCACGTCACCTATACACACACACTACAGCCCGTATGAACACACTCGCTGCATCCCCTATAAAACTATGCCCCCTATACACACACTCTCTACAGCCCCTAGCCACACATATTACACCACAAACACAAATTAAATTGACCTATTTACACAATACCACACCACACTCTACACACACGCAATCCAACAAGCAGGCTCCAAACATATGCACCATGCACTTTCCTGGCCTATTTGTCCTCTGGTATCCCACTTGTGGAGACACCAGAGACAATTTAAAAGCAAACACAGCGCAAGCATGCTATTACATTTGCTTGCGCTGCGCAGAACAAATTCAGGGCCTTTTTCTAATGCCAGAGCTCTTCAGCAGGGCTCTGGGCATTGAACCAACATGCTCACTGTGAGAGGGGGCGTGTTGTCATTAGTGATGACAAAACACACACTCTCTGGCCCCGCCCCCTTCTTAGGGGGCCGCTCTGATTGAAAAATGCCCGGGCCTAATTTTTTTCCCAGTCCAGCCCTGCCCAGAATATTACCAATATTGCTATATGTCTTCGCCATATGCGTTAGGTTGCGTTATGCATTAGGTTGTCCTCCCTCTATGCTTTTTGTAATGTAATTGACAGCTGTATCTTGTCTAGGAATGAACTTACATTAAACCTCAGAGCTGGAAATTAGTTTGGGTTCTTCAATAAAGCAACAACACATTGGATGGCATTTATAATATTTTAATAGTTGCAAAATCTAGGCAGAAATAAAAGTCTATTTGTCATTATAGCTGAATTGGTCATTTTTTTCAAATCCACACTTTTTGCCTAAATTTTGCTATTCCATTTTCAATTCCCTGCAATTTTTTGTTTAGTGAATAAATCCTAGTGACTATATCTTAAGCTATTGTCCATGTAAAATAATAGTAGCAATAGAACAAACTTTGAAATTAGAATAACGACAGAGAAGCGATATATAGGGATACAAAATTAAGCTGATAGCAATCAATTCCTGGCTTAAGCGTTACACATAAAAAAAAAACATTTTTCCATGTACCAATTTAGTCTTTGCTCACTTAACAATATTAGTGTGGTTAAATGGAGCAGATGGCTGTGTTTGATGATAAAGTGGCTATCTGACAGTAATATGTTTAAATTTTAGGTTTTTATGGTTAGAACTGCATTAGTGCTAAGTTGGCATTGTTACTTGGAGACTTTAATTAGTTTCATGCTGTTAGTTAGAATTGCTCGAAATATTTCCCTTGCAATTTAAATAATAGAAATTGCAAAACATGCAGACTCCTTAATCAGAAAGTAAATAAAACTAAATAAATAAGCATTGCCTGTCCAAGGATGCGAAGGCTCGCAATGTGCTATTTTTCACAGAAGCCGAGCAGAAGTGCACATACCTAGAAAATACAAAAAAAGTCTATACTTTGTACTAGACCAATTGTTAAATAAAGAGAAATGGGATTAAATACTATTATATTTTACCATAATGTTATTCCTTAACGTGACCTTACCCCTTTGCCAGAAAAACTATAACGTACATGGGCAGCTGAGCACTTTTAAATGTACTAACTAGGATGTTATTTGAGACCCTTAGAATGTGCTACCTGTTTTCTTATGATATTGCTGTTATATGGTTTTGCATACCTGCCCCTTATGTGTGTCTCCAACAACCCTTTCCATCCTTTGTGTTTCTCTACAGCACCTACCTACATGTTATGGATCTTCAGCACTCCTTCTTAGCTCTTTTTTTTTTAATATTTTTATTTTTCAATATACATAATTGAGTAACAAACATTTCTCTTATTTTGGTATGCAAAGATGGATAACAATCGTTTCTCATACTTCAGTTTGTGTAGATGAACAACAATCCTTTCTCGGATTGCTAAACCCGTCAGGGTGATTATATAACAATTCGTCATTTTGAGAACGGATTAACAGTAACATTGGTTTCGTAAAACGTAACAATGCGTAAATAATATACCAGCTGTGTAGATGATGTGGCTTCATGTCAGTTTACAATGGCACAATCAAATAACTATATGTGTCGGAGATATTACGAATATGTAGTCTATGTTGTCTGCGTCAGTCCTCGTGTGTGGTAGCCGTGACTGGAGAGATCGTTAGGTTCGTCCTTGTGGTAAGGTTTTGGTTATAGTCTACAGCTAGTGTGTATA
This sequence comes from Pelobates cultripes, assembly GCA_933207985.1. Taxonomy (NCBI): domain Eukaryota; kingdom Metazoa; phylum Chordata; class Amphibia; order Anura; family Pelobatidae; genus Pelobates; species Pelobates cultripes. The sequence continues at coordinate 117,435,904 of OW240912.1, forward strand.
GTGTCAATTTTTTGTCTTACCGTGTGGTGCTCTCGATTGTGTCCCTTTCCCTACTCCTGATTGCCTCTGTCTAGAAATTGGGTCCAAGGTTCCCAGGTTTGTTTGTAGTGTGCGTATCTATGGGTGAGTGAGAAGGTAAGTTCTTCCATGACCCTAGTGTCTTCCACTTTTTGTATCCATTCCCTAACTGAGGGTGCTAGGGTCTGTTTCCATTTTATAGGTATTAGTAGGTTTGCTGCCGTCAGTAGATGGTTGATGAGGTGGAGTCGTGTCTTAGGGATGTCGGTTGGGGGTAGCAAGAATAGGTAAGATTCTGGGAGGAAGGGTAGAGAGATGTCTGTGATGTGTTTAATCAGGTCTGAGATTTTTTTCCAGAAAGCATTTATTATAGGGCAAGACCACCATATGTGTGCGGATGTAGCTGGGGTTTGGTTACATCTCCAGCAAAGGTTCCGGGTGTTTGAGTATATTCTACTCAATTTGTCTGGTGTATAATGCCATCTGGTAATTTTTTTGTAGTTACTTTCTTGTATGGTGCTATTCGTTGTAGTAGAGTGAGCCTTGGTTAGAATTTTCGTCCAGTCGGTGTCGGGGATTGATGTGTTCAGATCGGACACCCATGTTTGTGTAAATGGTGGGAAACTAGTATTGTTGTCTTTTTGGAGGAGTTTGTACATAGTTGAGAGGTGTTTGCTTTTGATCCCCTGCATTTGGCATAGATTTTCGAATTCTGTCTGTGGCCGGAGTTTCGTTAGAAGGGTATTGTCGGCCTTAAGAAAGTGTGTCAATTGTGCGTGTTGGAAAGTGTGCATCGTTGTTATCCGGGAGTCAACTATGAGATCTGTCAGTGGTTTAATGTTTCCCCCTTGTATCACATCTTGTAGTGTGAGTTGTTGTGATTGTGTGTTGTGTTGTAAGAATTGGGTTTGACAGCCCGGTGGAAAAAGAGGGTTGTTTGTTATCGGGTAGCGCGGAGATGGGTGTGGGGATAGTACTTGGGAATCCCTAATTTGGTTCCAAACCTTCAGTGCGGGGGTGATGGTCGGGTGTTGGGAGAAGGGTGGCTTTTGTAGCATTCGCCCTTTGGGGTGCCATACTACATTGTGTGCGTGTGTGGAGAGGAACGTCTCTTCTATAGTTCTCCATTGTTTGTGCGGGTGCGGTGCTGTCCATTCGTATATGCGATGTAGTATGACTGCCTTATAGTAGGTTTCAATATCAGGTAAACCCAAGCCCCCTCTATTTTTCCTTTTAGTCAGAGTTGTGTAGCTGAGTCGAGGGTGTTTGTGCGCCCAAATGAATTCTGAGAAGAGCCGTCTCATCGTAGAGAAGAAGGCTTTTGGGAGTGCGATTGGTAAAACTTGTAAGAGGTAAAGTATTTTGGGTAGAGTGGTCATCTTTATGATGTTCACCCTACAGAGCCATCCAAAGTGGGGTTTCGACCATTGTGCTAGATCTTGGGAGATTGTTTCTAAGAGGGGTTTATAGTTAAGAGAGTATAGTGCGGAGAGGTTTTTCGGGAGTTGTACTCCTAAGTATTTTATCGCTTTGTTTGTCCACTTGAAAGGGAATCGAGCTTTAAGAGAGTTTGCGTTGTGGGGGTCTATTCGTAAAGGGAGGATTTCACTTTTGGTGAAGTTCACTTTAAAGTTGGACACTACTTGGTATTGCTCTAACTCTTCCACTAAGGGGCCCATGGATGTGGTTGGGTCCATTATCGTGAATAACAGGTCATCTGCAAAAGCAGAAGCCTTAAATTCTTGGTTGTTTATATGGAAACCGTGTATGTCAGGGTTGTCTCTTACTCCTTGTAGGAACGGTTCTAGGATTAGTATGAAGAGTAATGGGGACAAGGGGCACCCCTGTCTTGTT